>JACVVK020000026.1:665000-747500 GCA_018292915.2 Batillaria attramentaria | reverse complement strand
TCATCTTTAAGGTTCTGACGGCTGCGCAGTTTCACACCTTGAGAAAACTCCGCCATTTCCTGACGTGTGGCTGAGTGGATGATGCGATTCACCTGAGACCACGAAACATGTACAGCATAAAGCAGATTTTTGTGTCAGCCGCCATCTTTGCCAACATATGTGTCTGAGGACATTAGGCATTTAAAGCTGAACTCACGCCTTTCAAAATTATCAGCACTGAAAAGCGAGAGCATTTGTGAAAGGTCTGGGGAAATGTTTGGACATCAGGGCCCGTATGTAAAACTCGAGGTTAATTTAACCCACGGCTACGGGCCTAACCCAGAATACGACAAAAGAAACCCCAAAACAAAATTTGATAAAAAAGGAAGCGAAGAAAGACAGACAAAAATCCTTCTATAACGGCATAGGCACCTTGCTGGAATGGACCCGCTTCCTGATTTAAAACAAAAAAACAACAGACAATTTAGAACTAGTTTAGTTCGAGGTTAGACTCTAACCCGGGGCTAAACTCCCTAACCCCGACTTTTACATGCGGGCCCAGATGATTGAGATCAATGGTCAGTAGTGAATTTGTTGACATTGAGATTGAACTGCGTTTCAAGATTCCCCAATGGTGTAGCTGTAACTGACCTTAAACATGTACATAAGAAAGCCTGTAACGTTTTTAATTATGCGCACACAAGCTTGTACCTAGTGTGTCTGTTACATTCTTCTTTGGAAACAGCAGCCATTTCAGCAAATGACTGGAGAACTGTAGCCTCCCCTCCACCGTAGCGACAACAATAAAGTCAACAACAGTAAGGTCAACAACATTAATTATAAACGCTGAGTGTCTATACATGTACATGCAAGTAGCAGTCAATAGGGCGACTGTAGCAGCAATTTACTGTGTGGCCACTGGATTTGAAGAGAAAAGGTGGGTTCGATCACTAGCACGACAAAACAGAGACTTTGGATCCTGATAGGGATTTTTTTTTTTTTTTTTTTTGTAGTCTTCAAGATCAGGCTGCTCATTGATGTGGGGCCTTTCTCAGGCCTTCCTTCCCTCTTGTATTAAAACAGCCACAATTAATTTAATTATGATTAGCAGGCAAGTGAGTAATTGCTTCCACAGCCACCCCCCCCCCCCCAAAAAAAAAAAAAAAAAAAAAAGGCAAAAAAAGCAACACAACCTTCCCAGAAGTGAAACCTACCTTTCCGTTGCCCTTCTCGACAGCCAGCCAAGTGTTGGCGATAAACATCCACCTCTCTCCCGTCTGGATGTCCTGGATTGTCATGTGATCGAGGTACCAGCTGGCCCAGTCTCCACCTCCACTATTGTCGTGCCAAATATGGACACACTGAAGGTGTCCCAAGGGTCTGTGAACATAGTTATTAACAAAATCTCTGTTGTTATGGACTGCAACCAGATCTATGTATGAACAGTAAAAGCTGACACTTTCGGCCAGTAAGACTGACTGCGCTGGTCGTTGCATGGGAACCTCGATCTGGAACAGTCTCTCCATGTGGTAATATGAGGGTAACAGGAATTCTACGAGGCAATATGATGGTAATATGATTTGTTAGTGGTTATGTGATGATGGTACATGTAATATTAATAGCAGTATTAATTGTCAGTGGTAATTAATGTACCGTGTGATGATAATATCAATTCTCAGTGGCAGACTGATGGTAATAACAATTCTCTGAGGCAGTATGGTGGTAGTATTAATTGTCAGTGGTAATGTACCGTGTGATGATATCAATTCTCAGTGGCAGACTGATGGTAATAAGAATTCTCTGAGGCAGTATGGTGGTAATATTAATTGTCAGTGGTAATTAATGTACCGTGTGATGATAATATGATGGTAATATAATTTGTTAGTGGTTATATGTGATGATGGTACATGAAATATTAATTGTCAGTGGTAATGTACCGTGTGATGATATCAATTCTCAGTGGCAGACTGATGGTAATAAGAATTCTCTGAGGCAGTATGGTGGTAATATTAATTCTCAGTGAAAATGATGGTAACAGGAATTCTCTGAGGCAGTATGGTGGTAATATTAATTCTCAGTGAAAATGATGGTAATAGGAATTCTCTGAGGCAGTATGGTGGTAATATTAATTCTCAGTGAAAATGATGGTAACAGGAATTCTCTGAGGCAGTATGGTGGTAACATTAATTTTCAGTGAAAATGATGGTAATAGGAATTCTCAGTGATGAAATGATGGTAAAACGAATTCACAGTCGTAACACCTGCATGATGGTACATATAATAGGAATTGTGGGTGGTGGAAATGTCTGCTACGCTCAGAGCTCTCTCTCTCTCTCTTTGACAGTGAGTGCCATTTATTCACGAGTTGCATTTGGTCAAACACTTTCTAAAGATTTTGAAACAAAAGCTGTGGAAACATGAGACTAGGTTTATTTTATAACATCACAAAGAGTATGCATACGCTCACCCTGGTGTGGCCATCAGAAACCCGTCCGTACTACTGCGCTGAAAAATGTCCCGTTTGGAGTCCGTGAACTGGCGAATGTCACTGTCTTCCTCCTCACCAATCAATTTAAAGAAAACCTACGAAAGATGTAAATATCAATGTGAATAATCTCAAAAATTAAAGACAGACTTGTCACTTGGAGCCATCCTGACAGAGTTATTAACCTACTCTGTACGGAAAGGGCAAAGCATGAACACTTTTCATACTGTGGGGGATTCCCCCCTCCTCCCGGTTCTCATCCCACTGCCTGCATACTTTTGGTTTGGGCCATCATGTGCCAGAATCAGGCAAGAGGAACAGTTCTTTGTGGATCGAGGCTGTCTACATCAGGAAACAAAATTGTATCTGTGTCTGAAATTAACTGGGGTATGTGTGTATGTGTGTGGAGGGGGGGGGGGGGTAACTTTACTTACCTTTGACTTTGTCCCAGCCTTTCTGCGCATCCCTGTGGTGACATTGATCTTATAGAAGTACTTGTGTCGAGGGTTGTTGTCCTCTAGTGGTGCAAGACCCACCTGAAACCACAGATGGGATTTTGGTGTAACGCTGAGTTGCACTGCAGCCATGTGCAGCCAACTTTTCGAATTCGTTAAGCTTTTACGCACAGCAGTACGTATATATACAGTCAGTTTCACAATATAGGCACGGCATGGACGTTTTCAATTCTGTAAATACATCCGACTGCAAATTGTGGTCAACGTGAGTTACAGTAGTCTGGCAACTGTCATTACTAAATGTGATCAGTTGAGTTGTATTCGTGTTTGCCATTAGGTCAAATGAAAATCTACAATTCTTTTGAACAAGTCTCTGAGCAGAGCATTTAAGGAAATTCAAAGTGGTGCTCCAAAACCTCAAACAGCTATATGCCAGTGGTTGGAGCATGTGGTCATTTCCAAAGTCTCCTCAGCAAAACGGTATACATGTATCACAGACTTTGCTATGCACAGACTAATTCTGAACAGCGCCGTCTCCTACAAGTTCAAAATAGTTGTCTTTTCAAATTAAAAAGAAACACCGGCCACCCTATAGTTGTCCTTCAAATACTGCAGCAACAGACAGAGAGAGAGAGAGAGACCTTCTCCACATCCTTTTTGTCCTTCTCTCGTGCCCAGATGATGGCAATGATGAAGATCACAAGTACAGTGATCTCTGTCGCGTACAAAGTGGGGTTTTTGTTCAAGTCAAAGTTGCTGAAGACGAAGTCCCAGTCAATTCTATTAGGTGCCACCATCCACCCTGCTGCAAATGTACCCAGCTGTGACGCCTCGCAGACTGTTAAGCTCTCGTCTGTATCAGGGTGAACCTACACACACACACACACACACACACACACACACACACACACACACACACACACACAAAGATGGAGTTCAAGCTTTAGTACACCTGTTGTTTACCGCAGAGTAATACACAAAAGACGCCAACGGGTAAAAACAAGACCGCAATGGATGGCAAACAAAGATAAACTGCACAGGCGTACAGACACAGTACACACACAAAAAATCCTGAAAAGTGAATTTCACAAAACATATTTTATCATAAGATGTCTCATTGTCCAGTTCCACGCTCACGCACATGCACACACGCACGCACGCCCGGCATGCAAGCATGCGCGCGCACACACACAAACGCACGACACACACACACACACACACACACACACACACACACACACACACACACACACAGTGCAAGAGTAATGCGTTTATAGTGTAGGGTGTTTAATGGAACATTTGATGAGAGAGAGAGTGAGAGAGAGAGTGAGAGAGAGAGAGAGGAAGAGGGGGTGAGAGAGAGAGGGAGAGAGAGAGAGAGAGAGAGAGTGAGAGAGAGAGAGAGAGAGAGAGTCTCCCTCACACTTACCCGAAGACCCTCAGAGCTCCAGTCTTTACTTTCCTCGGACCAGACGTAACATCCTGATGTGAAAATCTTGATGGAGTAATTGGTGGTGAACAGGGTATCCTGTGAGACACAAGGCATGAGATATCTGAACGTATCATTTTGACAGATGAAGCATAGGCACTGGTAAGTGAACTAGACTAAAACTCCGTGCGTGTGGCTGCCTGCTGAACGCTGTGAATTGGGAGAGTAGTAACTGTATCTCAAGTGCAAAATGTTGATTTCCTAATAGGTCAGTCAGCAAATCCATCCAAGCCATACTAACCGGCGTGCCGTTGCCCCAGTAGGCTGGGAGCTGTGTACAGTCTGAGAGATCTAGGTCCGTCTCATTAGGCAGCAGCTGTCGGACACCGACGTAGGCCGGGCCAAGGTAGTCGGCCAGTTGCTCGTTGTCAAGCATCACGTTACTGCAGGCAGGCTGGTTAGGGTCTGACAATAAAGAGTAATCATTATCTGTGTCCAGGACATTGTCACAATCATCATCATCATCAATACTGCCATAATCATAATAACCTCCATCATCACTGTTGTCGTCGCCATCATCACCACCACCACAAGCATCATCATTGTCCTTGTCACTGTAATCATCATCATCACCACTGTCATATCACTGTTACTGTCATTCTCATGATCTCCTCCATCATCAACGTTGCTATCATCATCACCATGATAGTCACTGTTATCATCACTGTCACCACCATCATTAGTGCCATCGTCGCATTGCTGTCATCATCATCGTTATGATGGCCATCACTACTGTTGTCACCATCATCACTACTGTTGTCACCATCATCACTACTGTTGTCACCATCATCACTACTGCTGTAACCATCATCACTACTGCTGTCACCATCATCACTACTGTCGTCACCATCATCACTACTGTCGTCACCATCATCACTACTGTCGTCACCATCATCACTACTGTTGTCACCATCATCACCATGACCAGCACTGTCATCATCACTGTTGTCATTTTCATGATCATCATTGTAATCTCCATCATCATTATCATTACTGTATTTATCTTTGGCATTGTGGCATGTGGATTATAGGGGAGGAAAAACCTAGTTACTATGGTAACTGGGCAACAGCGTACATGTATTATCTCTTATCTACTGGTAAAAACAGAGTTCTGATTAAAAAGTAGTATGTTTGAAAATATATATATAAAAAAAAGTTTTTTAAAATGTTTTAGCTACTTCATGAAAATGTGCATGCCATCATCTTTGATTTCTCACCTTTCCTCTGTGGCAGGACAAGGAAGGAGGCATTACAGTGGCCGGTAAGATGGTTGGGTGGGTCGCCCAGGCTGACCAGGACAGCCAGCCCCAGATCGGCCGTTTCAACACATAATGTCACGTGTAGTGATGAGCCTGACATCCGGACCTCAGTGCGATGGATCATGAACGTCTTCCATGGACTTGTGTTTGCACTACAACAGTACGTACGGTATCAGTTTCTCTGCTCGTGAAAGCAGCTGCGCACGTCTGTGAATGCCAACCTGAACTGTGTTTGTACACTCACTTGACTCTTTTACTGATTCAATGCATGGCCATGCTCACATCTGCTAATCATCCGCAATGGTAATCTGTACGGATACATACTAACTACAACTTCACTCACTCGACTCTCATGGACACCGGCCTAGTTTGCCGCTCTCCTCGTGGGATCCAGACCTTAAGCGGGTTTGCCAGTGTCACTTGCTGCCCACTGTCATCCCGCTGGATGTTCACGGTGACAAAGCTGGTGTTGGTGGCCAAATTTTTGGCTCCTGGTGTGTATCGCAAGGGTGTGTTGACATTTTCAATCAACTGCAAGACAAGAATGACAGGGTACACAATGATCTAGTGCCTGTCAGGGTCGGTAGGGCAGGGCGAAGACTGACTAGGGACTGACAAGATCCCCATCCCCCACCCCCACGGGTAAACAAGTGGCAGGAACAATTATGGCCTCACATAATAAGCATGTTTACTAGAACAAAGATGCCTGCCCGTTGACATAATACACCCCCACAGCAAACATTTTCAGCCTGCCTGAAAAATGTCAAACTCACCTGTAGTTAAATGGTCCCAGGAGTTTTTAAGAAACCACTCACGCTCAGATCTCTAAAACGGGCCATCACATGTCCAACACTACTACACTCTTTACCCAACATGGCTGCATGATCTGGAAGGAAGCAGCACTACTTGTGGACCCTAACAACAGTAGCTAGGGGCTGTTGGAGAGGTTCATTCACACAGCACTACCTCAAGCATCAACGTGTCATTCTCATAATACACTACCTCAAGCATCAGTGTCATTCTCTTAATATAAACTGCCTCAAGGATCAATGTGTCATTCTCACAATATACACTACCTCAAGCATCAGTGTCATTCTCTCAATGCACTACCTAAAGCATCAATATCATTCTCTAAATGCACTACCTCAGGCATCAATGTGTCATTCTCTCAATACCGTGACCATCTCAAGAAGCACAGTGTCACTCTCTCAATACACTGCCTCAAGCAGCAAAGTGTCATATATTCTCTCCATACACTACTTCAAGCAGCAAAGTGTCAAATATTCTCTCAATGCACTGCCTCAAGCAGCAAAGTGTCATATATTCTCTCCATACACTACCTCAAGCAGCAAAGTGTCATATATTCTCTCCATACACTACTTCAAGCAGCAAAGTGTCAAATATTCTCTCAATGCACTACCTCAAGCAGCAAAGTGTCACTCTCTCAATACACTACCTCAAGGAGTGAAGTAGGTGTCATTCTCTCAATATTGCTACCTTAAGCATCAATGTTCATTCTCTCAATACACTACCTCAAGCACCAATGTGTCATTCTCTCCCTCAGAGAAGACATCAGCAGGAAACTCGGCAGACACATTTGATCCATCAAGTGTGATAGACTTCCTGGAATAAGATGAGTATTAAAACATGTCAGCAGTTGAAGTTCCTATCTTTGATTCACAAGCAATGTAATGCATTGCATACCACACACAGTGATTCAACTTTTTTGCGGTTCCCTTCCCATCAATCACTCCTTATTAATATGTCTCGAGGGTTTGAAAGTTCCTCGTCAAAAGCTCCAAAGGCTACATGCTCGTGCTGGATCAGTGTTAAACCAAATGCTCACCTACTTAGAACGTTGCCCCCCTTACGCAAAAGCACATGTTTCAAATTGGCAAACTGTGACTTCAAACACTAAATACTCCAAACTTTCTACGCTGCACAGAAAGCCAGCTTATGATTACGAACAGTCATGGTTGTAGGTGGGTGGGTGGGTGGGGGTTTAACGTCCTTTTCCACCACATAGGGTGATATCAAAGACGGGGCAACGATGAAAAACCCGGCACAAATATTTGGCCCCTGCCGGGATCGAACTCACGACCCGAGCATTAGAAGTCCTACGCTCAGTCATGGTTGTGAGTGTGCCTGTACGCTCAAAATAGTCTTCATGATAGTAGAGCTCGAGATGCGATTCAATACTGATTGTGGGAGCCAGTGAATATTCAAATTCTCCTACTCAACAGGAAACCGTGCCGCAACACTAACCGGCTGACTCCTTGTGACATTCACATCGTGTACCCTTCTGTTGTCTTGATGTCAGCCTGTGAGATACTGTCACTGTGCAGGTGTTTAAGAGATAAGATTGGAGATGAGCCTTCAAATGCTACACGTACACACGTGTAGTCCCATGGAACATGAACACCGCATCACACTCACCTCAGGATGTGTTCTGCTTTCATCAAGGTCAGCCTGGTGTTCTGGTGGTTGGTGTTGAACTGTTGACTCTCGCCAATAATGGAGTTGTTTCTGAAGCTTGATACAATGCGTCCCATGATTTCCCTCCCTGACTCAAATAGCTGCGTGCTCTGTGAGATTACAAATACATTTGTTTTCAGCTGTGTCACCATTTGTTGCCAAAAGCGTAATCCCTGAGCAAAAAGCAACAGAACAAGCGACAATAACACAGTCGCTCTGTAATGTTCCCGCACAGGAAATTGGTCTTCAGGCATTGTCATCATCTTCATCATCATCTTCGTCATCATCTTCATCATTATCATGACCTTGCATCATCATCAGTCACAGAATAACGTCTTCCTATCTGACACAGTTTTGCGTGTGGTTATTGTAGTATCACCAACTGTAAGACAAAATACCAACATTTGCTCGGGTCAGCCTGCAGTTTGCCAGACGTCGCTGCCTCTGAATTGCCTCCTCAATGGTGTGTGGCTTTTGCTCTTGAAGTTCCACTGAAATTCAGGAAAGGGGTAAAAAAAAATGTTGGGCAAAAATGGACCTTTTGTCAGTGTCATTGATTTTGTTTGTTTTCTGTGTTGGCCGTGAAGTTATGTATTTTTTTTTTTTTTGTTGGTATATGTTTTTGTTGACCAAAATGGTGATGATTTTGTTGGCTGTTTTGCTTGTTTTTTACTTTGAGAGAGAGAGAGAGGGTGGGTGTTTAACGTTCTTTTCCACCAGGAGGGAGGGTGGAGTGGGTGTTTGGGGGTTTAACGTCCTTTTCCACCACATAGGGTGATATCAAAGACGGGGCAACGATGAAAAAGCCAGCACAAATATTTGGCTCCAGCCGGGATCGAAAATAGGAGGGAGAGACAGCCGTACATTTCACAATGGTGAAAAGTGGTGAAGTATGAACACCTCTCTCTCTCTCTCTCTCTCTCTCTCTCTCTCACACACACACACACACACACACACACACACACACACACACACACACACACACACACACACACACACACACACACACACACACACACACGCGCGCGCGTGCGGGCGCGGGCGCACGTAAACTTTGACCAGAGATACATAACATATTCAGAGGGAGATCGAGACAAAGAGACATAGAGCAAAAAATAAGAAGAAGAAGACAAAAAAGAAAAAAAGAACTCACAGCATTCATCATCACGGGCAACGCTGTCAACGTCGTAGTCACCAAAGAGTGAAGTCTGCTCAGCTTGTTCCAGCATGGTTAGTGTGCCATAAAAACCGGACGAGCCCCCTGCCTACACTCAGTACATGGTTCTCAAAATGACATATGCTCTCTGTGTGTGTGTGTGTGTGTGTGTGTGTGTGTGTGTGTGTGTGTGTGTGTGTGTGTGTGTGTGTGTGTGTGTGTGTGTGTGTGTGTGTGTGTGTGTGTGTGTGTATGTGTGTGTGTGTGTGTGTGTGTGTGTGTGTGTGTGTGTGTTTTGAGATGGGATGTGTGTTTTGAGAGGGAATGGGGAGCTGATTTTTGTTATTTGTACTGTGTTGGCCGTGAAATTATTTTTTGTTGGTATGTTTCTGTTGACCAAGATGGTGATGTTTTTGTTGGCTTTTTTGCTTGTTTTTTCTTTGACAGAGAAAAAGAGCGCGCGCGCGCGCGAGAGAGAGAGAGACAAAGAGAGAGAGAGAGAGAGACAAAGAGAGGGAGAGAGAGGGAGAGAGAGAGAGAGAGGGAGGGAGAGAGAGACAAAGAGAGAGAGAGAGAGAGACAGAGGGAGAGAGAGAGAGAGAGAGATTTAAAAATATCTTACACAGGGACTGCAACTACCTTTGGTAGTTTTGTTTGCTTTTGGTTGTATGTCTGCTTATTTGCTTACTGCGAGACAGCTGCCTAGCGTTGCTATCGTGTACTTATTTGCACACTGCTAGACAGCTGCCTAGCCTTGCTGTCATGCACTTATCTGCCACTACTGTGAGACAGCTGCCTAGCTTTGCTATCATGTACTTATTTGCACACTGCTAGACAGCTGCCTAGCCTTGCTGTCATGCACTTATCTGCCGCTAGTGTGAGACACCTGCCTAGCCTTGCTATCACGTACTTATTTGCACACTGCTAGACAGCTGCCTAGCCTTGCTGTCATGCACTTATCTGCCGCTACTGTGAGACATCTGCCTAGCCTTGCTGTCATGTCCTTATTTCCTTACTCTTACAAAGCTGCCTAACATTGTCATCATGTACTTATGTGCACAATGCTAGACAGCTGCCTAGCGATGTTATCATGTACTTATTTGCTTACTGCGAGACAGCTGCCTACCGTTGCTATCATGTACTTATGTGCACACTGCTAGACAGCTGCCTAGCGATGCTATCATGTACTTATTTGCTTACTGCGAGACAGCTGCCAACCGTTGCTATCATGTACTTATGTGCACACTGCTAGACAGCTGCCTAGCGATGCTATCATGTACTTATTTGCTTACTGCAAGACAGCTGCCAACCGTTGCTATCATGTACTTATGTGCACAATGCTAGACAGCTGCCTAGCGTTGCTATCATGTACTTATTTGCTTACTGTGAGACAGCTGCCAACCGTTGCTATCATGTACTTATGTGCACACTGCTAGACAGCTGCCTAGCGATGCTATCATGTACTTATTTGCTTACTGCGAGACAGCTGCCTAGCGTTGCTATCATGTACTTATTTGCTTACTGCGAGACAGCTGCCAGCCGTTGCTATCATGTACTTCAAGTTCTTCATACGTTCCTCTGACGTCAGTTGCTCTACGTCCTCCAGCTTCTCTGCCATCTTACTGAGGATGTTCATCACAGTCATCTGAAACAGCAAAATTAATCAGATAAAGGCCCGTTACAAATTTAATACCGTTTGTACTCGTGCCGAAATTCGATCCCTGTACTTTTGGTTCCCTTCTACATACCTTCTGTTTGGGCGTTGAAAAAATTCAGTACATCCAGTACATGCAAGAATCCAGTATTGCTAAGGGTTCTATCTGGCCTTGCCTCTGTGTGTGTGTGTGTGTGTGTGTGTGAGAGAGAGAGAGAGAGAGAGAGAGAGAGGGTGGGTGGGTGGGTGTTTGGGAGTTTAACACACTTTTCCACCGTTCAAAGACGGGGAAACGAGAAAAAGGCCAGCACAAAATTAATATTAAGAGAGAGAGAGAGACAGAGACAGACAGACAGACAGACAGACAGACGGACAGACAGCCATTGTAACAGAGATTAATATCCTTTGAAGATGGAGTGTGGTTGCCCATAAGGTAGGGTGCCTGAAAAAGGCAACAGATACACTTTTCATCCAAAGAGATGAACCTGGGAGGGTTCAGCCCAGAAATGGCAACTTATGACTGTGACTTTTCCACAGAGAGAGAACGAACGAACGAACGAAACGTTACCTGTCCCAGAGAGAGAGAGGGGGGGGGGGGGGGGAGGGGGTAGAGAGAGAGAGAGAGAGAGAGGTGTACCTGAGCTCTGTTTGTGATCTCATCTGGGATGCGTAGAATTTCCATCATGGTAGACAAGATCTGATCCATGGACATGACATCATTTAGGGGCAAGGTTGTAAATGCTTCCAGAGCCTGCTCCCGAAGCTGAAAAAAAAAAAAAAAACAGTGACAGTGTTTGTGTGTGTGTGTGTGGGGGGGGGGGGGGAGTGGGGGTGGTACGGTAACACTGAACAATGTCTTCCATAAGCCTAGGGTTGATCGACTGTGAGCCACAAGGCATTAAATGGCCAATTTTGCAGTAATTAAAAGCTCAATAGGGATAAATCTGTGTAATATTATACTGTCATCAGTATGCCATGGAATAGAGAAATGGGTCACACTTTATTTAGGCATGCAGAGTTTTTCTGAGAATTTCTGAATGCTTGTGTGATTTAGAGAAACTTTTGTTTCAAAGTATGTATAATGTATAGATCTGAATTTTATTCATATTCATATTATTAGATAACATTTTCATGATCTTGGCTTCACTGATGCTTAATTTTCTACAAATCTTACCGTAGGGGGGGGGGGGGGGGGGGGGCAACATATTATTTACAATGTCAAAGTTTTGAGAGAGAGAGAGAGAGAGAGAGAGAGAGAAATCTCACCACTGCTCTCTTGTCTCTTTCTTGTTCATATTTCAGTGCAGCAGCAAGTGTTTGCTGTGAGAAAAGCAGACACTGTAACATGTATGTACTTTGTTATCACTTTGTCACTAAACTGATTAAAGCATACCTCAATGAAAAATGCAAATGTGAGAAGTAAAAACTAGAGTCTGAGTGGTAAAACAGGTTTGCTTCCAAGCCTTGCCTGCTGTAATCAGAGTATGTGGTCTGAATGACGTTTCTGTGCAGTGCCTGTAAAGTCTATACATAAACAGCTGCAGTCCTGAAATGGATGTACTGTAAAACCTGTCACAAACAACCACCCTTACTGCTACCATTTCCCTGCAGTCATTCACGATAGGTGGCGATTCTCTCACAACACTGCTCCACTGTATTTGTCTGAGCATACCACTCTGCAGACATGCACACAGTCTAAGATCAGCTTCTCTGTCAAAACTTCCTGTTCTAGGCTACTATAACAACACAAACAAGTTTCAGGGCGCTGGCTTTCAAAAGTGCAGGGTCCCTCCCTGTGGAACAATCTGCCACCTCTGGTCAAGTTCTGTGACAATCAGATCCTGCTGATGGAACCTCAAGACACAGCTCTTTCACAGTTCTATTGTTTTTCTCTGTACTTCTCTCTCTCTCTCTCTCTCTCTCTCTCTGTCAGCATGCATCATAGCACCTACAATAACACACTGTATGTATTGGCCGGAATACCTCTAGGGCTTCCTGGTCGGTTAAGCTGCTTTGTGTTGCTGTGTCCTCACCCCCGGCATAGTTTGGACCTCCGTCATGTTCTGTATGAAGCAGATCATGCAGCAATTAGATATAACCAACATCATCCCAATTCTTAACTTGTTGACGACAAGCGTATACCAGCAGACAACCTACGACAGACTCTCATGAAGAGAATCACTAATCTGTGGGAGAAAATCTAATGGCAAACAGCTGTACTGTCAGGACTGATGCAAAAGTCATGACTTAGCAAAATAACAGTTTTCCTGGTTTCCTTTAAACACACAAAACAAGTAGGGGTGAATAACTTTAAGGTCCAACAAAATAAATTCTGACATAAATAATACGGTACAAATTGTGTTAATTGAATTCAATTAAATTCCATTCAATATTTTTATTTTCAGAGTTTGGGTAATTTTCTTTTTAACAGTTGCATAAAACATAAAACAAAAACAGTGTGAGCGGCATAGACGGATAACAACGGCAGTGAGGAGATTACTGTGCACTCACTGTCTTGGTTGAGGCTGTTGGCAATCACAGCAACTAGCTCCGTGAGAGAGATGAGATCTCCTTCTGCAGACTTTTTCTTCAGAGCTTTTTCCCATTCATGCGAGTCTTCCAGCGATGGTGTGACCTGTGGACGTGAATTGAACGAATGGGCGAATTTCAGTTGGGCCACAAATCATTGGGATGAAAGTGTTTACTCAGTGGAAATGCCGATAGGCTGACATTATCTTGCTATGAATATATTCCACTCCCACCCAGCTGCAGCAAAGGTCGCTCTTCTTCAATCCATTGGACTCTTGAGGACTCTAAGGAGACTGAAACACTTATAGCCCTCATTACACACTGTCAGTCCCACCCTGGCTGCTGTACAGCTGACACAAGGAACGAAGACTCAATGTGCACTGAATACCAAGGGAAGGAATTCATCCTGAGGACTGTGCAGTTGTCTGTTGGCTTTGTGCTGCAAGTTGTACATGTATGCTCAACTGAGGTCATGTGGTGACGTCAGTCAGTCAAAAGTGACGTTAAAGTGAATGGTAAAACATGAATTGTATGTAGCCTGTCTTTGATGGACAGGGTTGTAATCTTCGCTGGTGGTTCTATCCTGTTCAAGTGTGTCAGTTCTGTTATATCCGAGCACTGATATACATACATGTATATACAGAGGCGCCGGAAGATGTTGGGGGGGGGGGGGGGGCAGAATCTCAGAGGGGGAAACGCCAAAGCCAGTGAAAGGAAGGACGTTGCCCCGGAGAAAGTGAAAAGCAGATGCTGCACAGACAAAAAAAACCTTTCCGAACCAGTGAGCCAGTGAAGGACGTTGCCCGAAGAAAGTGAAAAGCGGGGGGGGGGGGGGGGGGGGTTCAAAAACCTTTACGAACCATGAAAGGTAGGACGTTGCCCAAAGAAAGTCAGTGAAAAAAAAAGGCCGGGGGGGGGGGGGGGGATTACCAGACGACTTTCTGCCAAGTCGTATTGTTATTTAATGCAACGGCTAAACTGAGTTCAGTCTCTGTTGGGTGGGACTGATGAGGGAGAGAGCAGGAAGAGGGGGGGGGGGGTAGCCAGTAGGGGAAGGGACCGACTGACTGACTGACTGACTGAAACTTTATTTTCCAAGGATGAGATAATAGACGCACAGGTCTCTCTTACTATCTGTCCTTGCTACACTAACAAAGCACTCAAAATGCATCAGAACACACACACACACACACACACACACACACACACACACACACACACACACACACACACACACACACACACACACTCTCGTGCGCGCACGGACTGACCAGCACTTTCACGCTTTACAGCACATTTCACGAACATTACAGTGTAAATGCTTATGCAAAGAATAAGAAGTTATCAACTCAGAATACAAGAGAAATAGTCATAACAAATTCTAAAGAACTAAAAACTCAGTAAAGGAAAGACTTTTTTTTTTTTACCATGGTTAGTGAGGACCGTGAGAAATTATTTATTAGTCAGAAAATTCTGACGCACGTGAACTTTGAACCTTGAGAAATTGTTAATTAGTCGGACCTCAGGTGGTAGCATGTTCCAGATGAATGCACCAGAATAGGAGAAACTAGACTTGAACAAGTCTAGACGTGGACGTGGGACAAACAGACTGTTCCTAGAGGTGCTGTATCGGGTGTCACTGGGCCTGAAGAGTTTTGACAAGTAGGAAGGGGCTTTCCCTTTCAGAACATTATGCATCATCAGGCATTTGTTGAGGACCAAATGTTTTTCTAATGGTAGAAGTTCTAGCACCGTGAGCCTTTCATCCGTGGTGAGAGTGGGGTCGGGAAGAACAAGCTTAATGCCGCGTCGGTACAAGGAATTTAACTTTTTAACATGGAGTTCACCACAACCGTCCCAAATAGTTGACGCATAATCTATATTTGGTCGGATATACGCATTAAAAAATAGCTTGCGCGTCTGTAAATCAACAACTGGTTTTATTTTAGACAATAAAAATAGCTTTTTAGATATGTTTTTTGAAACATTTTCAAGGTGGAGCTGCCATTTTAGAGAATCATCCACTATTACGCCGAGCAAGCGGTGGCTACGAACTTGCTCAATTTGCGCAAAGTCATAACTAAGGTTGAGTTGTAGTGGTTGAAGCTGATGTTTCTGACGTGTTGTTATGAGCATGCTTTTTGTTTTGGACGGATTCACTAACATGTTATTGTTGTTGCACCACTGCGAAACATTATTAAGACTCTGTTGCAGACTACTCGTTATTTCAGATAAAGTAGTTCCCGATGAGTGGACTGTAGAGTCATCAGCAAACAGGTCGCAGGTGACTTTAGGATCAGTTATGTATAGAGGTAGATCGTTGATAAAAATACAAAATAGCAAAGGGCCTAATACAGACCCCTGAGGAACACCACATGCCACAGGGAGGGGGGGCAAGACCATGGCTTTGCCCCCCTCTTGCCATAGTCATCTGATTTTCCAGGGGGGGGGGGGCAAAAAGATACTCTTTCTCCCCCCCCCCTCCCGCTTGGATACGGGGGGGGGGAGGCAGCTACCGCCGGAGCCTCCGGCGGGGTAGCTACTCAAACAATCGAACCATCGAGGGGTTAGTCTTTCGCCGTAAACCACGAGAACTAATCATGTAAGCTGTTTATACCACGAGTATTTTCTTTTCTCTTCAAAAATCCAATCTATTGATCCAAGCGCTCATTTTTGACAGACCTTTTTACATAGACCATTTCCACCGACACCGAGAAAAGAAGTAGTTCCATTCAAAACCACCGTGGGCTGTCTTGTTTTACGAGTTTGACAAACAACATTAAATTTGAAGACGACAGTGTTGCAACAAATTACCATCTCAGTAAATTCAACAATGAAAGAATAATTTCAAAGTTTACTATCTGCGTGGCCAGATTCTTGCGCCAAGGCCGGTCATGTTTCGGTGTAGAAGTGGCTGCTAGCGTCAGCCTTCGTATCGAAAGGGAGCAAAATAGTGCTCGACTCGCCTCCTTGGAGGCGTTTTGTGGCGATGCTGGTGGCTATAGTGTCTTGTTTACACGTTTCCATGTAGAGTTTGGTGTATTGTTTTGCTGCTCTTTGCGTTGTCTTTCCAAATGCAGTCAACGTCACCTCATTTTTTCATCCATCTTCGGCGTTTTAAGCAGAAGGTCAGAAATCTCCATTTCAAGGCCACTGGCCCATGACGTAACTGGAGTGTTTTTTGTGAACTCATAAACCACTGAGTGGTATATGGAAAGCCGTAACTCACACTTTCGCTCCCTGTTTCCTTGCCAATTTCGGACGTGAAGCACTCATAGTTAACTCACTGAAACTGAGCCGGTTTGCACTGGCAAGTGGTAAAAATAGAGCTTACATGATTAGTTCGAGTGGTTTACGGCGAAAGACTAACCCCGTGATGGTTCGATTGTTTGTGCAGCTACCGAGCTATAATATATAGAGTTTTTACAATGAGGTGCCCCCGATTACGGAAAATACACCACACGAGTTTGTTGATTTCGACCGTAAAACTGCGAGTTTTAACGAGCAGTTTTACGGTCGAAATCAACAAACGAGTGTGGCGTATTTCCAGTTACGTAATCGGGGGCACCGAATTGGGAAAATTATTTATACCACGGACATCGGCAATCCAAATGCTTCACGCGACATCACTGACTGAGGTGCTTTACCTCGCTTTGTCCATAGGCTATGAGAAGTCAGCTGGTCCGTTTCGAAGCCTCCGTCTTAGTAGAGAACTGGAACTAGGCTTACGCTTGTCACAAACACGACCGCTTGTTGATAAAACGCAGCAAAAGATCAACAATTCCACGCCAAGCGACTGGCAAAGCTCCTTCGTCCCCATTTCCGTACGAAGAGTGGTATATATATATATATTTATATATATATATATTTATACCACTCTACCACTATTACAAGTCATGGTATAAAATCCATAATTCACCACATGTGGTATAAACATTGTACCCATGACAACCACGCGTGAATTTTATGGCCGTACCTAAAGGCCATGTCACACGAGAGGGCAAAAACACTTGAAAACATTGTTTTCAGATGTTTCGCTGCGAAACAGTGTTTTGTCGTGTGACATACTTCACAACAATGTTTTCAAAACACTGTTTCGATCGTGTTTCCAGTTTTAGAGCCTGCCCTAAAATCCCAAAACATGTTTTGTGTTTCAACCAATGAAAGCCGCCGTGCGGAGTGTCAAGTGACACCTTCCCGTATCCACTCTTGATCGTTCCTCATCTCAGTCCCGCCTGTCCATTCCTGGGTTTCACGATAACACCACCAGGAAGCGCTTTGGAGCTCGCTCCTTCAAGTGCTCTGCTCCTGCTCTGTGGAACACTCTGCCACCTTCCCTGAAATCCAGCACCTCCACCGAATCCTTCAGGAGCCACCTGAAGACCTATCTCTTCTCAAAGTTCTGATGCAGACTCCACCACCACCACCCCTGCAGACTCCACCCCCTTCTCCTGTTTTTTGTTAAAACTTATCATCCCCCCCCCCCCATCCGCGCTACGAGCATGCTGGGCATGGAGTTTTTCAGCGCGTTACAAGACACCATCATCATCATCATCATCCGCTCAGTCAATATGTATGTTTAAGGAAAAGAGACATCGACTTTACCCAGAAACCCCATCCAGAGGTATTTCATACGCATTGAAGTTCTACATACAAGAAAAGGGTGTCTAGTAAGGTAGGAATGTCTTGACCGTAGCAGAGAAACTTGTTTTCAGTGTGACACCACCTTGAAGAGTGAACAGGTATTAAGGTGGGTTGGGGGAACTTCGGCACCCTTGCGGTTCGGGGGAAATTCGTCACCCCAAGTTTCTTCTATAATTCAATGCACTTACTAAGCTTTCATCCCTCCAAATAGGCTCTCCCAAGTAACTACAAGATTCCAAACGATAGATGGAACGACCAGTGAAAATACTTGGTACAGCCAGACGCGTCAAATGATCGCAATCTGACTTGACTGCTTTTCTCGTCTGCTTCATAACTTCACGTGTCTTTTCTCGTCTGCTTCATAACTTCACGTGTCTTTTGCCGGTAAAGTCCCAACTACCTTTGTATAGTCTTATTTTTATGTTTTTGAATGAAATCAAATATATTAAGGGTCTTAAACATAAACATGACTTTATTTTAAAGTTTGAATGTTTCTTTAGCGATGGCACACATCAAAACACTGCATAAACACGAAATTACTGAGGGTGACGAAGTTCCCCCGACCAAAAATGTACATGGGGGAACTGATCCGTCACCATCAACAGGGGAAATTCGTTTTATAAGCTAAGAAGTTGAAATATTCTAACACTAAAATAGCCTTCCAGGATGGTTCTACCATAGACACACTCACATTCCCAGACTGGTCGATTTGCTTAGCTTAATGAATACACACAAAAATAACCTCTTGTTTTAAGCTCAGTTTTGCCTGAAACAGTCTTCTTCATTCAGAGAGAGAGAGAGTTGTTTAATCACACATGTTAGATAAAAATAAAGAAGAAATCTGACCTACAGTTTGTAGCACATCACATTTAAGGCACTGAAACCATGAAAACAAATACTCTCAAGCCTAGTGACGAAGTTCCCCAGGTGGTGCCGAAGTTCCCCCGAAGGGGGTGACGAAGTTCCCCCGAAGGTGTCGAAGTTCCCCCAAACACACTCACTTGTTCTCAGAACGATTTTCAATGCACATTTATGAGGTTAAAGTCGCAGTTTCATTGAAAGCAGGTCTGCGATTGGTTAAAGTATCCGTTGGCATTAAGCATGTTTCTCTAACGTGAACACGAAAAGGCGGGCAGCATGTTAAGTCAACACGCTAGTGGACGCATGTACGCAGTGCCGAAGTTCCCCCAACCCACCTTACCCCTAGCCGTGTTCCAGCAGTGTGTTCTGGTGAAAGGATTTGCGTCACAATATGACGCGAAAAGGGACTAAAGAATAATTTACGTCATGACATGACGTAGTTCGACTTCATACGGAAATGGGGACGAAGGAGCTTTGCCAGTCGCTTGACGTGGAATTGTTGATCTTTTGCTGCGTGTTATCAACAAGCGGTCGTGTTTGTGACAAGCGTAATACCCTAGTTCCAGTTCTCTACTAAGACGGAGGCTTCGAAACGGAAAAGCTGACTTCTCAAAGCCTATGGACAAAGCGAGGTAAAGCACATCAGTCAGTGATGTCGCGTGAAGCATTTGGATTGCCGATGTCAGCTTTCAAATCAAAGACTTGAAATGCAGGTACGTGGTATAAATAATTTTCCCAATTCGGTGCCCCCGATTACGGAAAATACACCACACTCGTTTGTTGATTTCGACCGTAAAAGTGCTCATTAAAACTCGCAGTTTTACGGTCGAAATCAACAAACTCGTGTGGTGTATTTTCCGTAATCGGGGGCACCTCATTGTGAAAACTCTCTCTCTCTCTCTCTCTCTCTCTCTCTATAGAATAGGAACAAAGGCGTCACTAAATCCGAAAACATGCGCTCAATCAGGTCAATTTGAAAGTAGGGGAATTAAGTAAAGCTCAGAGCGCTCCCTAGATCTAGGAGATGTGTGCTTTGTATGCCAGTGGACTCGTGAGCGGCTAAAATCACCAATTCATATGGCCTTGGTTGTACCGACCATTTTCCTCCCGGTGGGAGGGGAATGGGGGCCCTATGAATGGTGAGATACCCTTAGATCTGTTACACGTTTGAAGGTTTCAGCAGTAGGATGGTAGGTCCCCCCCCCTCCCCTCCAATGTGGCTTGTAGCCAATATAGGGCAAGGCGGACTTGTCCACTGGCATACAAAGCACACATCTCCTATATATATATATATATATCACAGACTAGCCAGAGTAGCCCTCTTTGCTTTCCCCAGTCAGCTCAGACTAGTGATGGGAACCATTGTTACTGTGCATATTGAGTATGCAAACTGGAATTCTCACACAAGCGAACAAAAGAATACACGCACACACTGTCACACACACACACACACACACACACACACACACACACACACACACACACACACACACACACTGACTACAACTCACTCTGACAGCCCCAATCTTATACGTAGTGCTGGCTCCCATCGTATCCCTGACGATCACAAGCACACTGTTGTAGTAGTCCAGATGTTTGGGGCCGCAGCCGATGGTCACATTGATATCCACGTCGCCCTTTGATGTCATCACCCATGTGATCTGAAGCGGCACCGAGGTGTTGTCATGGTATGCTGCAAGCACAAACCGCCAGCTGTTTTTGTTAATCTACTCAACAATACACCGTTCCCAGGCCATATCATAACACTCTCTGTGCAGACATTGAAAACTACACTGTACAGGCCATTTATAAAGATTAAACTTTCAGTGCTGCTGCTGATGCAGATCTTGATGATCCAGATCTAAATGAAATCAAAACACCTGTGCTGAGTATGTTCTTACATTAATTTTTACTTCTAATACGGGCAGTATCGGCAGCAGCAAGGGGTTAAAAACTTTAATCAGTATCCAAAAGGTTAATGCTCAAGTGTAATAAATTTGAAATGAACTCCCAGGCAAGAACAATTCTGGAGTTCATCTGACATGAGCCAAACGGGCTATAAGGGGTGTGTTTTTTCCTTTGGGTTAAAAAAAAATTACAGAATGAAAAAGTCTGTAGCTGTGTGATCATGACATTGATAACAGGAGTTTGAAAGCATTTCCCATTCCATTTGTTGTGCTTGGCCCATGTTGCTATGCCTTTGAGACAGACAAGAAAGGGATGAGGTAAGGGGTGGGTGGGGTGGAGGGGGAAGGTGAAGGAGAGACAAACAGAAAGTCTTGTGACATCATCTTTCCCTCCTGGAAGAAGCAGACGAAGATTGGAATTGGATGGATCAGTAAACAGACAGACTGACAGGTGACATAAAACAACAAAAGTTGATATATGTTTTGCACAAGAAAAACAGACAGACATACTGTAGAACTGATACTCCTGAATCTCGTCATCATCCTGCCAGCCCTGACACTGAATCCTAAACAGCTTCTTCATCGTGGCCACCATTTCTTTCGGCTCTATGGTGCAGTTGCCACCACGCGGCGGAGTGTTCAGTTGAAAATGAATTGCAGCCCACCCATCTTGCCTTTTGCCGTTTGTATCAATGACTGTCATGGCACACTCAACCCTGTAGCGCGTGGTGGAAGCAAAGGCCTCAAACAGGGATGGGTAGACGGCCATCTCGGATGACTGCGATTCATAGCCTTTAAAATGAGGGAGAAGACTGAATAATAATAATAATAATAATAATAATAACTGGTATTTGTAGGGCGCATTTCTTTAAATAAAACTCAATGCGCCTATCACTCACTCACACTCACGCACATTATACAACGATGAACAGACACACACTGGTAAAACTGACTAGTTAGAAAATTACTGGTTACTTATTTGACTAGTTTCACAACAGATCTTGACCCATCCTGAGCCCTGTTGCTGGTGGAATGGCAGTGTGTGTGTGTGTGTGTGTGTGTGTGTGTGTGTGTGTGTGTGTGGACAGTATGAGTTGTAGATTCATGAATATTAGTTTAGTCAGGAATTGTAAAGCGCGTTGAGCTCACCTCGTGGGGATACTGCGCTATATAAGAATGTTACATTATTATTATTATTTGTGGCCTCACGCCGCTCAGTCAACAAAGACAAGCACGTCGCTGAGGGAATTACAGGAAAGCTTTGCAAAAAAGGAACGTTTTCGGACTGCTCTTGAAAACAGACAGTGTGGGCGCATTTCTAAGATCTGCAGGCAGAGAGTTCCAAAAGGCTTGAGCGGCAAAACTGAAAGAGCGCTCACCAAAACATTTCAGGTTGCGCTTGGGGATTTTGAGAAGCCTCTCGGACGACGACCGGAGGGTTCGCGACGGTATATAAGTGACAAGTGAAGCTGAAAGGTATGGTGGGGGAGTGCCATCAAAGTGACGAAATGCCAGAACAGACATTTTGTAGTGAAAGCCGGCACATGTAAGAAAGATTTAAAGGGGCTAATGGCCTTTTTATGCTAACAGAACTGTTTTTGTGGTATCCATCATCTCACCACTTAGACAGTAACCGCTTCTGTAATGCACTGAGGAGACAGAAGTGCATTCGATGACACGGTGACTGAACGCTATCCATAGAGTAACAACAGTCGTAGAATTTGATTGTTTGGCCCTGAAGCGTAAACACCACAGTATCTGTGTTAATCCTCAAGACACAGTATTTCGAGCTTACAGGCGCACTCACTGCAAAACTGTTCCAAAATATACGTTGGCTTAGCAAAGATGGAATTAACATGTTTAACTACAAAACAATTTTTTGGCTTATTAACGATGGAATTATCCCGCAAACTAAATTACAATTATTACTACTACTCTCTATTACAACTAACAATAACACAAATAATAAGAAAAATGAGGACCACTATCATTCCTTCTCGAAATAGACATGTCTGCTTTGTCATTGTTGATGTTGTCTACATGTATTTCCAACTACGGCCCCTCCTTCTTCCTAAGTCCGAGCAAGAAATACTACTAAGGTAGTTCATGTTGGATACTAGAACAATTACCTAAATTCAAGTCCATGGTGGTAGTTGGCATTGTCAGGGACAATTTCACAATTACACTGTCATACGACAAAAGGATGTAAGCACAATGGATTTGATAGATGCTTATGTCCTTTTTCCCCGATGGGAGTGGGAAATGTGATTTGACCATCATCAGATTGGCAGAAATCTTTGCCAGGATTTAATTTCATTGACCACAGGTGCTAGGTGAGCCACTGGGAAACCTCAAAAAAACTTCGTGAGATGTCACTGCAAGTCAAGGAAAAATGACCGACATCTTCCCATTTGAGGTTCCCTGGTGTCTCACGGTACGCTTGTGTAACTGACCGAGGGTTCTGGCGTTGGTGACCATGTCCTCATGCTGCAGTGGCCGCCACCCCCCTGTGTCACGTAGAGAGATGTTCCAGCTGTAACTCCCTGTCTGTTCTCCACAGTTTTCAATGCACTTTGCTCTCAGCCCGAGGCGTGCAGACTTGAGGACCAGTTTACCGTTTGGCAACTGATGGCACACGCTGCCTCCAGCACATCTACAGAACACAGACAAGGAGCAACTGTTGAAAAGTCGACCCAACCCAGCTGGTGCCACTTAAGTTATGCCTTGGTGCCTAAAAAAAACCCTAACCTGAAATAATTTTTTTTCATGATCATTACCATCATCTCACACATCAGTTGATACCTTCTGGGTTTCACGTTTTACGTGTACGTGTGTGTGTGTGTGTGTGTGTGTGTGTGTGTGTGTGTGTGTGTGTGTGTGTGTGTGTGTGTGTGTGTGTCTCACTCGAGTGTCAGTTTCGGTGGGAGCCCTTCTTCTTCTTCTTCTTCTGCGTTCCCTGTTGGGAGCCCATCAAGGACAACGACATCGAGAGAAGCCATGGTACTGCGGGAGTCCTTCTGCAAGATGGCAGTGAAGCTGTATGTGTATCCCTGGGTCAGACTGGAGTAAAACTGTCCAGAGGAACCAGTGGTGGCAACTGGAGGAGTGGTGAGGTGTCCGGGGCACGTCTCTGTGTTGTCCTGGTTAGGTTTGTCTGTCGGACGGAAGGTGCAATTCCAAGACACCACAGAAAGTTCCTGCCAGGTCACAAGAGAACGAGGACTCAGACCGTGTATAGACAGATTCGTCGTGCTAGGGCTCAAACTGTTACAGCCCTATCGTGTTGGTGATGTGATGTGAGGAATTCAAAATCGCGGCCAACAGGTTACGTACCTAAAATTGTGTTCGAACACTAATGACAGTAACAACTACAAAAAGTTGACAGTGTTGACTGGGAGTTGCACAGTCCATAACACAGGGAGCTGCTTCTGTCACTGGTAGCCTAGTCAAACACACAATCGTCGGTAGTCTCGGCTAATATGAGATTTTGCAATCAGCAAATACTGTTGCTGGCCACAGGGTACACTGTGTGCACCGTATTCCAAAATCTATAAATCAAAGACAATTTCAGTCACTATAAGTGAAAGCACATAATTCCTTCTGTAAATCTGATGGCCAAAGTGGCTCTTTTAGTATTGTTAGTAAACTGTATCTGGATATCTTGAGCATATGAGACACAAGGTTTTTCCCTTCTCGTATACCGCAGGAAACAATAAGAGATGGTGTGCATGTCATTACAAGAAAAAACTGAATCACACTGGAGGAAGTAACTGAAGATGAAGTGACTGTAAAAAGTGGTAGAGGCAGGGCATGGGATTTTTTTTTTTTTTTTTTGAGTGATTTCAGTTGCATAATGCAAAGCCATATCCCTCATTACGTACTGATGCTCTGGGGTCGTTGTTCAACACACTGGCATCAAAGGAAAATGAGAGAGGTGTCAGATGTAGAGGCACGCCAACCCCTTGAACGACCTCAGTTGTTCCGCCATTAATCATGATGCCAACTAGCGCAGACTGCACCACTTGAAAATAACTGAAAATTGCAATGAGTGACACTGAGTCTACCTTGATTGAGCTATTGCACAGAATGCACATGCCAGCAATTGTTACCTGTTTCACACCTCTCGTATTTTTTTCGCAACCATATTTTCTCTGTTCCTGCAGTATTTGGCATAACAGTGACAGGTGAACAGCGTTTTGAGATTTGGGGGTGGTTGTATTTTTCTCCTGCTCTGTCGCTCTATCGGTGCACTCGCAGAGAAGACACGGGATACAACAGGGTATAACTGCAAATACTTTCATAACAGAAGATGCGTGAATTCATGAAAGAAGAAGAAGAACCCAGAACTCTGTGCAGGGCTGCTTATATACTAAATATTCCTCAGCGTACTGGCGAGTACGGAATCTTTCCAAGGTTACGTAATCTACTGACGTTACTGCATCAGCTTGTTCTGGGATGCTCTAGAAATTTCCATCGAAATGCAGTGGCTTTTCGCGATCTCTACAACAGGGGTTTTACATCTTCTACAGACAATGCTGGCAATTGCAACGACAGGGTGGTTGGAAAAAGGGAATAAAACCATTTACAGGAGTTTGCACCCGGTTGTGATTCAACGGGCTACCAGCAAACACCCTCCAACATTCATTCCCAAGCCCTAAGAGTAACAGGATTGTTTTCCCATTTGGGTTATTTCATCCATCGATATCAATACCTGTGGACAGTTCCTACCAAGTCCCGTTTTTCATTTTTTTCTTCAGTTTATAACTGTCCTGTTCCTACAGGCATCCGGAAAGGAATTAGGCATAATTAGGCTATATCAAAGACATCCCCACCAGATCAAATGCCACATTTAATATTTGGACACACACATACACATACGCGCGCACGAACAAACACATGCATGCACACACATACACACACATATGCAGGCACACACACACACACACACACACACACACACACACACACACACACACACACACACACACACACATCTTCATATAACATACTAGCATAGACAATGCACATAATGAAACACATGCCACCAAGTTGAAAGGTTTATGCCCTTTAACCCCACCCTCCCCACCCTCTCTCTCTCTCTCTCTCTCTGTCCCTCTCTCTCTCTCTCTCTCTCTCTCTCTCTCATTTTACTCGGAGAGAGAGAAATACAATACATTTTTAGAATATAATTTACCTGTAGTCTGACCCTGTCAGTCGGAACTTATCACCATATCCAGTCAAGGTTACTTTGAAGTACACCCGATACAGCTTCAGGTCTAGTGTCCATGGATCCAGTCTCAGTTCAGCGTTGTACACATTTTTGCCCGTCATGTTTACTGGAGCAGTTACCTAAGAACGAGAGCTGTAGATCTGATATCATTGTTTGAGAACACACAATCATGCAACAATTATTAGTTTCTGAAGTATCACACTTTAATTTCTACAGTACATCTCATGTGTGTGTGTGTGTGTGTGTGTGTGTGTGTGTGTGTGTGTGTGTGTGTGTGTGTGTGTGTGTGTGTGTGTGTGTGTGTGTGTGTGTGTGTGGTTATTGTTCTTGTGTTTTTTGGTGTTTTTGTTTTGTTTTGGAAGGGCGTGGGGTGGTAAACAGCATACCTGAACAGGCCCACACTTTATTTCCATAATTTCTGTAGTTAATCTAAACAACTACAAGTGTTTTACAAGGAAATACTTAATTGAAAAAATATTCTTATGACTTTGCCCAACTTACGTTGCCCCAGTTCACATCAATCTCATGGACTTCCCAAGTTTTAGTGTTGTCCCATCTGTCACACTCAAAGCTGGGTATCGCTCGGAATTTGATGATATCTTCTCTTTTCCAAACACGTGGTTCGTAGAACAGAAATGTGACCCTCCACCACGAAATGAGTCTTAAGTCACCTCAGCGAGTTTCCCGGTAGCGTCGAAAATACCATCGGGGGGTCAGGTTATCGATTTTGAGATTTTGCTTCCATTCTGTTCTTTGATCATTCATCAATCACATCCTACAAGGAAATCTACCAATTCTGTGTATTTATATGTAAATTCCCCTTTCAAAGTGTCCTACCCATCGAATTGAGTCGAAACAATAGGCAGTAATCGGTCAGTTTTACCCTTTTTGCACACCCTCCCCCCCCCTCTACATATTGCGTAGACCCATCTCACTTGGGGTCTACGGAAAGGTCAAGATTTCTCCTTTCTGGTCATGCGAGTGACGATTGGCTAAGATTCAAATAGACGACCAATGAAAGCGTATAAAATAAGGAGGTTCGCGTAAACAAAGCGTCATTTCCAGCGTCACTAGGGGAATCCCGCTTTCTCATTGGTTCAAACCGGTCACGCGGTACGCGACTCTCCAACATGGCTGTGAACGACTCGAAAGGGATGGATCGCAACGCAAAACTTGTGGCGAATTCTCTTACAAAATTGGCCCGTTCTGCGAATATTTTTGACGATGCAGAAGCAGAGACTATAGAAGAGTTGATTGCCGACTATTTTTTGGTGGACGGCGAGGAAGAAAGCCCTGCAGAAGATGATGAATCAGCCGAACTGCCTTCGGGCCCACGTGGGGCTTGCAACGCTGAGTTTTCATCTGAATCGGAGGCAGACGAGCCTGCAAACATCAGCGATTCAGATGACGAACCACTGGTGCAAAACTGCCAGGAGCAACCCGACATGCTGCAACCAGATCATGAGCTTGGAAGAGTTAAAACTTTCAAGTGCAAGTGCAAGGCAGAGGAGAAGAAGAAGGCCCCCCTCACCACGTTAGAGCAAGCCATTCCTGGGTCCCCATGCCTGTCGCAATTCTCTGTCGATGAGGTTATGGCAAGAAGACTAAACATGGCAGAGTTTAATGAAGGTATAGTTTTTTCATTTCATTCATCTAAAAATGATCAGTTGTTTAATTCATTACCTGGATAAAGTTGGCAGTTCATGCACTTATCACCTGTATTGCTGTAATGAAATGTATACAAATACAAGTTTATGATACAGTATCCTGCCAATCTAGAATCAAGGCTATGTGAATGTGATCATACAGATTATGCTGTCAACAGCTTGAGAAAAACAGGCATTTTTCAAGAAATATAACATTAAATTATTCTTTCATTTTCATGTGTTGTATTTTAACTTGTAAACCTGTTTGCTCAGTTTTGCCACATGTGTCATAAATTGTAGATACTATGTACTCATACATTCGTAGTAATCACTCTGGTGATTCTGCTTTTTATCATGTGTGCATTGTTTTTTCAGCTGAGAAGGATATGATCATCCTGGGTGCCCTGGCCGGTTTTCAAATCAACCGTGGAGAAATGACAACTGGCAAACCTTCTCGCAAAAGGAAACGACAGCGACCCAGGGTTTCCTACGTTGTAGATTCAAAGAATGTTTGCCGAGATGGCTTCAAATTCTTGTACAAGTAAGTACTGTTTTGGAACTGTATTGTATGCTTTTATGCAATTCTTAAAGCCTTGTAATTTGTATTAGTTGAATGAAATATTCAGCCCTTTTGTAAACTAATGTTATGTGTCATTAAGATTCATAGATTAGGTTGCGCTTGTAATTCCAGTTTTACTTTTAGTAATATTACATGATGTCAGCATGAATGTTTATGGTCATTTCCTGATGATTTGTTTCAGTATCAGCCAGAACAAGCTGACTGCATGTTTGGCGCATTATTTGAAACATGGTGTGACACCACGAGAGAAAGAGTGGGGAGGTCGCAAATTTAATTCAAAAGCCTTCAAGCCCGAGGACATCCAGAACACTGTCCGATTCGTCCAAAACTTCGCAGAAGACCACGCGCTGGTGCTGCCCGGACGCATCCCAGGGTTTAAAAGGAGCGACATAAAGATTCTCCCATCTGCGTACACCAGGGCTGCAGTATGGGAACATTACCGCAGACTGATGCAGGCCAGAGGTATGGCAATGTGTATTAAAATACAGTAATTGAATACCAACAGATGATCTAAAGTATAAAGTTCTTCGTGAACTATATCAGTACATGCAGTTTCCTTAATTTGGGTATTTTGAAAACCATGCATGTGCTTCAGCACACCCAGATCTTTCACTACCAGAATCATAATATTTTTTGTTTACTCCTACTATAATGAAGGAGCTGGGATTTTCGAATGGTAGAGAGTTGGACTTCTAGTGCTCGGGTCGTTGAGTTCGATCCCGGCTGGGGCCAAATATTTGTGCTGGTTTTTTCATCGTTGCCCCGTCTTTGATATCACCCTATGTGGCGGAAAAGCACGTTAAACCCCCACCCACCCTACTATATAATGCATTCACACACACACCTTCATCTAAAATGTATCCTTTATTTTCAGGTCTTCGGGCGATGGGGAAGTCCTCGTTTTTTAATACGTGGGCTCAGTACACCCCGTACATTGTTGTGGGGAAACCCATGTCAGACTTGTGCTGGGCCTGCAAGCAGAACAACGAGCTGATACGCCGAACAGTGCACCTGCCAGAGGCCGAGCGAATGCGGCTCCTGCAGAAGCAACTCCACCATCTCCAGGTTGTTGAATCCGAAAGGAAATTTTACAACGACATGGTTGCCGACGCAAAAGCTGCTGCTGCTGCTGCAGGGTTCACCAACCTCGGCCGGAACCCACCTAACACCTTTCTGGGGAGGATGCACTATAGCTTCGATTTCGCTCAGCAAGTTCATCTCCCCAGCAGTCCGCTTCAGCCCGGGCCAATCTATTTTTTGGTTCCTCGCAAGTGTGGCATTTTTGGAGTCTGTGCAGAGGCCATTCCTCAGCAAGTGAACTACTTAATAGATGAGGGAATGTGCAGCAGCAAGGGATCCAACATGGTGATCTCCCTCCTACATCACTTCCTGGAGAACTATGGCCTGGGGGAGATGAGCATGGATGTCCACTGCGACAACTGCAGTGGACAAAATAAAAACAAGTATGTACTGTGGTACATGGCGTGGAGGACGCTGCGGGCACTTCACAGCGAAATCACTGTGAATTTCATGCCCGCGGGTCATACCAAGTTTGCACCTGACTGGTGTTTTGGATTGTTGAAGCGGCGCTTTCGACTCAGCGAGGTACATTGTCTGCAAGACCTCTGCAATGTCGTGGAGACCAGCACCAAGCGCCGCATCAACCGTCCGCAGCTTGTTGGGACAGAAACTGGTGAGGTGCTTGTGAAGGTGTATGACTGGCAGACATATTTCCAGGGGTGGTGTCGGCCAGTCAAGGGCGTGAAAGAGTACTTTCACTTCAAGGTTCAGTCAGAACGCCCAGGGGTTGTTTTCCTGAAGAAAGAGTTGAATGGACCTGAAGAAGAATTTCTGATGGTGACTGATGCTACTACTGCCCAACAGCGCCTAGCTCACATGCCAGCAGAGATCCCCCCTCCTGGACTGCCTGAAGCCCGCCGCCAGTACTTGAGACAGCACATCAGGCCGTTTGTCCGTCCTGGCGTGCAGGATCGCCTGTGCCCATAATGCACACTGACCGCTGATTGATGTTTTGTGAGGCTTTCCTCAAATTTCCTGACAGTCCTGTATTATGACTGCGTCTGGGAAAAATGGGACAACAAAGTTGTGTGCGTTTGGTGATTTGACTATTTCACCGAGTGAACCCTGATGTTGTGTCTGTTGTGCTTGGACCAGATGCTGATTTGGGGAAAACAAACTATGTGTGGTTTGTGCTTTGACTATTTCACTGTGTGCTATATTCACCTTTTTGGTTGGTGCTTTTGTGTGAAGTTGGTGTTGTGACTGGAGTGGTTGGAAGTTCCTAACCGCTTACTTTTTTTCCTCCGAGTAAGGTAAGTTTCCTATTTTCCAAACAATATTATATCAATATACACATAATAATATATATTTATAAATAGTTTCAAAGCCTTCAAAAACTAATGTGAGAGTTTCTTCATTACCATGATCTTGTGCCGGACAAGATTACCTTTGGTGCTTTGTTTTCACTTGGTATGTCGCTGACCATCATTCTCTCCTCATCATTATCTATAACACAGCTTTGGTACACAACTTTAAAACATTACAGTGAAGTAAGTTTTCACTGCATATACTTGAAACTTTCCATTTTTGTTTACAATACATTGTTGAAGATGCATGCCAAATTTGAAGTAAATCCATCCATGGTTGCTAAGGAAAGTAACTGTGTTATGTTGTGCGTACTTTACAAGCCATTTTCTGACATTGTGATGTTTGGGGGGTATTGTGTTTGAAGGCCTATAACTCAGCTGTTATGCGTCAGATGTAAAAACGGGTTGCACCATTTAAAAGAGCAGAAAAAATACTTTAAGAAAATTGTGAAAAGTAAAATTTACCAAATGGTGACTTAAGACTCATTTCGTGGTGGAGGGTCACAGATGTGCTGCATTTTCGATTGTTACCTGAACAGGAAAAGACACAGGACAGATGATAATAGTATATACTCGTTTTGAGCCAAACCTATTAGGACCGTCAAAGTGCGCTTACACCGGCCCACACATCACTTTGCCCAACTAATAATAGTCGAGGTTAGGGCTTTTAGCCCTGGGTTAGAGTCTAACCTCGAACTAAACTAGCTCTCGGGTAAATTTTTTTTTTTTTTTTCAAATCAAGAAGCGAGCTCATTCCAGCAAGGTGCCTAAGCTGTTATAGAAGGATTTGTCTTCCTTTCTTCGCTTCCTTTTTTATTTAATTTTGCTTTTGGGTTTCTTTTGTCCTAGTCTGGGTTAGGCCTGTAGCCATGGGTTAAATTAACCTCGAGTTCGAATCCTTGCAAGCCACATTTGCACAGGCTTTTCCATTTTAAAAAATGCAGCTGTATACCATTTCTTAGTGGACAGGGGAGCCGGGGTGGCCGAATGGTAGAGCGTTGGACTTCCAATTGCTCGGGTCGTGAGTTCGAATCCTGGCTGGGGCCAAATATTTGTGCTGGCCTTTTTTCTCGTTGCCCCGTCTTTCATATCACCCTTATGTGGTGGAAAAGGACGTTAAACTCCCAAACACCCACCCCACCCTCTTAGTGGACAAAAGACGTCAATGCTCAAAAGCACCGAACAGACTCACTTTTCCAATTTTCAGCTGGCATGATCTCTAAGCAGTTCTTTCCCTTGAATTTCGATCACCCATGATTGATGCCTACAAGAGCTGACAGTGATAATTAAAATAATTCCCTGCAAAAGTGTTTTCTTGCCTGTAGTTCATTAAAATAATGTTGTGTATGACATACATGCAAAAAAAAACCCCAAAACAACAACAACAACAACAACAAACCAAGTTTGTGATGTGGTTCTTGTTTAGAAGCACCGCAAAGAGCTACACTGCGACGATCCCTTTGTCCGTCATCTTGGAAACTGGCAAGTTTGTTTTCTCTTCACCGACACCCGTTTTGCGCCCACAATGAGGCTAGTCGACTCTGATAGTGACATGTGACACATACTTGAGTTTTCATGAAAAAAGGAACTGTCTTCTGGATTTCCATTCTAGTGGCTGATGTGAACACATCTGCGCTCACCTGTTAATACCGGTTCTCACCTATTCATAAATACAGTCCATTTTGTCAGTGACAGCTGAGCCTGAAGTAAACACAGGTCAACTGCCTCAAAATTTCATTACATATGTATGGTGAAAAATTATTTTATGAGGGTTTTAGTATGAATTCATGCAAGTGAACCTGTTTTGGGCATTGATGACAGGTGTTAATTACTCTGTTGTAACACCTATAAATGTTGTATAAATGGGCCTAAATTTGGATATGTGCTGCAAAACGGGTTGCATTTTATGGAAAATTACAGTTTAGCATGAATAACTTCATATCACGGAATTTTTGTTCTCTGAGGTTTTTTTTTTTTTCTCTTTGGTGTTTTGTCTGGAATAATTAATCTATAGTTAGCATCAAAGTCAAAGGTCGCCATGCTTACCTCACGCATAATTATGCCAAACCTTAGTTTCATATGAAAGAGCAATCATTTCTGAGCTGATTGATATGCAACATGACCGGATTGGTATACAATACAATGCATAAAGGTGACTTGAAGAAGAATATCCGAAAAACAGCAAAAAAGCACTGCGGGAGGCAAGAACTGCTGAGAGTTAAATAACAATAATAATAATAATAGCTTTGATGTCCCACTGTGAAACTTTCTGGAGTAGCAAAAATAATTCATGCTGCAAGGAGAGTGCTAGGCTATGTTACAATCCCGTGCAGTGTTTAGATCTCGCTGCATACATGTCATACATGTGTACAATATGAGCATATTGTATTACAGGGATTCACATCCGCATCGGACATCGGACATAGACCTATTAATTTCCAAAATGTCCGATTGTTTTGGGGAGATTCAGGACAAATGTCCGATTACATTGACGACAGAAGCGGACAATGTCCTATTCTTTTTTCGCAAGGCCGGACACAGCATTGCGCAAACCGCGGATGAGTTTCGCTTGGCTGAAACCGGCCCCGCTGAACTGGTTAGCGAACAAAGGCTACAATAACACGGTGGCCGTTAATCATCTCAGTGTAATATTCCGTTCGGTATTATCGCGTGATCGAACCTGGATGAGAAGAAAACTAGTTTGGCCAATGGCTGTCTTCCGATCTCGTCAGTCAACCAATCAAAAGCGCCAACGACCAGCGCGCGGTCGCCGTTTTGCAGCTCACGAATGCCGTTAGCATCCGTGCGATCTTCGCGCCGATGAAGGATTCATTTGGATTTTTTTACTCGAATAATTAAACCAACAGAAAGAAAAATACAATACGGATCGTTTCTGAGGGGCAGACGCGACGTTTTAGCTACAAAAATACACGTATGATGATCGTCCGACTTGGGCGTACGCGTACCGGATTTTCCCAGGGGCTCTCGCATCCATTCGTTCTTTGCCGGCGTCGAGAAAGCATTGAGTGGTTGTGTTTTCATACGCAAAACTAAAACAGCACAACAAAAAATGCATTACGGATCGTTTCTTAGGACCAGACACGACGATTAAGTTACCAACAATTTGCCTAGAATGATCGTGCGCGGGCTGTGGTACACCTGACTTGCGAGTACCGGATTTTCCCGAAGTCTATTTTAAGACGATAATCAATACAAAAAATCAATACTAGTGATCTCATTAGGAGGAGGGACTAATCAAGATAACCATAGGGTTAACAGTCAGGGAGTAAGATCTTCCACCGTGCTTTTGTCGGATTTCCACCTTTGGCTAAAAATTTTCTGGCCTCTCAAAAAGTCAAAAACGGTTTCAACCGGTCAGCCCGGCCTTGTCTGGAGCACTTAAACTGAATCACTTCCACAGATTTCAGTGTAATTTAAAACAAATCTTGGGGAGCATTCCCCTGCACACCCCTAGCTTAACAATTAAGCAGACGTGCATGCCTGGCTTTGACACTTATATAATATACAAGAACAGACACCTCCGCACGTTGATCAATAAGAGATTGGAAAACACTGAATGTCCTATTGTTTTTTATTTTTCAGGACAAATGTCCTATTGTTTTGGTTGAGACCAGGACATTTGCCCAAAATGGATGTGAATCCCTGCATTGTAAGCTAACCGGCTCGTGAATCAAGCCAGTGATAACTCTTGGCTAAAGGTACGACCTTAACCTAGCCATGTGACTGTGGTTAATTGTAAGCAAAGTAAGATTAAAGCCTAAAACCTGTCATACATCATTTTCATGGTCTCGTCTTAAAATTTGGCGGAGGAATATACCAGCGTGATGTATGTGATGCAGAGAAAACATAAGAATAACATAAGATTATACAATGCGTCTTCTTTTTTTGTAAAACGCTTCTTTCATCACCAAACTGTCAGACAGCTGCATCATTTTCTTCAGACTTGAAGAGGAATGATATTTGAAGGTACATTGTAACTTGTTTGAAGGGCTGTGTCCAAACTTGTGCGGAAGTTCAGTCTCCAAAGATGAAAAAGAGGTATGTACTTTCACTTTCACTTGCCTGTATTTGACGCAACAGTTTTCTTACCACACAAGAACTCTCAGCTTTCTGTAGCTTTACATAAACCACATTAATCTGGGCAACGAATGACACCTTACAGATAAATGTATGTGTTTCCGGTATTGTTTATCATCTTTACAATGTTCTAGATGTTTTGCTTTTGTTTCCGATTTTATGTTTGAAGCATTCTCCAACTGACTTAAAACTGGATTCCAAATGGCGCAGCGCCATTGAAAGCGAGGCTATGGCATAAAAAAATTAGACTGTTACTAGTGGGAATTTTCTCATTTCTAAGAAGCAGAATAGATCAGCCCCTGATTATCTTCCTTGCCTACCTTCGGTACGTAGCAACCGTGGGAGTTGATGTTCAGATGAAGGTGTTTGGTGACTATGTTGTACAGACTGCGGGCAATAGCTGTCACTTCATAGTAACCGTCCTGCTGGTACACGTGATTAACTTCTTTCAGCCCTGTCAGGACCCCATCAAGCGTAAACCCTATAGACGATAAAATATTAAATAAGCTGTAAACTCATTCAGTCTCACATCAAAGTACATATCCTTGTATTCAGATCACGTAACAGATTGCGTGTTGTTTCGTGTTTGTTTGTCTTTTATTAAATGTAACAATATAATTAACATGTAGCCCACAGGCCCGTAGCCACGCCCTATCATTCTCCATGGCACCGCATCTGATTTCCTTCTGCCATGCAATGACACGACACGGTAAGTTTATGACATCATATGCTGGGAAAAGGGGTGAATTCAAGATAAAAGACATTGACATCGTGGTCTTCTTCTACAAAATAACCTCGGCGGTTTACTGTAAGTTGCCATTACATGACAAGCCAGGCGCGTAGGAAGATGTCGAGAAGAAGGGGGGCCCACTAAGTCGGGTGAGCCATACGGCCGGGGTGAAGAAGGGTGTGTGTGTGTGTGTGTGTGTGTGTGTGTGTGTGTGTGTGTGTGTGTGTGTGTGTGTGTGTGTGTGTGTGTGTGTTTTGACTGCCAAGAATTGTGCTCTGCGACAGCAGAGCAGGGGGGCCCCACCACTGGTGGGCCCCCTCTCCTCTTATCAAAAGCAAGGGGGGCCCAAAGATATTCGGGCCCCCCTTCCAAAAATCGAACGGGGGCCTGGGCCCCCAGGGCCCCCGTGGTTCCTACGCCCCTGCAAGCTTTGTCAAGCAAATCGAGGGTTCCCTGCCATCGATACAGAGACAAAGAGGAGAGATAAGACGTTGTGGCAGGCCGGGAACCCTCGAATACTTTGACAGACAACCCCACACTTGTGATTTGTCTGTCGGGAGTACTGATGTACTATGACTGGTTGTACTGACTTGTCAAGCAGAACCTGACTATGTTTCAATTATTCACTGATCAGTGTATCATATGGTAGAACATCACAGTCCTTGGAAATAAACCTCTTTCTTTCACTCTGCATACGATTTTTTTTTTTTTTTTTTTGCTCACGTTGGTTGCCTGTTTGGTTTGCGTTACTTTTCTAGACTTTTTGTAGCTTGTATTAGCAACAGCAGGTTCGAAAATTATTTACATTAGTTGCCTCAAGTGTTGGAAAATGCAGTTTCATTACTCATTGTTCTTTGTGTGTGTGTGTGTGTGTGTGTGTGTGTGTGTGTGTGTGTGTGTGTGTGTGTGTGTGTGTGTGTGTGTGTGTGAAATCCACAATCAACAAAATGACATTTCTGTGCAGTTTAAAAACAGGAACATGTGCACATAATAATAATAATTCTATATATTGCCGGGATATTTATTTGCATTTATGACAGCTGTATTTATGACAGGAAGCGTGGAATGCGGTCCTGTCATGCAGTCCCAAACCACATAGCATCATCCTACCATCATCCTCATCTCCATCATCATGCATAATAAAAATTGCCCCAGCTTCCGAGCCCTCCGTGGATTCCACCCATCACCTGGGAGGAACACCATTGGAACGGCAAAAGGAGTTGGGGCAGCCAAAAAAAAAAAAAAAAAAAAAAGATTGCACGAGAGATAGTGAATGCCATCTCACCGGCATACGCTGCTTGTTGGCCACAGTAGGACGAATTGTCTGCGTAGACTTCAACTGAACTGGTGTCTCCAAAGTCTATGGTCAAACAAGTCTGCAATCCTTGCACTTTGAACAAGACCTCAAACGTCTTTGCAATGTTTGGCTCCATCTATGGAGAAATTGAGTTTTATTTAAAGAAATGCGCCCTAAAACTACCATTTATTATTATTTATTAGAAATATATGACACATGCAGTAGACATATGCGGTAGACACAAAGCCAGAACTACATCATACCTTATCCCATCCAAACACACACACACACACACACACACACACACACACACACACACACACACACACACACACACACACACACACACTGGCTTTATTAGCTGACATAACCTGTAAAGATGGACGTAGTGTTTTGCTGAATGTGTGCATGAGGCGGTCAGAATAATTTGACAGAGAGAGAGAGAGAGAGAAGGGGGGGGGGGGGAGGTGAACAAAGTTATCAAAAGGAATGACACATGGTTAGGGCTAGATTTAAAATCCTAACCCCATAAAACAGACCTGTGTATGATAAGATAAGATGAGATAAAATCAGATAAGATCAGATGAGATAAGATAACTCTATTTCACCCAGAGGGAAATGTACACAGACACACAGACACACACACACACACACACACACACACACACACACACACACACACACACACACATATACAAGGGACTGGGTCAAACTGACCACCTTAGACAGGTGGCCGGGTTATCCAGGGTGTCATGTCAACAGCTAGTGTGTCAGGGGATCCTCTGGGGTGACCAGGTTAGACAGTGGTTTGGCTTATACAGGTGACCGCCTTGGCAGGTTCGACTATATATATATATATATGATTGACCCATTTATTAATTATTATTAGTAGTATTTATCTACTTATTCTATTTTATATTTTATTGTTTTGGGGGGTGGTGGGGTGGGTGGTGGTGTGTGTGTGTGTGTGGTGTGGGGGGTTCAAAACAGCTCTTTTTTTAAAGCACAACAAATTCCAAATACATGTAGCTAAACACATGGCAATAAAGCAATGTTTATGGTAATTACAAACATTACCTTCTTTTCATTGTGTGTAATTTCAAAATGTTCAACCATTGTGACACTGCTGCTGATGGTGGCTTGAAACATGGGATTTACAGCAGTGATTGTGATGTTCCACAGGCCAGCCTGCAGAAGAAAGTGTATTCCAGTTACACGGTGAACCCGCAAACACACTCTCCCAATGCAAGGAAGAATACAGATTTACACGAAAACCGCACAGCATGCTTATCTAACTCTGTGCAAGAATGGTATACCGTACTTGCTCTAAGGATCTAAAAATTGATGATGCATCAGGGGCGCCGGAAGATGTTGGGGGGAGGGGGGGCAGAATCTCGGAGGGGGGAACGTTGCCCGAAGAAAGTGAAAAGCGGGGGGGGGGGGGGGGGGGGGCGGGCGATCAAATGCTGCGTAGACAAAAAACCTTTACGAACCAGGACGTTGCCCGAAAAAAATGAAAAGCGGAGGGGGGGGGGGGCTATCAGAGGAGCGGACAGCCTTCGGTCCGCAAAAACAGAAGTTCTCTGTTGGGTGGGATGAGGGAGAGAGCACTAAGAGGGGTAGGGGGAGAGGTAGGGGAAGGGGGGGGGGGCAAGACCATGGCTTTGCCCCCCCTCTTGCCATAGTCACCTGATTTTCCAGGGGGGGCAAAAAGACACTCTTGCCCCCCCCCCCCCCTGCTTGGGTACAGGGGGGGCAGCTGCCCCCCCTGCCCCCCCCGGTTCCGGCGCCCCTGTGCATTTTGTTTGTTTGTCTGTGAGCACTGGGTGCTTTCAAACCTTCGACAGATTGTTAACAGTGAAAGGGTTGGTCGTTGGCGTCAAATTCACTTCAGTGAGTTTACCCTCGTCTGAGTGGACTGCCCGAAATTCATAATGATCTGCAGCAGCTATAAAAAAGGAAAACAAATCTGTTAAATAAGAGAAGACGTATTACGGTTACAAAATAGTGTTATGCTCAGCGTTTTCCTAGTTTTATAAAAGTGAAACTATGCGGCTTTGCAGAAATTTGCCGCCTGATAAAGAGAGTTACTTAAGTCATATTTTTACGTCTGGCAGGCAAGCACACGGATAGTGCTGACATTAAGTATCTTCATCCAAGAAATATAAAACAGTCATGGTATACAACTGTCACTTAGCATCTAGAGACATACACCTATAAATTATGCCTCTGGAATATCCATGCAGCTGATATGTGAGGTACATTGTACCGTGGGAAGGCGCTTATTCTCCTAATCTTTTACTTTCAGTGCCCAAAGTGATGCTATGCAAGGTGAAGCAAAAAGCAAAATGGCCTGGCCAGGTTTCAAACTTACTCGGGAACCAAACCAATGATACGTCTTGGCTTAGCTAAAGGTACGACCTCGACCTCTTAGCCACGTGACTGGGGTTAGTTTCAAACCTGAGTCTAACCACTACACTAAGGAAGCCAGTTACAGCCCATTGACATGTGATCTTGTCTCACCGTTGTTCTGAGTCGTGACTTTGAAGCTGATGGGTGTTCCGATGAAGAAAAGAAGACCTTTATCCTCAAGTCCCTCCCTGCACTCATCACACCAAGGCACTTCCGGCCAGAAACATTTGATGACATCAGGGTTTTGAAAGTCAGCATACTCAGCATCCACGGTACCTGCATGAGACAAATGACAAAGAATGCCTTCTCCCCACTTCACATATACATGCACTTATTCGTGAATTTGTGAACGGCTCCCACAAAAGGAGGACAAAGAGTAATTCTGGGCATATGGTCCGGGGCGGTTGGTGGTCTAGTGGTTAACGTTTTGTCACTAATGCAAGAGGTCAAGTTCGAGTCCCACTCGGGGTGAAGACTTTTTCTTTCTCGTATGTGGCACAGTTTTTTCGGGTCGACCGTTCGGGGTTCTCTCTCCGGGTACTCCGGCTTCCTCCTCCTCTGCTTTCGAAATGTTCAGCCCATAAAATTCGAAAATGAATGCAATTCTAAAATTCCGAATCTTAAATTGCTGAGCTGGCCCTTCGCAACATATGATTGTAATGTGTTCATTTCCAGTGTCTGAAAGAATGCGTATGATTCACGTGAGCGTGCGTGATGGATTTAGCTCGTGGCGCTTTGAGCCAGGTATCTGGAATAAAGCGCCTATATCAATGCGATTATTATTACTAAAATGAAACATGAAAAAATCTCAGTCACCAAATTTGACCCACCAATAGTTGGGTTTTTTTTATTTTTTTTTTTTTCTTTCCTCAGTTTTCTCAACAGTGGCTGAACAAATTTGTCCCTCCCTCTTTCATGGGAGCCCATCACATAATTATTCATTTGACATCCGTCACTCATGCTATGGCGTATGCAACGCGTCGGATTCATTCACTGATGTATGGATAAGTTCACTAACTCTCGGATGGTACTGAGAATGTCCAAATGTCACATCAACCGCTACTGCCTGCATCTTATTCTTAACTTACTGCACTTTTCGTGCACAGGCTGGGTGGATGGGTGTTTGGGAGTTTTACGTCCTTTTCCACCACGTAAGGGTGATATCAAAGACGGGGCAACGATGAAAAAACAACAGCACAATATTTGGCCCCAGCCGGGATTCGAACTCCCGACCCGAGCACTGGAAGTCCAACGCTCTACCATTCGGTCACCCCGGCTCCCTTTTTCGCGCACAGATTAAAAGAATCAAATAAAGAACATAAACTAGATTTTTCAACAGTGGATCGTCAGCGAAATTGAGAGAATAGTCTTGGCTATCTTCAGACCAAACCTTCATCAAACAGAAAAGGAAACGGTAATGACTGCGAAGTGGTTACAAGTTAAGCAAATAAAAGCGACATAAGAAGGACAGAAACCACTTAACTTTCACAAAGGACGGCACAGTCCTTTGTGAAAGTTCAGTGGTTTCTGTCCTTTTTATGTCGCTTTTATTTGCTTCATCAAACACTTTTATATGAATGAATAAACACATAAATAGGTGCATTCTCAAGTACGGTTCTCGACAACTTCAACTGACTACAATTAAAATCATCATGCGTGCGTCTACATTCAGGGTCGTTGTTGTTTCAATGAGTTTGGCCTTTTTTTAATGGAAGGACGAAATAGAAGGGTCTCAGTACCCCATAATGTGAGACAGTATGGGATATCAATACAAAGGAACAAAAGACTAGCGCTACCTAAGTGCAAAGCAGCACCACCCAGGCCTATTCAGCACCGAAGTGCAAGCTTCTTTTTTTTTTTAAACTAGGTACAAGTCGCCGTTATCAGCTGCCGTATCAACTGATGTTTCTACTCAAGCTGTTAGTGTTAGTGTCTGGGATGACTTACCTGTACAGCTGCCACTGTCCAGGGACACGTCGTCAATCGCAATATCACCACGATCGCCATTTCCACGAGTGAAGAAGAATACTATCTGGAATTTGGTTTAATAATAATAAGAAGAAGAAGAAGAACAATGGATATTTATACAGTGTTTATACTCATCGAGCTCTATGCACTTACAAAGATAAGGACATGATTTTTTTTTAAAGGCCGGCACGCAGTTAATGGCAGAGAGAACAATAAAAGACACAGCAAATGTCACACACACACACACACACACACACACACACACACACACACACACACACACACACACACACACACACACACACACACACACACACACACACAGCCTCTATCAGTCTATGTCAGTTTAACGTGACATATCCAGTAGAATGCATGTATGTTCATGTGACAGTAACTTACGAACAGAAGAGACAGAGTTTGTCTGTGAACGATCGACTGATACCGGTCCGACTTCTCCACACACTTACCCTTGACTCAGTCGATGTGTCCAGTGTTACGTTAGCCCACAACCAGCTGTCGCCCTGATCTCCAGTCATGCGCCAGACCGTCTTCCCGCTATCAGTATATAAAGTTACTCGCAGCTGCCGAACGTCGGGCCCGTACATATGGTACCAGAAAGTCAAGCAGCGTGTGCTAGACGAGCTGTCAATGGCCGGACTTACCAGCCCGGCTTGATCGCCACTGTTCCCAGTCGAAGAGTCCACGAACACATAATAACCTGTGACACAAAATAAAAGATCAGCGATTCAACAGCCAGCGCATCCAACGCTGAACGCATCTTGACAGAACTACGTACCCATTGTTTTAATAGACCTATGATCTTGAAGAATTCAAAGAAAACAAGGAAAATGAATTGTAAAAACATGGGCTCTCTTAATTAATTACTCCCTAATATTGACTAACCTCCCACTTCAAGTTAAAACATGAACAGTGCCCTCTAGCTTGAGATGACATTCAGGAGACACATGACAGCCCAACACTCTGGCACACCATTAGCGGGCAGCTGGAGAACATAACTGTAGTCGGTATCGACGTTTCTGACTTTTCATTTAGACCTGAATTTAGACTGAATTCGTAAAATGAAAGATTATTGTGTGTTGACCAATTTCTTCCTTTTTTTTTTTTTTTTTTTTGGTCTTCCTCCTCTTTTTCGTTTTACAAGATATTCTTTTGTTGTTGTTTTTTTTTTTTCAAGAATGAAGTGTGAAACGGGATAACTCCATCTTTGCAAAGCGAACTTATGTTTTGGAACAGTTTCACTCGTGAGTGCGCCTGTACGCTGGAAATACGCTATCTTGATAATTAGTACAGCAGAAGCTGCTGCTCCAGCACCATCCCGGTGATCGTAGCAGTTGTGATCGTAAACCAGCGTTGTCGCTGTTACGCTGATGTGTGGGATGGATCCCATGTCAAATCGTAATAATACTTTTTTTTTGTTTCTTTCTGATTCCCGAGTTGCTCATCGGTTGTTAGTCCCCGAGAGCTTCGGCTTTCCTCCTGCAGCTAACTTCAAATTGGGCGGCGCTGCTGGCTCCGCGGTGACACGCTTCTCATGTGTGTGTGTGTGTGTGTGTGTGTGTGTGTGTGTGTGTGTGTGTGTGTGTGTGTGTGTGTGTGTGGGGGAGAGAGAGAGGGGGGGAGGGGTTGGGGTGCCAACCCGAATTTCCGAGAAGGAATAATTCTTTTCATAAAAAATAAACTCAAAAACAAAAACAAACATGCAGACGAACAATACTGACACAATATATTTCCTACAAGTATTTCATCCGACTGGGCATTCTTCCTTCGGCCCAGGTCCAACAATAGACGACTCCACTCGGCACGCCCCGAGGCCAAAGCCCCGCCCCTTACTCTGCAGTATATTAGCAAAATACAGTACGTCCATGACGTCACTGTATCGCAAAAGGGATGATTTCATGATGAAAGAGACTGACGTAATGTTTTTTTTTTCCCCCTCAAAAGTTTCCTCAAACTTTCGTCCCTTGTTTCACTCATATCAAACTACATGTGCTTCCCTCGTTGTAGTGTCTGGCATGAAGTTTGCCAGATGATGCCAAGTATTGTACTCATTATGCCGCGGGACGCGATTGGCCGAATTCTAGGGGTTCGGCCCCTTTTGACTGACAGGAGTGGAGTCGTCCATTATAATGAGAGGGTGTGATTACTGCACTCTTCCGAAATTGGTGGACTCACCATTTACTTGGAATACTTGGATTATTTATAGTTCTATGGACTTTCGTCTGACAATTTTATGACACCGGCTGTTTTCTATGCCTACCACTACACCATACCCCCATCACCCGCCTCCGCATAAGACATAAGACATAAGACATAAGACATAAGACATAAGATATTTTATTGGATCCCATAAAAGGGAAACTACAGTGCCTGCTCCACCTTTGGTTAAGAATAAGAATAAATATTATGTTCCCACAGACACCCACTCACTCTGATGCGCACACACATTCACGCACTCCCTGAACATAAAACTTAAATATACAAACACATAAATACCAAATGGATTAATAACCGAAAAACTCTAAAAGGTATCACTTTCGTGAGGTTGTCCCCTCTTGTAAAAACCATTCGCACCCACCCCTTCCACCATCGGAAGTTAAACAGGAAGACATTCACAATACCTGAACAGCCAGAAACCTAAACAGTGTATGATACAAAGTTGCCAAACGTCAGCTTGAGCGTGCATTAGAAACCTTGGTTTAAACGTCACCTGATCCCGATGTATGATCTGCTGATGGTCCGGTGAAGGAAGTCGCGGTTTTGTTGCCCCGTCCCCAGGGCAAGGCGCTCCAGTTGGCTACAGTCCAGCCGCAGTAACCGACGTCAAAGCTGCAGTCGAAGCCTGGATGTAGGTTCAACAGGATAGTTTAAAGCCAAAATGAAACAAACAGGAAAGGCCAACGGGGAGAGGTACACACGTCGGTAAAATAAGAACGAGGAAATGCTGTTTCTATCAACAGTCGACCAATCTCTTGGCAAGAGCTCTTTCAGTTTTACCGCACCGACCTTATGAAACTGTCTGCCTGCGAATCAGAGAAATGCGCCTCCTCTGTCGGTTCTGTGTTGACTCTGTGATACCGACGAAACAAGTCACTATTTACCCTAATAATAAGCCTTGGATAACTAAGAGCGTGAAAGATGTACTTAATAAAAAGAAAAGGGTCTTTTTTCAGGGTACTGCAGAGGAGAAAAGACAAGTGAACAAAGAGGTTAAAGCAGCTATCAGACTTGCACAAAGGACATACAAAAACAAAGTAGAGACAAAGTTTGCTGGTGGAAACTTCCGAGCTGCCTGGCAAGGTATAAAAAACATGGCAGCAGTGAATGTGGTTTCCGATCCCGGTAAATCACGGATTAGACTTGATGGTGTACACGATAATGATCTGCCTGATGAACTGAACACGTTTTTCACTCGTTTTGAGAAGCACGACTTTTCATCCGAGATTTCCGAACTCAGATCGTCTCTTGTGTTTGATCATTCTATTGATATTGACCAGGACAGTGTAGTTAAGCTTCTTAGGACGATCAACATGAACAAAAGTCCAGGTCCTGATGGTATATGCGGCAGGACATTGAAGTACTGTGCTGACCAGCTTGGTGGCGTTCTTTGGCATCTCTTCCAGACCTCTCTAGACACAGCTACCATCCCCACTATTTGGAAAACATCGACCGTTGTTCCCATTCCCAAAACAAAAAATCCCAAACAACTCAAAGACTTCAGGCCAGTCGCACTCACTTCCTTGGTAATGAAAACTTGTCAAATCAGTAGTACTTTCTGTTACTGAGTGTCAGTTAGATCCCCTTCAGTTTGCCTATAGGGCTGGTAGGGGTGTTGAAGACGCCAAGCTGTTCATCCTGGACAAACTCTACACGCACTTAGAGAAACCAAATGCACATGCAAGGATACTCTTCGCAGATTTTTCCTCGGCTTTTAATCTGATGCAACCCCACATTTTAGCTCGAAAACTCGTCTCTGACTTTCATCTTGGTAGCCAACTGGTAGCCTGGATTCTTGACTTTCTTTCTGCACGTCCCCAGAGTGTTTTAGTGAACGGAAACGTGTCCAAAATGAAGCTTACACACACGGGCTCGCCCCAGGGGTGCTGTCTCTCACCTCTCCTATACATTTTGTACACTGACAGCTGCAGAAGTAGGCATGATGACAGATTTTTAGTGAAATTTTCCGACGACAGTGCTCTGCTTTCACTCTTTTTTGGTCGTGACCAAGATCATGGACCGGCACTGAGAGACTTTGTGGAATGGTGTGACGACTCGTATTTAGAATTGAATGTTTCAAAGACTAAAGACCTCATTGTCGATTTCAGGAAAAATAGTCAAAAAGCAGTACAAACTATCATCCATGGCCAAGAAGTTGAAATTGTCAGTTCTTTTAAATATCTGGGCACAGTCTTTGATAATAAACTTAGATGGGATGAAAACACCGAGGCGGTCGTCATGAAATGCCAGCAGCGCTTGTATTTCCTCAGAAAGTTGAACTCTTTTTCTGTGGACAGAACTGTTTTGCAGTTGTTTTATAAGTCTTTTATTGAAAGTGTTCTCTGTTTTTCGTTCATTTGTTGGTATTTTAATCTTAGCACAGGAAACAAGAACAGTTTGCAGAGAGTAGTTAAGACAAGCTCAAAGATCATTGGCGAGCAGCAAAGGGACATAACTTCATTTTGTGAACAACAGGTGGTTCGGAAGGCACGTTCCATTCTCGCTCTTAACAATCATATTTTGTATCCACTATTTGATGTTTTACCCTCGGGTCGGCGCTTTAGGTGCCCCCCGTGCAAGACAAACCGGCGGAAGTTTTCTTTCGGGCCCGTGGCCATCCGACTCCTGAACAAACTGTGATGTGATGTAATGTGATATGATGTGTGTGTGTGTGTGTGTGTGTGTGTGTGTGTGTGTGTGTGTGTGTGTGTGTGAGTGAGTGAGTAAAGGTGTGTGTGTGTGTGCGTGTGCGTCAGTGTGTGTGTGTGTGTGTGTGAGAGAGAGAGAGAGAGAGAGAGAGAGAGAGAGAAGAATAAGAATGCCTGTGTTCTGTTTTTAGCCCAGCGTTCAGCTTATAAATGAACTCTTACGCTTTTTAAGTTACTTGAGTCTGTGATTAATATTGACTGTTCTTAATTATTTATTTGGTGATTTATGCTGAGCCTGTCTCAATCTTAATTGCCCGTTTCGGGATGAATAAAGTGCAATTGATTGATTGATTGATTGATTGATTTCCAGCGTAACTTGTCAGTTTCACCAGCGTGCGTCTGTCCATCTTTGTAAAATGTACGTGAATGCCGGTGAGTGATCGGCTCATTGCGCTTTACTCTAAAGAAATGCGCCCTACATATACATATACGCTTCATTACTATTATTACTACTTAACAATTATATAAAGTCCTTATTGTGCACGAACTGTGACTTTGACCAACACTCACAAGACATAAACACGCAGAGAAGGAAAGAGCGTTTGTTGGTTGTCTGGGATAAGTCGGGGGAGTGGGGTGGGGGCGGGGGGGGGGGGGGGGGTGGGGGGGGGGGCTCATGTTCATCATGTGAGGGTTCTCACTAAGACGGGGAAACAATAAGACCGGGGTGAACAGGGGCTCAACAGATAGCGCGGTCGACTGTACTAGGTGCCTTATGTCATTTTTAATTGGCGACTGTGAAACGTGAATTCGATATCAGATTAATAATGAGCCGTAATAATTATGCAACACTGATAACTTCTGGTTCACGGGCTGCTCTTGCCGGGTCCTTCGGCTTTCCTTACACGGAATAAAATTCAAGTAGTAAGGGGAGTGAAGCCCAAAGGTAAAGTGTTGGACATTCTTCATTTTTGTGTTTTTGGTATTTCCAGACATACAATACACATTACATACACCAATACATATAATACAGGTACACAGTACATTCGCCGAAAAGGGACCGCACTCTGGAGTCTACCCGAACACTGTCTTAGAGTTCTCTTCTCTTTGTTTTCTTTAGATCTATACAAAGTGGGTCTCACATGACAAGAATGGCGGTTTGCCTCAGAACACTCGGTAAAAAAAAAAAAAAGGATAAAAAAATAGTCATTCAAAGAATACATGTGGTTCTACTCATAGATCATGAGAAAGCGTATGAACAGAATTACCAGGTATCTTGTTGGTCGTGTCGACAGTACTGCTGACAAAGGTGGAGGTGGTGATGGCGGTAGAAGGAACATCCGTGGTGATGGCGATAGTGGGAACGTGAGCAGACAGCGGGTCAGTTGCAGTTTGCTGTGCAGGGATGGAGCTGGTTTCCAGTTGCAGAATCCCTGCCAAAGACAACAGTGAATGCCTCTACCCCCCATCCAGCCTCCCCATATACACATCCCTGTGAATATATATATATATATATATATATATATATATATATATATATATATATATATATATATATATAAGCTTGTATATATTTTTACCACTCTGCCACTATTACAAGTCATGGTATAAAATCCATAATTCACCACATGTGGTATAAACATTGTACCCATGACAACCACGCGTGAATTTTATGGCTGTACCTAAAAGCCATGTCACACGAGAGGGGAAAAACACTTGAAAACATTGTTTTCAGATGTTTCGCTGCGAAACAGTGTGTTTTGTCGTTGTCTCCTTGTTTTTACAGTTACTTTGTGGATGACAGGCACTCATGCAAAGATTACCGTCTTTGAAACATGAAGGTCTCTTACTAAGGCAAGAGTCTTTGCATTGACACCTCTTGTAGCCCAGTCCGTTTCCAACGGACAGAACCCTTACAGCACTCCGAATGGTAAGTTCTGTAGCAGCAGGAACATCCTCAACTTTAAACAAAACTTGCTTTGCAAATTCCAAACAAACTTGCATTCAAACGTTTGACTCTCAAATTCTCCAATGCGTATTTCGTGAAATACGCAACAAATTTCATGAAATGGCCAGTAAATTTGGCCGTTTCGTGAAATGAGCAATTTTGCTGCGTATTTCACGAAATGAGCAATATCGTGCGTATTTCATGAAATGGGCAGTTTTACAAATTACGCGTAACACACACATGACACAACGACTACGACTATGACTACAGCAGGTCATTGAATGGAAACAACATATTGGGCTGCTGGCCATCTTGTTCATCGTTGCCGAGTCTTTGATATCACCCTATGTGATGGAAAAGGACGTTAAACCCCCCAAAACCCACCCACCCACCTACCCACCCTGTGACCGGCTCCCACAAAAGAAGGACAAAGAGTAATTCTGGGCATAAGGTCCGGTTGGTGGTCTAGTGGTTAACGTTTTGCCACTAATCCAAGAGGTCAAGTTCGTGTCCCACTCGGCTTGAAGACTTTTTCTTTCTCGTATGTGGCACAGTTTGTTCGGGTCGACCGTCCGGGGTTCTCTCCGGGTACTCCGGCTTCCTCCTCCTCTGCTTTCGAAATGTTCAGCCCATAAAATTCGAAAATGAATGCAATTCTAAAATTCCGATTCTTAAATTGCTGAGCTGGCCCTTCGCAACATATGATTGTAATGTGTTCATTTCCAGTGTCTGAAAGACTGCGTATGATTCACGTGAGCGTGCGTGATGGATTTAGCTCGTGGCGCTTTGAGCCACGTATCTGGAATAAAGCGCCTATATCAATGCGATTATTATTACTAAAATGAAACATGAAAAAATCTCAGTCACCAAATTTGACCCACCAATAGTTGGGTTTTTTTTATTTATTTTTTTCTTTCCTCAGTTTTCTCAACAGTGGCTGAACAAATTTGTCCCTCCCTCTTTCATGGGAGCCCATCACATAATTATTCATTTGACATCCGTCACTCATGCTATGGCGTATGCAACGCGTCGGATTCATTCACTGATGTATGGATAAGTTCACTAACTCTCGGATGGTACTGAGAATGTCCAAATGTCACATCAACCGCTACTGCCTGCATCTTATTCTTAACTTACTGCACTTTTCGTGCACAGGGTGGGTGGGTGGGTAATTGGGAGTTTTACGTCCTTTTCCACCATGTAAGGGTGATATCAAAGACGGGGCAACGATGAAAAAACCAGCACAATATTTGGCCTCAGCCGGGATTCGAACTCCCGACCCGAGCATTAGAAGTCCAACGCTCTACCATTCGGTCACCCCGGCTCCCCTTTTCGTGCACAGATTAAAAGAATCAAATAAAGGACATAAACTAGATTTTTCAACAGTGGATCGTCAGCGAAATTGAGAGAATAGTCTTGGCTACCTTCAGACCAAACCTTCATCAAACAGAAAAGGAAACGGTAATGACTGCGAAGTGGTTACAACTTAAGCAAATAAAAGCGACATAAGAAGGACAGAAACCACTGAACTTTCACAAAGGACGGCACAGTCCTTTGTGAAAGTTCAGTGGTTTCTGTCCTTTTTATGTCGTTTTTATTTGCTTCATCAAACACTTTTATATGAATGAATAAACACATAAATAGGTGCATTCTTAAGTACAGTTCTCGACAACCTCATCTGATTACAATTCAAATCATCATGCGTGCGTCTACATTCAGGTTCGTTGTTGTTGTTTCAATGAGTTTGGCCTTTTTTTAATGGAAGGACGAAATAGAAGGGTCTCAGTACCCCATAATGTGAGACAGTATGGGATATCAATACAAAGGAACAAAAGACTAGCGCTACCTAAGTGCAAAGCAGCACCACCCAGGCCTATTCAGCACCGAAGTGCAAGCTTTTTTTTTTTTTAAACTAGGTACAACGTCGCCGTTATCAGCTGCCGTATCAACTGATGTTTCTACTCAAGCTGTTAGTGTTAGTGTCTGGGATGACTTACCTGTACAGCTGCCACTGTCCAGGGACACGTCGTCAATCGCAATATCACCACGATCGCCATTTCCACGATTGAAGAAGAATACTATCTGGAATTTGGTTTAATAATAAGAAGAAGAAGAAGAAGAACAATGGATATTTATACAGTGTTTATACTCATCGAGCTCTATGCACTTACAAAGATAAGGACATGATTTTTTTTTAAAGGCCGGCACGCAGTTAATGGCAGAGAGAACAATAAAAGACACAGCAAATGTCACACACACACACACACACACACACACACACACACACACACACACACACACACACACACACAGCCTCTATCAGTCTATGTCAGTTTAACGTGACATATCCAGTAGAATGCATGTATGTTCATGTGACAGTAACTTACGAACAGAAGAGACAGAGTTTGTCTGTGAACGATCGACTGATACCGGTCCGACTTCTCCACACACTTACCCTTGACTCAGTCGATGTGTCCAGTGTTACGTTAGCCCACAACCAGCTGTCGCCCTGATCTCCAGTCATGCGCCATACCGTCTTCCCGCTATCAGTATATAAAGTTACTCGCAGCTGCCGAACGTCGGGCCCGTACATATGGTACCAGAAAGTCAAGCAGCGTGTGCTAGACGAGCTGTCAATGGCCGGACTTACCAGCCCGGCTTGATCGCCACTGTTCCCAGTCGAAGAGTCCACGAACACATAATAACCTGTGACACAAAATAAAAGATCAGCGATTCAACAGCCAGCGCATCCAACGCTGAACGCATCTTGACAGAACTACGTACCCATTGTTTTAATAGACCTATGATCTTGAAGAATTCAAAGAAAACAAGGAAAATGAATTGTAAAAACATGGGCTCTCTTAATTAATTACTCCCTAATATTGACTAACCTCCCACTTCAAGTTAAAACATGAACAGTGCCCTCTAGCTTGAGATGACATTCAGGAGACACATGACAGCCCAACACTCTGGTACACCATTAGCGGGCAGCTGGAGAACATAACTGTAGTCGGTATCGACGTTTCTGACTTTTCATTTAGACCTGAATTTAGACTGAATTCGTAAAATGAAAGATTATTGTGTGTTGACCAATTTCTTCCTTTTTTTTTTTTTTTTTTTGGTCTTCCTCCTCTTTTTCGTTTTACAAGATATTCTTTTGTTGTTGTTTTTTTTTCAAGAATGAAGTGTGAAACGGGATAACTCCATCTTTGCAAAGCGAACTTATGTTTTGGAACAGTTTCACTCGTGAGTGCGCCTGTACGCTGGAAATACGCTATCTTGATAATTAGTACAGCAGAAGCTGCTGCTCCAGCACCATCCCGGTGATCGTAGCAGTTGTGATCGTAAACCAGCGTTGTCGCTGTTACGCTGATGTGTGGGATGGATCCCATGTCAAATCGTAATAATACAGATTTTTTTTCTTTCTGATTCCCGAGTTGCTCATCGGTTGTTAGTCCCCGAGAGCTTCGGCTTTCCTCCTGCAGCTAACTTCAAATTGGGCGGCGCTGCTGGCTCCGCGGTGACACGCTTCTCATGTGTGTGTGTGTGTGTGTGTGTGTGTGTGTGTGTGTGTGTGTGTGTGTGTGTGTGTGTGTGTGTGTGTGTGGTGGAGAGAGAGAGGGGGGGAGGGGTTGGGGTGCCAACCCGAATTTCCGAGAAGGAATAATTCTTTTCAAAAAAAATAAACTCAAAAACAAAAACAAACATGCAGACGAACAATACTGACACAATATATTTCCTACAAGTATTTCATCCGACTGGGCATTCTTCCTTCGGCCCAGGTCCAACAATAGACGACTCCACTCGGCACGCCCCGAGGCCAAAGCCCCGCCCCTTACTCTGCAGTATATTAGCAAAATACAGTACGTCCATGACGTCACTGTATCGCAAAAGGGATGATTTCATGATGAAAGAGACTGACGTAATGTTTTTTTTTTCCCCCTCAAAAGTTTCCTCAAACTTTCGTCCCTTGTTTCACTCATATCAAACTACATGTGCTTCCCTCGTTGTAGTGTCTGGCATGAAGTTTGCCAGATGATGCCAAGTATTGTACTCATTATGCCGCGGGACGCGATTGGCCGAATTCTAGGGGTTCGGCCCCTTTTGACTGACAGGAGTGGAGTCGTCCATTATAATGAGAGGGTGTGATTACTGCACTCTTCCGAAATTGGTGGACTCACCATTTACTTGGAATACTTGGATTATTTATAGTTCTATGGACTTTCGTCTGACAATTTTATGACACCGGCTGTTTTCTATGCCTAACACTACACCATACCCCCATCACCCGCCTCCGCATAAGACATAAGACATCAGATATTTTATTCAATCCCATAAAAGGGAAATTACAATGCCTGCTCCTCCTTTGATTTAAAAAAAAAAACAAAAAAAAAACGTTCCCACAAGCACCCACTCACTCTAATGCGCACACACATTCACGCACTCCCTGAACATAAAACTTAAATATACAAACACATAAATACCAAATGGATTAATAACCGAAAAACTCTAAAAGGTATCACTTTCGTGAGGTTGTCCCCTCTTGTAAAAACCATTCGCACCCACCCCTTCCACCATCGGAAGTAAAACAGGAAGACATTCACAATACCTGAACAGCCAGAAACCTAAACAGTGTATGATACAAAGTTGCCAAACGTCAGCTTGAGCGTGCATTAGAAACCTTGGTTTAAACGTCACCTGATCCCGATGTATGATCTGCTGATGGTCCGGTGAAGGAAGTCGCGGTTTTGTTGCCCCGTCCCCAGGGCAAGGCGCTCCAGTTGGCTACAGTCCAGCCGCAGTAACCGACGTCAAAGCTGCAGTCGAAGCCTGGATGTAGGTTCAACAGGATAGTTTAAAGCCAAAATGAAACAAACAGGAAAGGCCAACGGGGAGAGGTACACACGTCGGTAAAATAAGAACGAGGAAATGCTGTTTCTATCAACAGTCGACCAATCTCTTGGCAAGAGCTCTTTCAGTTTTACCGCACCGACCTTATGAAACTGTCTGCCTGCGAATCAGAGAAATGCGCCTCCTCTGTCGGTTCTGTGTTGACTCTGTGATACCGACGAAACAAGTCACTATTTACCCTAATAATAAGCCTTGGATAACTAAGAGCGTGAAAGATGTACTTAATAAAAAGAAAAGGGTCTTTTTTCAGGGTACTGCAGAGGAGAAAAGACAAGTGAACAAAGAGGTTAAAGCAGCTATCAGACTTGCACAAAGGACATACAAAAACAAAGTAGAGACAAAGTTTGCTGGTGGAAACTTCCGAGCTGCCTGGCAAGGTATAAAAAACATGGCAGCAGTGAATGTGGTTTCCGATCCCGGTAAATCACGGATTAGACTTGATGGTGTACACGATAATGATCTGCCTGATGAACTGAACACGTTTTTCACTCGTTTTGAGAAGCACGACTTTTCATCCGAGATTTCCGAACTCAGATCGTCTCTTGTGTTTGATCATTCTATTGATATTGACCAGGACAGTGTAGTTAAGCTTCTTAGGACGATCAACATGAACAAAAGTCCAGGTCCTGATGGTATATGCGGCAGGACATTGAAGTACTGTGCTGACCAGCTTGGTGGCGTTCTTTGGCATCTCTTCCAGACCTCTCTAGACACAGCTACCATCCCCACTATTTGGAAAACATCGACCGTTGTTCCCATTCCCAAAACAAAAAATCCCAAACAACTCAAAGACTTCAGGCCAGTCGCACTCACTTCCTTGGTAATGAAAACTTGTCAAATCAGTAGTACTTTCTGTTACTGAGTGTCAGTTAGATCCCCTTCAGTTTGCCTATAGGGCTGGTAGGGGTGTTGAAGACGCCAAGCTGTTCATCCTGGACAAACTCTACACGCACTTAGAGAAACCAAATGCACATGCAAGGATACTCTTCGCAGATTTTTCCTCGGCTTTTAATCTGATGCAACCCCACATTTTAGCTCGAAAACTCGTCTCTGACTTTCATCTTGGTAGCCAACTGGTAGCCTGGATTCTTGACTTTCTTTCTGCACGTCCCCAGAGTGTTTTAGTGAACGGAAACGTGTCCAAAATGAAGCTTACACACACGGGCTCGCCCCAGGGGTGCTGTCTCTCACCTCTCCTATACATTTTGTACACTGACAGCTGCAGAAGTAGGCATGATGACAGATTTTTAGTGAAATTTTCCGACGACAGTGCTCTGCTTTCACTCTTTTTTGGTCGTGACCAAGATCATGGACCGGCACTGAGAGACTTTGTGGAATGGTGTGACGACTCGTATTTAGAATTGAATGTTTCAAAGACTAAAGACCTCATTGTCGATTTCAGGAAAAATAGTCAAAAAGCAGTACAAACTATCATCCATGGCCAAGAAGTTGAAATTGTCAGTTCTTTTAAATATCTGGGCACAGTCTTTGATAATAAACTTAGATGGGATGAAAACACCGAGGCGGTCGTCATGAAATGCCAGCAGCGCTTGTATTTCCTCAGAAAGTTGAACTCTTTTTCTGTGGACAGAACTGTTTTGCAGTTGTTTTATAAGTCTTTTATTGAAAGTGTTCTCTGTTTTTCGTTCATTTGTTGGTATTTTAATCTTAGCACAGGAAACAAGAACAGTTTGCAGAGAGTAGTTAAGACAAGCTCAAAGATCATTGGCGAGCAGCAAAGGGACATAACTTCATTTTGTGAACAACAGGTGGTTCGGAAGGCACGTTCCATTCTCGCTCTTAACAATCATATTTTGTATCCACTATTTGATGTTTTACCCTCGGGTCGGCGCTTTAGGTGCCCCCCGTGCAAGACAAACCGGCGGAAGTTTTCTTTCGGGCCCGTGGCCATCCGACTCCTGAACAAACTGTGATGTGATGTGATGTGATATGATGTGTGTGTGTGTGTGTGTGTGTGTGTGTGTGTGTGTGTGTGTGTGTGTGTGTGTGTGTGTGTGTGTGTGTGTGTGAGTGAGTGAGTATAGGTGTGTGTGTGTGTGCGTGTGCGTCAGTGTGTGTGTGTGTGTGTGTGTGTGTGAGAGAGAGAGAGAGAGAGAGAGAGAGAGAGAGAGAGAGAGAAGAATAAGAATGCCTGTGTTCTGTTTTTAGCCCAGCGTTCAGCTTATAAATGAACTCTTACGCTTTTTAAGTTACTTGAGTCTGTGATTAATATTGACTGTTCTTAATTATTTATTTGGTGATTTATGCTGAGCCTGTCTCAATCTTAATTGCCCGTTTCGGGATGAATAAAGTGCAATTGATTGATTGATTGATTGATTGATTTCCAGCGTAACTTGTCAGTTTCACCAGCGTGCGTCTGTCCATCTTTGTAAAATGTACGTGAATGCCGGTGAGTGATCGGCTCATTGCGCTTTACTCTAAAGAAATGCGCCCTACATATACATATACGCTTCATTACTATTATTACTACTTAACAATTATATAAAGTCCTTATTGTGCACGAACTGTGACTTTGACCAACACTCACAAGACATAAACACGCAGAGAAGGAAAGAGCGTTTGTTGGTTGTCTGGGATAAGTCGGGGGAATGGGGGGGGGGCGGGGGGGGGGGTGGGGGGGGGGCTCATGTTCATCACGTCAGGGTGCTCACTAAGACGGGGAAACAATAAGACCGGGGTGAACAGGGGCTCAACAGATAGCGCGGTCGACTGTACTAGGTGCCTTATGTCATTTTTAATTGGCGACTGTGAAACGTGAATTCGATATCAGATTAATAATGAGCCGTAATAATTATGCAACACTGATTTCTTCTGGTTCACGGGCTGCTCTTGCCGGGTCCTCCGGCTTTCCTTACACGGAATAAAATTCAAGTAGTAAGGGGAGTGAAGCCCAAAGGTAAAGTGTTGGACATTCTTCATTTTTGTGTTTTTGGTATTTCCAGACATACAATACACATTACATACACCAATACATATAATACAGGTACACAGTACATTCGCCGAAAAGGGACCGCACTCTGGAGTCTACCCGAACACTGTCTTAGAGTTCTCTTCTCTTTGTTTTCTTTAGATCTATACAAAGTGGGTCTCACATGACAAGAATGGCGGTTTGCCTCAGAACACTCGGTAAAAAAAAAAAAAAGGATAAAAAAAATAGTCATTCAAAGAATACATGTGGTTCTACTCATAGATCATGAGAAAGCGTATGAACAGAATTACCAGGTATCTTGTTGGTCGTGTCGACAGTACTGCTGACAAAGGTGGAGGTGGTGATGGCGGTAGAAGGAACATCCGTGGTGATGGCGATAGTGGGAACGTGAGCAGACAGCGGGTCAGTTGCAGTTTGCTGTGCAGGGATGGAGCTGGTTTCCAGTTGCAGAATCCCTGCCAAAGACAACAGTGAATGCCTCTACCCCCCATCCAGCCTCCCCATATACACATCCCTGTGAATATATATACAAGCTTATATATATATATATATATATATATATATATATATATATATATATATATATATATATATACATATATATATATATATATATATAAGCTTGTATATATTTTTACCACTCTACCACTATTACAAGTCATGGTATAAAATCCATAATTCACCACATGTGGTATAAACATTGTACCCATGACAACCACGCGTGAATTTTATGGCTGTACCTAAAAGCCATGTCACACGAGAGGGGAAAAACACTTGAAAACATTGTTTTCAGATGTTTCGCTGCGAAACAGTGTGTTTTGTCGTTGTCTCCTTGTTTTTACAGTTACTTTGTGGATGACAGGCACTCATGCAAAGATTACCGTCTTTGAAACATGAAGGTCTCTTACTAAGGCAAGAGTCTTTGCATTGACACCTCTTGTAGCCCAGTCCGTTTCCAACGGACAGAACCCTTACAGCACTCCGAATGGTAAGTTCTGTAGCAGCAGGAACATCCTCAACTTTAAACAAAACTTGCTTTGCAAATTCCAAACAAACTTGCATTCAAACGTTTGACTCTCAAATTCTCCAATGCGTATTTCGTGAAATACGCAACAAATTTCATGAAATGGCCAGTAAATTTGGCCGTTTCGTGAAATGAGCAATTTTGCTGCGTATTTCACGAAATGAGCAATATCGTGCGTATTTCATGAAATGGGCAGTTTCACAAATTACGCGTAACACACACATGACACAACGACTACGACTATGACTACAGCAGGTCATTGAATGGAAACAACATATTGGGCTGCTGGCCATCTTGTTCATCGTTGCCGAGTCTTTGATATCACCCTATGTGATGGAAAAGGACGTTAAACCCCCCAAAACCCACCCACCCACCTACCCACCCTGTGACCGGCTCCCACAAAAGAAGGACAAAGAGTAATTCTGGGCATAAGGTCCGGTTGGTGGTCTAGTGGTTAACGTTTTGCCACTAATCCAAGAGGTCAAGTTCGTGTCCCACTCGGCTTGAAGACTTTTTCTTTCTCGTATGTGGCACAGTTTGTTCGGGTCGACCGTCCGGGGTTCTCTCCGGGTACTCCGGCTTCCTCCTCCTCTGCTTTCGAACTCAGGCTTCCTCCTCCTCTGCTTTCGAAATGTTCAGCCCATAAAATTCGAAAATGAATGCAATTCTAAAATTCCGATTCTTAAATTGCTGAGCTGGCCCTTCGCAACATATGATTGTAATGTGTTCATTTCCAGTGTCTGAAAGAATGCGTATGATTCACGTGAGCGTGCGTGATGGATTTAGCTCGTGGCGCTTTGAGCCAGGTATCTGGAATAAAGCGCCTATATCAATGCGATTATTATTACTAAAATGAAACATGAAAAAATCTCAGTCACCAAATTTGACCCACCAATAGTTGGGTTTTTTGTTTGTTTGTTTTTTCTTTCCTCAGTTTTCTCAACAGTGGCTGAACAAATTTGTCCCTCCCTCTTTCATGGGAGCCCATCACATAATTATTCATTTGACATCCGTCACTCATGCTATGGCGTATGCAACGCGTCGGATTCATTCACTGATGTATGGATAAGTTCACTAACTCTCGGATGGTACTGAGAATGTCCAAATGTCACATCAACCGCTACTGCCTGCATCTTATTCTTAACTTACTGCACTTTTCGTGCACAGGGTGGGTGGGTGGGTAATTGGGAGTTTTACGTCCTTTTCCACCATGTAAGGGTGATATCAAAGACGGGGCAACGATGAAAAAACCAGCACAATATTTGGCCCCAGCCGGGATTCGAACTCCCGACCCGAGCATTAGAAGTCCAACGCTCTACCATTCGGTCACCCCGGCTCCCCTTTTCGTGCACAGATTAAAAGAATCAAATAAAGGACATAAACTAGATTTTTCAACAGTGGATCGTCAGCGAAATTGAGAGAATAGTCTTGGCTACCTTCAGACCAAACCTTCATCAAACAGAAAAGGAAACGGTAATGACTGCGAAGTGGTTACAAGTTAAGCAAATAAAAGCGACATAAGAAGGACAGAAACCACTGAACTTTCACAAAGGACGGCACAGTCCTTTGTGAAAGTTCAGTGGTTTCTGTCCTTTTTATGTCGTTTTTATTTGCTTCATCAAACACTTTTATATGAATGAATAAACACATAAATAGGTGCATTCTTAAGTACAGTTCTCGACAACCTCATCTGATTACAATTCAAATCATCATGCGTGCGTCTACATTCAGGTTCGTTGTTGTTGTTTCAATGAGTTTGGCCTTTTTTTAATGGAAGGACGAAATAGAAGGGTCTCAGTACCCCATAATGTGAGACAGTATGGGATATCAATACAAAGGAACAAAAGACTAGCGCTACCTAAGTGCAAAGCAGCACCACCCAGGCCTATTCAGCACCGAAGTGCAAGCTTTTTTTTTTTTTTAAACTAGGTACAACGTCGCCGTTATCAGCTGCCGTATCAACTGATGTTTCTACTCAAGCTGTTAGTGTTAGTGTCTGGGATGACTTACCTGTACAGCTGCCACTGTCCAGGGACACGTCGTCAATCGCAATATCACCACGATCGCCATTTCCACGAGTGAAGAAGAATACTATCTGGAATTTGGTTTAATAATAATAAGAAGAAGAAGAAGAACAATGGATATTTATACAGTGTTTATACTCATCGAGCTCTATGCACTTACAAAGATAAGGACATGATTTTTTTTTAAAGGCCGGCACGCAGTTAATGGCAGAGAGAACAATAAAAGACACAGCAAATGTCACACACACACACACACACACACACACACACACACACACACACACACACACACACACACACACACACACACACACACACACAGCCTCTATCAGTCTATGTCAGTTTAACGTGACATATCCAGTAGAATGCATGTATGTTCATGTGACAGTAACTTACGAACAGAAGAGACAGAGTTTGTCTGTGAACGATCGACTGATACCGGTCCGACTTCTCCACACACTTACCCTTGACTCAGTCGATGTGTCCAGTGTTACGTTAGCCCACAACCAGCTGTCGCCCTGATCTCCAGTCATGCGCCAGACCGTCTTCCCGCTATCAGTATATAAAGTTACTCGCAGCTGCCGAACGTCGGGCCCGTACATATGGTACCAGAAAGTCAAGCAGCGTGTGCTAGACGAGCTGTCAATGGCCGGACTTACCAGCCCGGCTTGATCGCCACTGTTCCCAGTCGAAGAGTCCACGAACACATAATAACCTGTGACACAAAATAAAAGATCAGCGATTCAACAGCCAGCGCATCCAACGCTGAACGCATCTTGACAGAACTACGTACCCATTGTTTTAATAGACCTATGATCTTGAAGAATTCAAAGAAAACAAGGAAAATGAATTGTAAAAACATGGGCTCTCTTAATTAATTACTCCCTAATATTGACTAACCTCCCACTTCAAGTTAAAACATGAACAGTGCCCTCTAGCTTGAGATGACATTCAGGAGACACATGACAGCCCAACACTCTGGCACACCATTAGCGGGCAGCTGGAGAACATAACTGTAGTCGGTATCGACGTTTCTGACTTTTCATTTAGACCTGAATTTAGACTGAATTCGTAAAATGAAAGATTATTGTGTGTTGACCAATTTCTTCCTTTTTTTTTTTTTTTTTTTTTTTTTGGTCTTCCTCCTCTTTTTCGTTTTACAAGATATTCTTTTGTTGTTGTTTTTTTTTTTCAAGAATGAAGTGTGAAACGGGATAACTCCATCTTTGCAAAGCGAACTTATGTTTTGGAACAGTTTCACTCGTGAGTGCGCCTGTACGCTGGAAATACGCTATCTTGATAATTAGTACAGCAGAAGCTGCTGCTCCAGCACCATCCCGGTGATCGTAGCAGTTGTGATCGTAAACCAGCGTTGTCGCTGTTACGCTGATGTGTGGGATGGATCCCATGTCAAATCGTAATAATACAGATTTTTTTTCTTTCTGATTCCCGAGTTGCTCATCGGTTGTTAGTCCCCGAGAGCTTCGGCTTTCCTCCTGCAGCTAACTTCAAATTGGGCGGCGCTGCTGGCTCCGCGGTGACACGCTTCTCATGTGTGTGTGTGTGTGTGTGTGTGTGTGTGTGTGTGTGTGTGTGTGTGTGTGTGTGTGTGTGGTGGAGAGAGAGAGGGGGGGAGGGGTTGGGGTGCCAACCCGAATTTCCGAGAAGGAATAATTCTTTTCATAAAAAATAAACTCAAAAACAAAAACAAACATGCAGACGAACAATACTGACACAATATATTTCCTACAAGTATTTCATCCGACTGGGCATTCTTCCTTCGGCCCAGGTCCAACAATAGACGACTCCACTCGGCACGCCCCGAGGCCAAAGCCCCGCCCCTTACTCTGCAGTATATTAGCAAAATACAGTACGTCCATGACGTCACTGTATCGCAAAAGGGATGATTTCATGATGAAAGAGACTGACGTAATGTTTTTTTTTTCCCCCTCAAAAGTTTCCTCAAACTTTCGTCCCTTGTTTCACTCATATCAAACTACATGTGCTTCCCTCGTTGTAGTGTCTGGCATGAAGTTTGCCAGATGATGCCAAGTATTGTACTCATTATGCCGCGGGACGCGATTGGCCGAATTCTAGGGGTTCGGCCCCTTTTGACTGACAGGAGTGGAGTCGTCCATTATAATGAGAGGGTGTGATTACTGCACTCTTCCGAAATTGGTGGACTCACCATTTACTTGGAATACTTGGATTATTTATAGTTCTATGGACTTTCGTCTGACAATTTTATGACACCGGCTGTTTTCTATGCCTAACACTACACCATACCCCCATCACCCGCCTCCGCATAAGACATAAGACATAAGACATAAGACATCAGATATTTTATTCAATCCCATAAAAGGGAAATTACAATGCCTGCTCCTCCTTTGATTAAAAAAAAAAACAAAAAAAAAAAACGTTCCCACAAGCACCCACTCACTCTGATGCGCACACACATTCACGCACTCCCTGAACATAAAACTTAAATATACAAACACATAAATACCAAATGGATTAATAACCGAAAAACTCTAAAAGGTATCACTTTCGTGAGGTTGTCCCCTCTTGTAAAAACCATTCGCACCCACCCCTTCCACCATCGGAAGTAAAACAGGAAGACATTCACAATACCTGAACAGCCAGAAACCTAAACAGTGTATGATACAAAGTTGCCAAACGTCAGCTTGAGCGTGCATTAGAAACCTTGGTTTAAACGTCACCTGATCCCGATGTATGATCTGCTGATGGTCCGGTGAAGGAAGTCGCGCTTTTGTTGCCCCGTTCCCAGGGCAAGGCGCTCCAGCTGGGTACAGTCCAGCCGCAGTAACCGGCGTCAAAGCTGCAGTCGAAGCCTGATGTAGGTTCAACAGGATAGTTTAAAGCCAAAATGAAACAAACAGGAAAGGCCAGCGGGGAGAGGTACACACGTCGGTAAAATAAGAACGAGGAAATGCTGCTTCTATCAACAGTCGACCAATCTCTTGGCAAGAGCTCTTTCAGTTTTGCCGCACCGACCTTATGAAACTGTCTGCCTGCGAATCAGAGAAATGCGTCTCCTCTGTCTGTGATTTCCAGCGTAACTTGTCAGTTTCACCAGCGTGCGTCTGTCCATCTTTGTAAAATGTACGTGAATGCCGGTGAGTGATCGGCTCATTGCGCTTTACTCTAAAGAAATGCGCCCTACATATACATATATACGCTTCATTACTATAATTACTACTTAACAATTATATAAAGTCCTTATTGTGCATGAACTGTGACTTTGACCAACACTCACAAGACATAAACACGCAGAGAAGGAAAGAGCGTTTGTTGGTTGTCTAGGACCGGCCCCCGTGGTGTAGTGGTTAGCACTTCGGACTATGGACCGGGAGACCCGGGTTCGATCCCCAGTCGCGGCAAGCGGGTTTTTTTTTCCTACCTAGGTCGGCTCCTACCCAGAGCGGGTGTGCTATGGACCCAATGGGGAGGCTGTTGCCACACAGCCGAGCTTCACCCACTTCACGGGTGCGAATTGGTATGACACGCCGGCACAGTGCACTTATCTTGACGCGGTGTGCTGGCTTGCGATCCCTGATGACCCCTAGAGCTATGTCAGTGGGAGCGTAGTGCTCCCGGCAGGTTCAACCAAGCTGAACAGGTCTGTGTTGGGTAGGGGACTGACCAAAAGTGCAAACTGGGTTAGGGTAGCTGGAGCTCATTAGCTGTGGCAGGCAATCCAGCTAAGTGAAGGGAAAACACTGACAGAAAAACCCGGACAGGACATAGTCGTCAGCCGTGGCAGGCAAGTGTCCTAGGAAAAGGAAAATTCCAAACAAACACCCCCTGTCTCCCAGCAGGGTCACCTGAGGGCAGGAGGGGCTCTCTACATCCAGGCGAAGGAAGCCCTCCTAGGAGAAGGAAAACTCCAAACTCAAAACCAAGCCAACGAAGTCGGAGTGTCGCTGACTATGCCCAGGAGGACATAGTGTGGCAACCCGTCAGGGAGACGAGCACACACGCAACCCAGAAAAATGGACTATGCCTCAGATGGATATATCGTTATGGTGTCGTCCCCGTGGACCAAAGCCAGGCGGGGACGGTGCCGAGCCCTCAGCCTCAAAGGGACCCGCCTCAGCGACTGGCGGCTCTGTCGACCTGGGACCCAGGGGGAGGCAGAGTAGTGCTACTGGTCGTACCACAACCCAAACAACAGCCATAAGGGTTGCACAGTGGAACGCAGAAGGCATCCAGCAGAAGAAACCAGAGTTACAGGCCTTCCTCAGAGACAAGAAAATCGACGTCATCTGCATCCAAGAGACACACCTAAATGAAGCTCGCAGATTTTTCATCAGGGGCTATGACAGTTTTCGGCGAGACAGACCATCTGGACACAAAGGAGGGGTGCTAACTCTTGTCAGACATGGCATCCCAGCTGCTGTGACTGGACAAACCTCAAGCGGGGAGCTTGAATACATCACCACCAAAGTCCTGCTGCAGGGAGAGGAACTCCTCATAACCAACTGCTACAGCCCTCCCACTGCAAGCCTGGACCTTCACACCATCCAGCCCGCATCATACAATCACCTGATTGTCGGTGACTTCAATGGCCACTCACCCAGCTGGGGATACGACAACTCAGACTACCGTGGGGAAGGTGTACTTCACTGTAATAAAAATAGTATAGGTAAGACATAAGACATAAGACATTTTATTGGATCCCATAAAAGGGAAATTCCAGTGCCTGCTCCTCCTTTGGTTAAGAATAAGAATAAATATTATGTTCCCACAGACACCCACTCACTCTGATGCGCACACACAGTCACGCACTCCCTAAACATAAATAATTAAATATACAAGGACATAAAACAACTAGAGAGGCAAAAGCCTCCATGGCTCCCTTGTGACACAGGTCAAGGTCATTCACAAGAGTATGTTTGTAAAGCTCTTCTCACTATCCATTATCATGCCAAGTGTCTCTGGCGCTCTGAGTTCATGGCAATATTACAATTTCCCCTGAAACAGTTTGTATGGCCTTGACCTTTGGTCAAGGTCATTCAAATGAGATCTCATCAATGTCTATCATTATGCCAAGTTTGATGCCTGTATTTGTCGTTCCTGCGAAAACAGTAATATTAAAATTCACAACAGACAGCTTTAATGATCTTGACCTTCAGTCAAGGTCATTCAGAAAGGTAGGTCTCACTGCTGTCTATCATCATACCTCGTTTGGTGCCTCTGCTATTTGTTGTTTTGGAGAAAATGCCGAAGTTAAAGTTTCCAAAAAAAACGCGTGCATGACTTTGACCTTGACTAAAAGTCACTGAACACAGGTATATTTGTAAAGATGCTGCTAATGTCAATCATCGCACATAGTTTGATGCTTCTGATTCTTCTGGATTCTGAGAAAATGCAATTTATGTAAATTTTCCCAACAGACCGTTTTAATGACCTTGACCTTGAGTCAAGGTCATTCAAGGTGGTATGTGTGCATAGGTCTTATCACTGTCTATCAGCACACCAGGTTTGGCGCCTCTGCTGTTAGTTGTTTCTGAGAAAATGCCAATGTTAAGGTTTCACAAAAATAGCTTGTACGACCTTGACCTTGACACAAGGCCACTGACTACATGTATACCTGTTAAGTTTTTATCAATGTCTATCATCATGCAAAGTTTAAAACCTCTGGTTTTGTAGATTCCGAGAAAATGCCAATAATAAATTTTCAAACAGAGAGCTTTAGTGACCTTGACCTTGAGTCAAGGTCATTCAAAATGATATGTTTTGAAAGGACTTGTAGTTGTCTATCAGCATGCCAAGTTTGGTGCCTCTGCTATTTGTAGATTCTGAGAAAATGACAATGTTAAAGTTTTCTGGACACACACACACACACACACACACACACACACACACACACACACACACACACACACACAGACGACGGAGTTAATACATAGACTCCCATTGTTACACAAGGAAGCCAAAAATAGATTAAGGTAGGTCAAGAGGCGTTTTTTCTGATACATGTAACTACTTCTTTTTTGCGGGAGGGGGGGGGGGGGGGGGGGTAACCTCCCTTTCCACCACGTGTGCATGATATCACAGACGGGTAATCGAGAACAAAGGACAGCACAAATATTTGGCCCCAGCCGGGATTCGAACTCATGACCCGAGCATTGACAGTCCAGTGCTTTATCATTCTGCTATCCCGGCTCCCCGGGGGACGTGATGGGACTGTGTCCGGGGGAGGGGGGAGGGGGGAGAAGGGGCGGGAGGGTCATACTGCGCGCTAACCCCAGTCACGTGGCAAATCGGTCGAGGTCGTACCTGTAGATTTATTTATCATTGCTTTGGTTCACTTCACAAGTTAACTGCGCGCATGCATGAACGCCAACAGCGGATGGAAATTTGAAAATCGGTTCAGTAATAATAATAATAATAATGAGTATTGTATAGGCGCTTTACCCAATTTCCTGAATCGGCTCAAAGCGCCGCGAACTGAACCCAAAACGCACGCTCACGTGAATCACACGCATTCTCTCACACACTGGACATAAACACATTACAATCACGTGGTGCGAAGGGTCAGCTCAGCTATTTAAATTTCGGGATTTAGAATTGCATTTATTTTTCAATTTTGGTGGGCTGAACATTTCCAAAGCAGAGGGGGAGGAAGCCGGAGTACCCGGAGAGAACCCCCGACGATCGGCCCGAATGAACGGTGCCACATACGAGAAGGAAAAATTCTTTGCCCCGAGTGGGACTCGAACCATTGACCTCTCGCATTGGTGACAAGTCTCTTAACCACTAGACCACCGACCGCCCCATGACAACAGTTTTCCAGGGCCATCGCCCCGTTCTGCGCTATACGTGATGTATATATACATAATTATAGGTTCGGTAATAAAACTATGTGTCAGCCTTGTACGACGGAAACCAGGTCAGACTTAACAATCACAGGACTGCCAGTGCTCTTGCATAGTTTGTTTCCTTACCTGTAGGTGCAACGACGTCTACTGTAGACCAGAGAAAAAATATGACTAACGCGTGTACTGCTGCCATATTTAATGCACGTGCTCCTGATGGAGCTGAAAAAAAAAACAAGAAGAAGAAAGCAGTTTGTTTTTGTTTGTTGTTGTGAAATGTCGCGCAGACTGAATCGCCCTTACAAAAACAAAACAAAGCCCCCCCCCCCCCTCAAAAGAAAAAAACAAACAAACAAAACAACAACAACAACAACAAACACACAAAAAACAACCAACCAACCAACCAACCAAACAAAAAACAACTAAAAAAAAACAAACAAAAAAACAAACAAACAAAAAAACAAACAAACAAATATATATGGATGACCTCAACTGGGAATCCACTGAAGATCGCTCGACAGAATCGCTCCGCAAAGATGTTATGCGCCGTGTCAATGAGCCAATAAACCAAAAAAATGTTCCCCAGAAAGTGGTGGGGCCCCCCTGCTCGGCTGTCGCAGGACACAGTCCTTGGCAGTCCACACACACACACACACACACACACACACACACCCCTTCTTTACCCCGGCCGTAGGGCTCACCCGACTTAGTGCACCCCCCCCCCCCCCCTTCCTCTCAGCATCTTTCTACGCGCCTGCTAACCCTGTCTTGATTGTTTTTATTCTGTTCTCGCATTAAACGTAAGTAAGTCTCTCAAACCTTTTCTACGCCCCCAAAGCCGCCATTTACTAGTGTCCGTTACTTAATAATAATAATAATAATAATGAAGATTATTTTATGGTTCCTAATCTCAGAATAGACCTAGGCGCTTTCCAAGTAATAAATAAATAATAAATGTCTAAAACCTTTTCTACACTAGGTTAGCCCCCAAAGCCGCCATTTACCATAGTCTGTTACTTAATAATAATAATAATAATAATAGGATATCATACACATAGTCTGATTTAATACCATCCTGCACACCCATGAGAACAAACTGTTTAGAGAGCCGTATATTTCTAAGATGAGAGGAAGACTCTTCAAGCCTTGCCATCCAGTTTGACCAAAACTTTTGCACATGAGAACAGCTCCAAAACAGATGCTCTATGGTTTCAACATCCGACTGGCAGAATGTACATAAGTCTGTATCTTTTAATTTGCGGATATTTAGAAAACGGTTGGTAGGAAGTAATCTGTATAATAAACGTGTCTGGAACCATCTAAGCTTTGTGTCACCTGATTTATGCAGACAGTGAAACACATTTTTCCAGTTAACAGATTGATTGAGCTTAGTTTCCCATTTCAACAATGTTTCTGGGACTCTACCATCATTTACAAGCATAGGGTAGGTGAGTTTAGAACTTTTCATAGTGCTAAGTATCGCTGTCCAAGGTTTAATATGATCACTTCGTTGTACCACGCCGGATGAGCTCAAGTTCATCCGTTTCTGGTAGCTTTTGATGCTGCTAATTACACCCATATATTCCAGATAGTTAGTGTTTATTCCTGGGTACATGGCGGCAAACTCCTGGGGCCGTGGTCACGACGCGAACGCAAATTTCTTTACGGAAATAGGTTGCGGATCGTAAGTTCGTACGTGGCTACGTGAAATTCTATCTTCTCCGCTAGTTGGCCGGTCACGACACGCACTTACTGGAAACGGTGTCACGTACGGGTTATTTTTAGATAGGTGTGGGACCCCTGGGATTCCCACGGAAAACACCATCACGTGACCTGCACAAATTCTCCTTCCAGCGTGAAGAGTGAAAGAGTAGAGGGGGTGTGTTCACTACGCGTTCACTACAGAGTTTTTGATCGAGTCATGTTTATCTGCCGTAGCGTCAGGTTAAATGCGTGGCATGTATGTGGAGAGTGTGATCAGGAGAGCATGCAGGTCGCATATAGACCGCTCCCTAGCAGTCTCTATCTCAACATTGGACGGACTACAACCAGTAGAAGCATTTACTGCACGTACAAACCGTATGTAGCAGGCTCACTGGCAAGAAAACCAACGGAATGAACCTCAATCAAAGAACATTGCAAAACGAAAGAGGAGAGGATAACAATAACATCAACAAAACTCTCCACATACATGCCACGCATTTAACCTGACTTGCTACGGCAGATAAACATGACTCGACCAAAACTCTGAATTCGGAACCCGCACATTTCGGGTCCACAACACCATGAATGAGACCTGCATTGACAGGCATACGATCAAAACGGTGGTGGCTGATCAGTGAAGACTGACCGAGTGTGTTCAGCACTGAACTAGTCCGAAACACACACAACAAATGTTACCCCACAAAAAGAAAATCAACCCACGATGTGTGTACGGCCGGCCATACAGGCCTTTGCATTGCAGGGTGCGTAGTGAACTGAACACACCTCCTCTACACGGGTACCTCAAGTCGTCCTACAGCAGATCGCACAATTCCTGCAGGTCTCTCCTCCTAAATCTAAACCTTTGAAGCATGTCCACATCGTCGTACGAGTCAAAAGGGTTAGTACGATCGCGGAACACCCTTTCCCGTCGCAATGCTCTTCTCATTTGGAGTTGGTGAACCAAGCGGGCCGCCATTTTTCAGATTTCCGCAAAGGCTACGGCACCTTTCCGACACCCTCCTAGGTGGTGTACAATACGCAAGGGTTTACGAGCGGCCGTAACTCTGCGCAAACGTCATGACCACCCAATTTTGCCACAAATCGTAAGTCACGGTCCCTCGCGTGCGTAAATCGGTGGTGGAAAAGTTACGAACGCTTCGTGACCACGGCCCCTGGAATGTAAGATAATCACCACTGTCTTTGAGTAACTGGTGAATGAAGTATATCTCTCCAGCCTCCCACCGCTTTAAGTAGATATATTATTTATTATTAACAATGTTGGGATTAAAATGTATAGGTTGGCAGACAAACTCTGCCAAGGTCACTGGCCGTATTATATAATGCACCAGTACATCTTCCCAAAATGGATTATCAATGCAGCGAACTAGCTCTTCAGCTAGGCATGAGCCAAATCGTGGAAGAACAAGAAGTCTTGGACACATTGACAATATAATGTTTCTTCATTTCCCCCCACTAACCAAAAGTTTCGATAACCAAGACAGTTTTAACGATCTCACGAAAGCTGAAACATTTAACATTTTTAACCCTCCCTCTGTGTAGCCATTGTAGACTGTTTTCCTTTTTATTTTATCTTGTTTATTGTCCCATAGAAAACTGTTAATGTCTGCTTGTAATTCATTTATAAATTTCACCGGGGGACCAGGGACATTGAGGATTAAATGAACAATTTTAGATGTAATTAATGTTTTAATTACTGTGATTTTACCGAATGGAGTCAAGTCGCGTTTGGACCAGACTTTCATGAGTCTTCTCATTTCCTCTAATTTATCTCTATAGTTTAAATCTGGGAGCCGCCTGGTACCTGTTGAGAATATTATTCCTAGACTTCTGAAGATACCGGGGTTCCACACGAAATTCACCCCTCGTAAATATCTTCTGGGTGAGTTTTTCAATCAGTCAATCAATCAATCAATCAATCCCTTCCGGGAAATTAAATGTCTGCCGGTGACATACAAACAGGACACAAAAGAGTTCTTAAGAGAGACATAAAACATAAAACAATTTATCACCATAATACACATTTCATAAATTATCACATAAACATGTATCACAGACTATATAGAGCGAACGGCCTCCACACACACACACACACACACACACACACACACACACACACACACACACACACACACACACACCACCACCACCACCACCACCACCACCACCTCTCTCTCTCTCTCTCTCTCTCTCTCTCTCTCTCTCTCTCAGCAGGAGTGCCTCTGGTGGACGTTGTTTAAAAACATGACTGCTGTTGGTACAAAGGAATTTTTGTAACGCTGGGTTCTCACGTTAGGCATTCATGGATCCTATCAAACAATTTGGGTTTTTGTTCTTTATTGATCTTTAAACCGGATGCTAATTCAAAAAAGTTTAAGATTTCTAAGGCTTTTGAGAAAGATTGTTCGGAACCGTCAACCGTTGTTGAGTAAGTTTCATATTTATAAATCAAAGTTGAATGGACGTCTTCCAGCCATGATCTGTTACGTGGAATCAGCAAAACAAAAATTTATAGATGAGAAATACTCCAGGTTTTCTAGCCTGAAGCCAGTGGATGAAAGGACGCAGCACCACTATTCAATCAACAGATTTCCTTCCTCTCACTCCTATACACGGTCTATCTCTCCCCCTTTCTTATTTGCCTCTACTTTCTGTTGTCCTATGTATATATATGTGTCTCCTTCCCTTTGCCCAGCTTTGGGTGGTTACCGTGTTACCTGTTATTGTGTATGTGTCTCCTTCCCTTTGCCCAGCTTTGGGTGGTTACCGTGTTCCCTGTTATTGTGTATGTGTTTCTTCCTGTATTTCTCTACTTATATCTTAATGACCTACTTAGGGATGTATTGAATACGTTTGTTTTTGTTGTTGTTGTTTTCTTTCTTTACTTTCCTCTTTACATATACTGTATTGTGATGTGTAGTGTACTGTATTGTATTGTAGTGTGTATGCTTGCAAAATGGAGATTTGACAAACAACGTTAAAAATGTCTTTATCGAGTAAATATTTATTTATTTTTTTTAGTTCCTAATCTCAGAATAGATCTAGGCGCTTTCCAAGTAAATAAATAAATAAATAAGTAATAAGTGTTTCAAACCTTTTCTACGCTAGGTCAGCAAAGTACTGCATAGCTATATGACAGTTGTAATAAACCAATAGGACAGAGAAAATGAGACAAAGTACTGCATAGCTATATGACAGTTGTAATAAAACAATAGGACAGAGAAAATGAGACAAAGTACTGCATAGCTATATGGCAGTTGTAATAAAACAACAGGACAGAGAAAATGAGACAAAGTACTGCATAGCTATATGACAGTTGTAATAAAACAACAGGACAGAGAAAATGAGACAAAGTACTGCATAGCTATATGACAGTTGTAATAAAACAATAGGACAGAGAAAATGAGACAAAGTACTGCATAGCTATATGACAGTTGTAATAAAACAATAGGACAGAGAAAATGAGACAAAGTACAGCAAAACCATAGGGAGGGTAGGGGAATTAGGGAACTGCTAAGGTCAAGCTCTAGTTTCTTTTTCTCTTTCTTCCGGATTTCCACAGGATTTTACGAGGGGTGGGGGGGGGGGGGGGGGTTAAATAAATACTCTGCCCCTCTTCACCCCCCCCCCCGCCCCCACCCCCGAAGGCGGGCAGCACCCCCTACCCCCGGTTCCGCCTCTTTTGAGAGTTGTGATAAAACAACAGCTGAATAGACATCGGGGAATGATCAGTGTAACATAAAAACGCGTCATACAAAAAAAGATGAAAGAACAGCAGTACAGAAAGACGCACCTGTCCGTAAGAAGAACGCCTTGAAGTCCGTAAGCGAGGTGTGTCCAAACTTTTGGTTGTAGTTCGGCTGTGAAAACAAACAAACAAAACAAACGGAAAAGAAGATTCGGTCAGCGTCTGGTTTGTACGACAACGGTCCTGGAGACTTCACGAGCCAAGAACAAGCCTCAGCGCACAGTGAAGAGCGCAACAAGCAGCAAACAGCACGACAGATCCCAGACGACAGATTACCACTCCCATGTAGTCAAACGTCAATCGCAGAGAATCACGTGATGTTTGGTGTGCAGCGCGCGTTGAGGACAGTGCGCAGGCTCACACAATTCTGAAACGTGCGAACTGAATGCCGTGGAGCTCTATCCGGTTAGGAACTGACTTTTAGTCAGGACTGTGGTTGGTTGCCATTGGCACCACAAACGCATGTATATGTGCTGATTTGAACGGGTAACCTGATAATTCAGACTACAACCAGCATAATTATTGTATCAAACAGACGCATTGCGGTTGGTTGCGCGCGCACGTGCGTGTGTGTGTGTGACGATGCGTGCGTGCGTGCGTGCGCGCGTGTGTGTGTGTGTGTGTGGGGGGGGGGGGTTGTATGTGCTTTTCTCTTTGTTCGTTGGTTGGTTGTTATTTGTTGAGTTTTTAAGTTGTTTAGAGAAACAACTTTATGAGATGGGGCAGATTTTGCTACGCGCAGCAGAAAGTTTCAGTGGTACAAAACAAGACTGTGACGTTTCTCCACACAATACATACTTTCACGCACACTTTGACGTAACGAAATCTGCGTCATAGACACTTGACGTGCACACTATGCTGCTGCGTTCTTTTTGGCGGGAGTTGTGAGACGGTGTGTGGCTGTGTGTGTGTGTGTGTGTGTGTGTGTGTGTGTGTGTGTGTGTGTGTGTGTGTGTGGACGGATGTAATGATGGCTATCTCCTAAACCACCTCGTTGGAGGCCTTTTTACTTTGAGATAAAATGGGAATTCACCTTCTCCAGACCTACTTTTCACGATTTTTAGCCTGCCGCATTTTCAGGAGAGTTATCGCCGATTTTTAAAAAAAAATCCGGTCATGTTACGAATTTTTTCGAAAAAGTTGTTCAAATTCCTTCATTTTCTAGACGTTGGAAGTTCACCCAATCACACTGCCTGTATTCGTGCTACAGCTCTGTAGCTCTGACTGGTTTTGTGTAAAAAAATATATATATATTTCCGAGGTAGGGGTGGTGTCACACACGCACTCACACAGCACACTCCCGGATGGAAAACATTCACTCAAACAGCGATTGTTCTAATTACTAGTTTATAAGACAGACAATCACAACAACAGACAACACAAACAGCGCGCAAACATAAGTAACAGATCGTCCACACGACGGGAGAGAGAGAGAGAGTCTTAACACGAGGCTAGCTAGGAGCCTGGCAGCGGCGTAACACAGACACAAGGGCACGGGGGATGGGCCAATGAGCGTCACCGCCCTGGTAAAGTGCCGGGAGTCCGCGTAGAGCTGCTGTCCTCCGGACGTCTCGCTAGGCTGGGAGCGGGTAACCTCCGAAGCCACGGGCGAAGGTCAGCCGGAGCCGGCGTAGCGTTGCTGTACCCTGGACGTCTCGCTAGGCTTGGAACGGTGTAGCCTCCGAAGCCACGGACGAAGGTCAGCCGGAGCCTGCGTTGCCCTGGCGTCCACGGGATGGTCGCTCCCCAGCAGCCAGTCTCGCCCACAGATCGAGGTGCGCAGGAAGGCAGCACAACAGAAAGAAAGAGAAGAGGCCTGGGTGGCCAACTTCAGTCCAGCAGTACCATACTATGTCGCCACTTACCCCGCCCCTTAGTGCTAGGCTTTTGCCAGTCCCGTAGCATAGCCCCGGACGTAAAGTTACCTACTTACTAAAATAGTAATATAGTGACAATACAGCTTAACTACGCAACTAATTATACAATGCGACAGAACCTGACAAGAACTCTATACTTTCCTAAACATATAGGACGAGACAAACACGCCACACACATCAGTGCACATATCAGCGGGTAAGGCAGCCCAAACCCCTCAGACCACCGGCCAGCCCCACACAGACGCCCACCCTCCCCACGCTCAACCAACGCGGAATGACTACGGCCGACCTAGGAGTAAGCGGTACCAACTTACCCGTCTGGCCTCACGAACCCAGCAAGCAGTGGTCCCACTGCACTATGCTGCAACGACCGGGCGACGGCCAACAACGTTTGCCAGCGAAGGCAACGTTAGAGCGACGAGCTCTTACAAATAACGTCCTTCTAGACCCAAGAGTGAATGGCGAAATGCGCTCGGTAGTGAACCGGGATTACGGGCTAGGTCTGAGTTGTGCACGGAACATACGGGACAGTACGACCCCACTAAAGACACGAAATACTGGAGCAACTCGCAGGACAAACACACGTGCAAACGGCATAAACAACACAACACGGTTCAGTGTACAGCAAACTCCGCCGCAGCGGTACTTTATTCCCGGGGAACAAACAGACGGGTCGTGACAGGTGGTTTGCACATAAGATCAAATATCTATGAAAAGACTACTGCAAATTACTTATCATCCCGGCGTTGTTGTCTAGTGTGACAACTGCACATATGACAGGGACTACTGCACTATTACAGCTTTAGCATTAAGAATAACTGAACTTTTAGATAAACATAACTTTTTCAAGTTTCTGCGAGAAGCACCGGTCAAAAGAGTTCCAAATTTGCGATTTCAAGGTAATCCAAGGTATTCTAGTCCACGTTTCACCAGCCCTCTAGATCTTCCAGATTTTATGTAAAAATTAATTCAGTCAGGGAAGTCACAAAAGCAACAGGGAAATCACAAGACATGCACAAGCATCATCTGTCATACCACCAGTGTGAAGCTGACGTCAAACGCTTAGTTCACAGACTAAATCAACAAGTATCGTCACTGCCTCCGACATTTCACCAGCCCTCTAGATGTTTCAGATTTCATGTGAAAAATAATTCAATCGGGGAAGCCACAAAGCCAACAGGGAAATCACAAGACATAAACAAACATCCTCAGACGATCTCAGTGCTAGAGGCTGACGTCAAATGTTTAGTTCACGAAATTGACGTCATCTCTCTCTCTCTCTCTCTGAATGACGACCAGCCTGAGGCTGACGTCAAATGTTTAGTTCACGGAACTGACGTTTCTCTCTCTCTCTCTCTCTCTCTCTCTCTCTCTCTCTCTCTCTCTCTCTCTCTCTCTCTCTCTCTCTCTCTCCAGGACAGCATGTAAGATAGGCAGCAATGCCTAAATGCTCTATCCTGAATAAAAAAACGTTTCATCATCTCTCTCTCTCTCTCTCTCTCTGGGGAGCCAGGGTGGCCGAATGATAAAGCGTTGGACTTTCAATGCTCGGGTCGAGAGTTCGAATCCCGGCTGGGGCCAAATATTTGTGCTGGCCTTTTTCTCGTTGCCCCGTCTTTGATATCACCCTTACGTGGTGGAAAAGGACGTTAAACTCCTAAACACCCACCCACCCACCCTCTCTCTCCCCCCCCCCCACCCGGCCCCACCCCCAGTCACGTGGCTAATCGGTCGAGGTCGTAGAGGATCTAGTGTCATTGGTAGAACTTGGAGAGGGGAGAACCGGCAACAATAACAACAAAACAGACAAAATAAAATTAAATTTGGAGAAACAACTTTGTAGGACGGGGCCGTTCCTCCTTGTTTATTTTGTTTTGTTTCAAGTTATTCTGTCTTTTCTTCTTTTTTTCTTGGGGGGGGGGGGGCGGGGGGGGGGGGGGGGCTTTTTTTCAGCGGCGAGGTATGACAACTGAAACAGTCCCCGTCCCATAGTTTGAACGATACGACACTACCACAAAAAGAAACTACAAGTAACAATGACGTAGCCTAAAAGGTAGTCACGACGTGTGCTCCTTAAACCTTCATGAGACAGCAGGAAACAACGTCAGTGAATGAAGAGAAAAATTTGTTCCTGTCATAGCCGGTAACCTAACTTATTTCACGACAGTCGGTGGTTCTAAGTTTCTCCTCCGTTTCTTTGCGGCGTAAAGGAAATTTTCTTTGAAAACGCGAGCTGAAAACAGCCAAGTACCAAAATAAACCTAAAAATACCTCCCGGAAAGCTTTAGTGACGTAAAAGGCAATCACGCTCATTACTCTGAAAGCCTTCGTGAGACAGCAAGAACAGTGACGTCAGTGCATGAGGTCAAAGTATTATTTTGGAATTGTTTATTGTAAGGTTAAACAACAACAACAACAGCAAAACAGCAACAGATACCCCTAGTGAAAATGTTCAGTTGATTTCGGCGTACACGGAGAAACTGAGAACCTGGACTGTCACGACCAACTTTTCTCTTAGAAAGTGGCTCCATAAACTGTTAGTGACTGAGATACCAGATGTAGTATTGCACCGAATGTAATACAGCACCGAAACACAACGACAACAACAACAACAACAACGCTCTCCGCATACTTAAAACCCATGTATCCCTTGATGACTCCTGGTTCAGAATGGCAGAGAGAGAGAGAGAGAGAGGGAGAGAGAGAGAGAGGGAGAGAGAGAGAGAGAGAGAGAGAGAGAGAGAGAGAGAGAGAGAGAGAGAGAGAGAGAGAGAGAGAGAGAGAGAGAGAGAGGGAGAGAGAGAGAGAGAGAGAGAGGGAGAGAGAGAGAGAGAGAGAAAACGAACGAACGAACTTTATTTTTCAACGGAAAAGATTTAGCCACACAATGGTTAATTTTCAATCTGCCGTTGCTACAAAAGAAAAGAACTACTGGCAAAAAGCAAAGAAAAACATCAACACTGAGCGACAAAATCCGAAAAAGAGTAATGCAAAACCAGAAACAGAATGCAAAGCTCACACACACACACACACACACACACACACACACACACACACACACACACACACACACACAGAGGGGGGGGGGAGGGGAGAGGTTGAGGCTGCATTTTCAGGGACGGAAGACCGTTTCTAACAAATTCTGTATGCAGTTCTGCTATCTGGTTTGATTATTTGTTATTGGATTTTAGTCGCACTTCCAAAGTGGTTTGACAACGGCAACGCTGACGCAGACTGGCAGTGGCCTGAATTGAGCGATTGTTCACTGGTGGTATCAGCTATCGACACTGCCAATAGAAACCAAGGACGATGCCTGAAAATACATCGTCATGATGGAACTGGATGGAGCGGAACCACCATCGACGTATAGAGATAGACACCCCGCGGTGCCGGAAAAGTGAGGCCGCCGCGCGCCATGTTGCTAGTACCTGGATGTGCCAGCTGTTTACATAGCGCGCATAGCATTGGCCAGACGCTATCAGCTGTTTACTTAGCGCGCATAGCATTGGTCCGCTTTTTCTTACGTCACATTTCTGATGACGTCTTTCTAAAGAACTTTGTATTTCGAACGAGGCGTCCTATACACAGAGACTCTGAGTTCTGGTATTAGTAAGATGGCCGCGATAGCGACACTCGCAAGCAGCGGTGGCAGCGTGCGGCGGTGCGTCTATCTCTTTACGTCTGTGGGAACCACTGATCAAAATTCTCTGATGAAAAGCGTGACACTCCGATCTTTTGACGTCCATGCTGACTTTTCGCATTTGTTTTACATGCATATTAATATTATATAAGTTCGTCATGAGTTTTGGTTTTCGTGAGGGGGCGTAGCACACCATGGCGCAGACAAACTGATAAGACGAGCGGTTGGGACTGCGGGGAGGTGACAGGTGGACTTCAAGGCACTTCACAAGACAAGACTGACAGACAAACTGATAAGACGAGCGGTTGGGACTGCGGGGAGGTGACAGGTGGACTTCAAGGCACTTCACAAGACAAGACTGACAGACAAACTGACAAGCATACTGGAATGCAAAAAGATGAAACTATTACTAAAGATCAGTTGCAAAAAATAATTCACACAATACTAATTGGGAAAGCATGTATCAGTATTAAGAAAAAAACCGAATCCAGTTCACCTGTACGATATTCTTTTGAATACGAAAAGCGCTCGAGAAATATTTAATAGTCTCTTTATATGCTTTACTGCAAAAGAGAGAGAGAGAGAGAGAGAAAAGTAAGTGGGTGTCTGCTGACTCTTGGTCCAGTGAGACATCTGAGGGTCGGTTCTGAAGGCCGACTTCACTGGATTCCCCACACCCTGGTCTTCACCCTGGCGGGCTTTGTTCGCAGTGCCCTGCTGGTGCTGCTGAACACCTGTCACGTTGAAGACCTTCACGATGCACCAGTCTCAGGTGCGTTGTTTGCCCAAATCGCCTCACGGCGGGGAGATTCTGTGTTGGGGCGGTCTTTTCTCCAAATGCATCCCAAGCAGGTTGTCTTCATTGGCAACTAAGGAATCTTCCTTTTTCTCTTTTTCGGCCTATTATTATTATTATTATTGTTATCATTATTATTTTCGGCCTATCTCTCACCAGCCCATTCGGCCGTCTCGTTCTCTTTTACCCCCCCCCCCCCCCCCCCCCCCCCCGAATTTAGCTGCTCTGTCCTTCCTCTCATCTCGCAGCTGATTTCTAAATTCGGCCCTTTCATCTATACTTCTTCTGTTTTAACCCCTCACTCACGTCGGCACTACTAGTGGTTAGGAATAAGTAATGTTGGGTATGATTTATGCTGCGAACTAGTTTATTGCGCCTAGGAGATGATAAGTTGCAATATTTACTGCGCTTGGTATTTATGTTTGTTTTACCTAGTTGTAATTGCTATTTGTTTTCTACGCTTTTTTGTAATCGGGAGTTCGATAAATTAGCATGAAGGTGCAGCGTCTTCTGCATGTCCTAGGTTTATAATGCCCCGTAGACCAGTTGGCATCATTTGTCCAACGTTACATTTTTTTTTTCACGTAGTGCAGACACACTTAGCTGCGAATTAGTCTTTGTGGCTTGCGCGGCGTGAAGCCTCAAAATCTCACTCACTCACCCTTTTGAATGACCTTGATCCATCTCACAATTGAGCCATGGAGGCTTCTCCCTCTCTAGCTTTTACTGTGACTATCGTATACTATGTAGAGTTTCGTGTGATGTACCTGCAAGTTTTGTCAGTTTTATATTGAAAATCTGTAATATATGAATTGTTTTAGGTGTGCCTGCACGTGTTTCACTTTTTTTACCGTGTCTGCTCCCCCCCCCCCCCCAAAAAAAACAACAACAACAACAACAACAAACAAACAAACAAACAAAAAACAAACACAAAACACAAAACACAAAACAAAACAAAATATATAAGTTGAATAACATACACTCTCCTGTATTCGGCTTAGGGAAAATGTGGGTCAGTGATTTCCTGCAATCCCTGGCTCTTTAAATCAGGGGTTTCTGGAAATCCCCGGATTTAAAAAAAAAATTCCTGAAACCCCGAGTGAAACAGTGCATACGCGAACTCACTGGAAATTTCAGGGATTTCAGCAAACCCCTGATTATACAATTTCATCGTAACATATTCATAATCTAGATAACGCTTTGACTGGGCAACCCTTCCACTGGGGTTGTTTAGAATGCAAACACACTGATTCAGCACATACATATGATGTAACCTAGGTTCCTGGACAAGCATTTATCACACTGGGCCCGTATGTAAAACTCGAGGTTAATTTAACCCACGGCTATGGGCCTAACCCAGACTAGGACAAAGAAACCCCCAAACAAAATTAAATAAAAAAGGAAGCGAAGAAAGAAAGAGAGAAATCCTTCTATAACGACATAGGCACCTTGCTGGAATGGACCCGCTTCCTGACTTGAAACAAAAAACAACAGAAAATTTAACCCTAGTGCTAGTTTCGAGGTTAGACTCTAACCCGGGGCTAAACTCCCTAAGCCCGACTTCTACATGCGGGCCCTGAACTTTGCAATGCAATAGGCGCCTGCTACAGCTGCAGTATCAAACATGTATGTAGGCCTACACTGGCAGATGAACCCGCCTTTGCCGAGTCTTTTCTTTCTTTCTTCCTTTCTTTTTATGTTGTTTCCATAGTAATGGAAACAACATCATAGGACGGGCTAAATTTTCCACGTTCATAGGGAAGCATCTGTGGTACAAACGCACGTCACTGCCGATCTCCCGCAGAGACGATTTTGCAAGTGTAACTCTGACAATGACGTAAGAAAACGATGCTGACATGTATGGTGCGCCGAACGCGCTTCTCCTCCTCAGTGAGTGCCGTCTGAACAGAGTCACTACTAGAAAATGGTCGCTCTTATAGTTTTCATGTAAACCGAGCCTGAGTTGACATTGCATGTGAACCCAGTTCAGATGCCTGTATCTCCGAAAATACTGAACCGATCGATTTCAAATTTGGGGTTTCTGAATGAATCAAGATTGTTGAATAGAAAGCCCGATCCAGGTACGATTGCACGCATGATTTGCGAGTTATCGCCCTTTTCAGAAAAAGTGGATTTCTGGCGTTTAACTCTTTGACGACGGAGCGCAATTTATGACACACGATTTCCTATCCTATAGGAAATCGTGTGTCAGAAATTGCGCTCCGTCGTCAAAGAGTTAAAGGGTACGGCAAGTCAAGAGCACTATTGGGTTTAAATGACAGATATTGAGGTCCTAAGCTGTTAGACAGCAAACGTTTTCGTGAACAAAGTACCATTTACTCAAAAATGCGCCGAAAACACCCTCTGCTTTCGGTTCCTGGGCTGCGCCATGTTGCCGCACTCTTTCGCGAATGAGACGGGAAAGGTGCTGACGGTGACGTCACTCCCCCACCACTGTCGGCAGTGCCTGCTTTGAGCGGGTTGTTACAGAGTATTGTTTTGTGTTCGAGATGCCACAGTGCAAAGCGTTTGGTTGTTTCAGCAAACAGGGCATGTGCAAGAATGCAGACGGAAGCCACAAAAGCTTTTTTAAATTTCCGAATCTAAACAAATCAAAGGAAAAACGGAGGTTGTGTGCGAAATGGTTGGAGACCTTGAAGAACGCTCGCTTGCCCCGGCGAGTGCAGGAATACGCCTGGAACAATCGAGACCTCGTTTGCAGAGATCATTTTACCCCGGATTGTTTCACTGGCGCTTTTGCAAACGATGTTGCTGCTTCACTTGTCAAACACGCATCTCTCACAGTTGCACTCGAGTCGTCAGTTCTCATCAATCGGCTCTTCCCCATCGTCCCCACTGTTTTCTGCCCGACCCCTTACTGAGCTCTTCCTCAGAATATTCTGGCTCGAAATTATAGGTACAGTAACTCCATTCTATCTTTCAGGAAATAAGCAAAGTGTGTATACGAGCCAGAAATAGCACGCCTAAAAAGTGTAGCAGGCACACCTGCACGCACAGTGTCAGAATCTCGCCTGCTGCGGAGTGGGGGAGTGACGTCACTGCTAGGATCAACATGGCAGCCTCCATGGCATCGCATTTCGGCTGCCGTTTGGTGTGATAAATGCTGAATGGTGTATTCATGTTCAAATCTTTTGGGCTGCAGCCGTCTAGGACATCACTATCTATCCCCTAAACCCACCATTGCACTTGACCTGCCTTTCCCTTTAAAGGCGTAATATTTACCTAAACCACTCCATTCTTTGGACATAGATAGCATGAATACGGACTCTCAGCTGAGTGAATTTTGGAGGTTGTCGCTTTTATACTTTTGGCGTAAGCCGTACCTGATGAAAGTGCTGGTGAACACACTTTAGATTTCAAAATCGCTCCTACTATACATAGATAATGAGCCTGGGGTGCCATAAAAAAAATATATATACCATTACAAAAAATTAGAAAAATTCACTGCAGCCGTTATCGTCAGTTGACTCGAAAATTTGTACTCACAGCACATTTCCTCTGCAAGCCACACGCCTCATAAACATCGAAGAAGAGACGCACGCGCACTGACGTAAAGTAAGTGCGTCATGTTTGATTGACGTGATGCTGTTTTTTCTTGGGGGTGTCTCGCCACTTTCTTTCCGAATTCCTCTGTTTGGAGACGTGGTGTATTTTACTTCTGCTATGTCGCCATCTTCGTGCAATCGCAGAGAAGACACGGGATACAACAGAATACAACTCCAATACTTTATGAACAGAATATGCGCGGAGAACAAATTCATGAAAGAAGAAGAACGCTGTGCAGGGCTGCTTACGTACTGAACAGGTCAGATCTAGAACATTCCTCAACTTACTGGAAGGTTCGAAATCTTTCCAAGGTGACGTAATCTACTGACGTTACTGCACCAGCATGTTCTGGGATGATCTAGAAATTATTTTGCATCTTTTCGCGATCTCTACAACTTGACATGTGGAAAGCGGGAATTTCAGTGGGTTTCGTTTTTGCCACTGACTCACACTCAGAAGCATAATGTGTGTGTGTGTGTGTGTGTGTGTGTGTGTGTGTGTGTGTGTGTGTGTGTGTGTGTGTGTCTGCGTGCGTGCGCGCGCAAGCGCGTCTAAGGCAAGAGAGAGAGAGAGAGAGAGGGTCTCTTCTCCGATACCAGTAAGCAATCGTCTGTCAGTCAAGTCTGCGGGAAGTAACTCTGTCAAAGGGAAACGACTTTATTACAAGAATTCATTCACCCATGTAGAACCTCGCACACGCCAAAAAGTTTGTGACGTCAACCAGCTAGGCGAGCTCACACGACCTCATGTGTTTGGGGTTTTGCAAGTGCATAGAGGCACGGAAAGGGTTTCCAGTACTTTCTTTATGACAGCATGCTTGATGTCAGAGAGCTTGCGTTCGTGTGCGCGCGGGCTGCATACATGACACGACTACGACTGTGACTACAGCAGGTCATTGAATGGAAACAACATATTGGGCTGGTGGCCATCTTGTTTCTTTTTAAAATCTGTGTGTGCCAGATTCTTTCCGGGGTCGCCCTGAGTACAGCCACCAATTCTGAGTGCGATATAACAACTCTAAAGTTAATTAGATTTTATGGCACTGGCACAGACACTGAGACAAACAGACAGACGCTGTTCGTTTATACATTTAGATGAATCAGTGAACCTTGTAGTGCCTGATACACCACCAAAGCTTATCACTTTGTATTCATGCAGTGCTACAGGTGTCTGCGGGAAACCTGTGAACCGTAGCAGTTGAATTAAGATATGCAGTGCCCGTGACAGCAGCTCCAATGTGTATCACATATTAACGCAGCAAAGAACTCGCCTCATTCATCTACTAGTCCCTTTTGGCCAAATGCAGTTTATCTGCAGTAACAAAGTG
>JACVVK020000026.1:650000-660000 GCA_018292915.2 Batillaria attramentaria | reverse complement strand
CGCGTCGGACTTAGGCGCTGTGCTGCTGAACGACCGTCGCCGCTGTCACGGCGAGAAAGCGCTGGTTTGAGCCCAGGTCAGTCGAGCTTGTGATCTGTGATACCGGTTTCGTGGCTACCGAGCTGCTCATCGGGGGTTTTCCACACCAGCACCGTCAGCGGTAAGACAAGAAGATCGCTCGGCATCTCTTTCTCTCTCTCTCTCTCTCGTTGCCTTGGAGTGGAGGGGGGGAGCGGAGGAGGGGGGGGGGGAGCGGTAGAAGGGTGTAGGGGGGGGGGGGGGGCGGGGGGGCTCAGTCGTAAATTGTCTAAGAACCATTGTTTGTGTTTCAGGCATCATGATGAGTGACAAGAAACTTCAGAAGAAGGAGGCTCCAGGTACACACACTCTTGTTCATGGGGTTTTTTTTTGGTTTCTTTTTTGGTACATTGTTTATTTAGACGAACCGGGGAGGAGTGTGGGGGGGGCTGGGCGGAGGGGGGGGTAGAGGGGTGTGTGTGTGGGGGGGGGGGAGGGGGGGGTTCAGTCGTAAATTGTCCAAGAACCATTGTTTGTGTTTCAGGCATCATGATGAGTGACAAGGAACTTCAGAAGAAGGAGGCTCCAGGTACACACTCTTGTTCAGGTTTTTTTTTTTTTGGTTTTTTTTTTTTTTTTGGTTGGTGTTTTTTTGTATATTGTTTATTTAGACGAACCGGGGAGGAGTGGGGGGGGGCGGAGGGAGGGGGTGTTGGGGGGGGGGGTGTTCAGTCGTGAATTGTCATAGAACCATTGTTTGTGTTTCAGGCATCATGATGAGTGACAAGAAACTTCAGTAGAAGGACGCTCCAGGTACACACGCTTGTCGTTTTCCTTTTTTATTAAATTTTATTTTGGCAAACTGGCGATGTGTGTGTGTGTGTGTGTGTGTGTGTGTGTGTGTGTGTGTGTGTGTTTGTATGTTGTTGTTTTTGTTGTTGTTGTTTTGTTTGTTTGTTTTGTGTGTGTGTGTGTGTGTGTGTGTGTGTGTGTGTGTGTGTGTGTGTGCGTGCGTGCGTGCGTGCGTGCGTGTGTGTGTGTGTGTGTGTGTGTGTGTGTGTGTGTGTGTGTGTGTGTGTGTGAATGTTCTTACAAGGTAGGTGGGTTTGTTTGTTTCTTTGTTACAAGGTCGGAAAACGTCCTGCATACAATGGAAAACAAAGAAAAACAAAACTCAAAGACGGTGTTTGGGGAGCTCTGTGGCGCACTGTTACTGTAAGCATCTGCGAGGAACGGCACTTCTTACCAATAAATGTATCTGTTCCTCATATGGAGGCCACTGTACTGTTACAAAACACATTAACAAAAGTGTATCTGCAATGACAGATGGATACATTTTCAAAATACATGTATACTCGGTGATTGCGACTGTGATATGTCAGTGTTTTTCGTCATAGGTTATATGTCATTGTGAACCAATAAGTAGAGGCTGGAAATACAAGCCGGATACATGTCGTAGCCATCTCGTTGATAAGCAGGAAAACAAAGCTGATTTCTCTCTCTCTCTCTCTCTCTCTCTCTCTCTCTCTCTCTCTCTCTCTTGCTTGTCTGTTTTGTTCTGCTTGTCAACATAGTTTGTTCTTTTTCTGTTTCTTTGTTCATTTGTCCGTTTGTTTCTGCTGCTTTTTTTTCTCCGTTCATTGTGTGTGTGTGTGTGTGTGTGTGTGTGTGTGTGTGTGTGTGTGTGTGTGTGTGTGTGTGTGTGTGTGTGTGTGTGTGTGTGTGTGTGTGTGTGTGTGTGTTGCTCATCCAATTTTCTCTGTTTTTATTTATTTTTTCTTCTACTTTTACTATGAGTTAGACGATTATAGTACTTAGCAACGGCAGGTATGAAAATTGACTGTAATGTTAACTGCCTCTACCGTTGTAAAATAAAGATTCACTGATTCATTGATTCTCTCTCTCTCTCTCTCTCTCTCTCTCTCTCTCTCTCTCTCTCTCTCTCTCTTAATAATACCTTTTATATCTTGCTCCCTTTTTTCCTTAGTAGATAGTCTCTGTAGTATTAGCAACGGCAAGTTTGCAAACTGGCGAATTTCTGTCAAAACTTTTACCGTTGATAAATAAAGTTTCATCATCATCTCTCTCTCTCTCTCTCTCTCTCTCTCTCTCTCTCTCTCTCTCTCTCCGCATGTGGGGGAAAAGGACATTAACGCCCCAAACACCCACCCACCTACCCTCTCTCTCTCTCTCTCTCTCTGTTGTTGTTGCGCGCCAGTGTGAATGCATCAGTGGCAGACGGATATAGTTTCCAATTGAGGTCAAAAGATTGTATCACCTACCTGAAACAAACACGAGGACAGAGCCACATTTACAGAAGACTAATCTATCTGTTAGTGTTAATATTGTGAGAGATTATTGCATGATCTGAAAGTCCGGTTAGCCGAGAGATAGCACACCAGGAAGTCCGCCATGTTCTGGGGCCGTATTCCCGTTTGGCGGGCTAACGCGTTTATCTCCTAAACGGGCGGATAAACGGAAAATTTCGGTATTCACGTCTCTCTCGATAGCCTATACTAAACGGATTTCCGCGTTTAAAGTTAGCGCACCTGTGAGGGTGCGATAGCGGGCTTAAACGCGCATAAAATTATTAAATATGGCGGCAGTTTTGTTTTTCCAGGCAAGACAGCGGCGGCAATTGCGGAGAAACAGGATTTTTCGAGATAGGAAGAACCCATTTGACACCTAAGACGATTACGAAGTATTCCTCTCTCTCTCTCTCTCTCTCTCTCTCTCTCTCTCTCTCACACACACACACACACACACACACACCGTCACACACACACCGTCACACACACACCGTCACACACACATAATAATATAACTCTTATATAGGGCAGTATCCCCACGAGGTGAGCTCAACCAGTTCCAACATGAATACGGCCCCTGAACGATGAAACAGCTGTTGGTGAATGTATAGCTTTTTATCATCCGGTTGACGATATTAAAGTCACACCAATATAAAGTATGCACGTGTTACACCAGTATGACGAACGCACTTGCACGTTTCCAAAACATGCTCAGTCAGCACCAGTACTGAAAAAATTCGAAGAAAAAAAAAACGCATAGAAATTTCATTTTTAGCGAAAACAATGCGTGAGATGTGAAGTTTGTGTTGCGTGTGCGATGTGCTTGGTCAAAGAATACAAATGCCGCACGAGTTCTCAGAATGCCTATAAATTATGTTCCTATCAGCCTCAGCCATCATAGTCACCCCTAAAAATGATTCAATCTAGAAACAAAAATTACCATGCACAGACCATTTAGGGACACGAACCTGACATGAGGTTGGGTTTTTTTTGTTGTTGTTGTTGTTGTTGTTGTTTGTTTGTTTGTTTGTTTGTTTGTTTGTTTGTTTTTTTTAATGTTTACTTTCCGCTCAGGCCTCACTGGAGTAATGCAAGTCTACTTTTTAAAGGCCAGAAAGACACTTCACTAAAATCCACTCGCGTCACCTGTGCCCGACCTCTTCGCAAAACGTCTCAACTTCACTGGTAGCTTGCCTCTTGTTGGAGCGCCCTAGCGTGCACCCTGCCCTACAAAATACAGAAATCACAAAAATCACGCATTTTCATGACAACAAAAATCACTACAAACTAGCACACTCGCCAAACGGGTTTTTTTTTTTTTTTCAAATAAATACCACACTGTACTGAACCTCACGGTCAACTTGTGGCCTTACAACTTTACAGAGGCTTCCAGTTTAGCGTGCATTGCTGGACTTTTGCTTGAAATATTAAAATAGTTCAAGGAACAACCAGGAATTTCAAATAACCTGCTCAATTTTTTTTTTTTTTTAAAGTAAGGGACCTAGCTACATTGACCGGATCTTAACATGCATCTTGTTTGATGCGTGCTTCTACTGGCGTGTTTACACCAGTTTCAACAATCCATCAACCGCCCTCCCTCGATCAAGGCTGCTGAAAGGTCTGCAATCTGAACAAAAAACCACAAACAATGTGTTTTAAGAAAATCTATCTGATCCTGAAAAATGCACAGTCAACTCTTCCACAATTACAGAGTTTTCAGCGTTCCTGAAACGTCCGTAAAAGCCAAGGGCCGCCTGATTTCACAACTCTTTTTGGTTTTGAAAGATCGCAGTGACTAGTCTTCTCGTGCAGCACACAACACTCACTAAACGCTGTAGCGATGTGTCTCGCTCACTGGCCAAAAGCACAAGGAAGTCATTGCAAACTCACGCTCTGGATTTATAAGGGTGTCCGAAGCGCCGAAAACTCTGCAACTGTGACAGAGTTGCAAGCATTATGCACAGTCGCAGGGCTTGCGCAGCTAAAAAAAACTCACTCACTCTGCACAGTCGCAGTTTTCAAGAACACACAGTTTGCGGCTTTTTGTCGAAATTGCAGACCTTTAATCCGCGTCTCAATTGTTCACATTGTTAATTTTCGCCCAGTGGCCACTTCCAAAACAGTCCAAGACGTCAAACTATGATAGACCAGTGTTCGCAAGAGGTCAAGCCTGCACGTGCACCATCTCGCTAGTACGCCCGTGCGTCTCTATGCGTTTTTCTTTTCTCTTTCTAGCCGGATTTGATCCAAACCGATGTCACGATAAGCTAAGCTATATAATGTGCCCGGGACCGGACCCCACATCTGCGCTCTTTTCCACCACAACTAACGGCCTTCATCGTACAATTCCTGAGACACAATCTGAAGTAAGTATGTAATTACATGTTAGTTCAAATCCGTGGCTCCACTCACCTAAACCTACACAGAACATAATCGCTGTGTGATAAAGTGTGTTCACTACGCACACTATATGTGATGGCCTGTGGTACTGGCCGGCCGTATACACATGAGTGACACAGGTCAATGTTTTGTCAGATCAAGTGTATCTCGAGCATGTTTTGCATTAGATTGCCGGGACTGCTCTCATCAGCGTACCAACCCGTGTATCGTTTATAATGATGCTGTTCATTTCGTCATTAATTTAGGTGGTTATTAATGACATGTGGCGTGAGTTCTACTCCGTCCACATTTGTTTGTGGGGTTATGGGGTGACGTTCATTTCGTCATTACTTTCCATATTTTTAAGTGTCGTTGGTCGAGTTTGTTGTGGCGTTCATTTCGTCATTGTCTCTGGTTCATTCCAATCGCTGACCCTACCACGTTTCATCGCTGAGCATTTTCCCCCTCAATGTTTTACGTACTACCCTTTTAATGACTTGGCGGAGGAAGACTTTGCCGAGCCGCAAATTAGTATTTGTTGCTTGCGCGGCGTTCAGCCCAAACTAAGGTGAGTGGCGGTGTAATAGGTAGCGCGTCGGATTTAGCCGCTGCGCAACTGAACGGCCGTCACCAATAGCCTGCATGGCGATGAAGCGTGGGTTCGAGCGCAGCTTGTGATATGTGATACCGGTTTTTCCTGGCTGCCGGGCTGCTCATCGGGGGTTTCTCTCCGGGTTATCCGGCTTTCCTCCCCCAGCAAAATTGTAATAAAAAAAAAATAATAAAAATATATATATATAAAATAAAAGAGATAGGTCTTGGGTGGCGCTGCACCGCGGTGACGCGCTTCCCCCGGGGGAAGCAGCCCGAATTTAATAATAATAATAATAATAATAATGAGTATTGTATAGGCGCTTTACCCAATTTCATGAATCGGCTCAAAGCGCCGCGAACTGAACCCAACACGCACGCTCACGTGAATCACACGCATTCTCTCACACACTGGACATAAACACATTACAATCACGTGGTGCGAAGGGTCAGCTCCGCTATTTAAATTTCGGAATTTAAATTTGCATTTATTTTTTTAAATTTGGTGGGCTGAACATTTCCAAAGCAGAGGGGGAGGAAGCCGGAGTACCCGGAGAGAACCCCCGACGATCGGCCCGAATGAACGGTGCCACATACGAGAAGGAACAATTCTTTGCCCCGAGTGGGACTCGAATCCCTGATCTCTCGCATTGGTGACAAGTCTCTTAACCACTAGGCCACCGACCGCCCCAATTTCCGAAAGGGACAATAAAGTAGGTTTGTTTGTTTTTTTTAACTAACTAATTAACCTGCTGTTTTTCAGCGAGACCAGCATGCGGGCAGTTTTCGTTCTTCTTCTTGTGTTCCTCGTGGCGGCGCCACAGCTCAACATGGCTGCCCCTTCCTTTGAAGAAGGTCAGTATTATTTCTCTCATCCTCTTATGCCTCATGAAAACTGCAAGTGTTTATTCGAATATCAGCCCCATCATTGGTGAATTTTCGAGTTACGAACTCTGTCATCCGTTTCTCCGATCTTCTGACGTCAAAGCTGTGTGTAAGGCAGTCTTCATCACTAGACTGATGGGCTTATTGGAGGATGCCAGACAGATAATAATAATAATAATAAGTATTGTATAGGCGCTTTACCCAATTTCATGAATCGGCTGAACGTGCCGCGAACTGAACCCAACACGCACGCTCACGTGAATCACACGCATTCTCTCACACACTGGACATAAACACATTACAATCACGTGGTGCGAAGGGTCAGCTCAGCTGTTTCGGAATTTAGAATTTCATTTGTTTTTCGAATTTTGTGGGATGAACATTTCCAAAGCAGACGGGGGAAAAGACGGGGTACCCGGAGAGAACGCCCGACGATCGGTCCGAATGACTATGATCGGTGCCACTTACGAGAAGGAAAAATTGTTTGCCCCGAGTGGGACCGTCGAACCTGACCTCTCGCATTGGTGACAAGTCTCTTAACCACTAGACCACCGACCGCCCCTATCAAAATGTCCCCTATCCAAGCTAACCATATTATTATGTCTAACCAAGTGCTCCGGCGTGCCTCGTAAGCGAAGTTAACTGGGTTATTGGAAAAGAAAACAGTGTTCGTTTCAAAAGGTTACGTTGACGGTGAGGCCGGGGGAAAGATTCTTCTGACCATCCGTGATGCGTGCGTGCGTGCGTGCGTGCGTGCGTGCGCGCGCGCGTGTGTGTGTGTGTGTGTGTGTGTGTGTGTGTGTGTGTGTGTGTGTGTGTGTGTGTGTGTGTGTGTGTGTGTGTGTGTGTGTGTGCGCGCGCGCGCGCGCGACAAATACATCATAGTTCCATCGTGTCATGATTAGTTCTTGTGATTATACCACGAAAGAAACTACTCAGTCGATGTTACCGTGTATCTACCTCGCCGGAGGTAAACCACTCGAACTAACCATGTAAACTCTATTGAATAAACGGAATTGACGTGTGTGGTTCCCCCAGATGCCTTTGTGGCTGACCCGGAGTTTGACCTGACGGAGGAGACGGTGTTCCTGCAGAAGAAAGACAGCGGTTCTTGCCCTTGCCGAGATGTCTGCGGCACCTGTACCTGCTGCATGGCCTAAACTCGCTCTCAAGCGTATCATTTAGTACTCCACCATCAGTCTCATATAGTCATGTCCCCTTCTCGTAGCCCTACACACGTTCCATATTACTTTCTTTGACTGAAATTCCGACGAGCGTTTCAGGGGCTTCAAAACTGAAAGCCCTACTAATTGAAGTGTTGGATCAAATGTATAAAAATATTGAAAAAAGACGGTAGATATTGACAGATCACCGGCGTTTCCATACCGGCAAGCACCCAAAGTCTCAGTACAGGTTCTTTGTTCAGTTTGTTATTTTTCGATGCGGCAATCACCTGTTTCTTGCTTGTGGAAAAGTATTCATGTGGTCTTGCCGGTATCAATTCCAAAACGCAAAGAATTTCTGATACTTCCCAGTACCACTCTTTTTTAAAACGCTTCAGTCCAGCGATACGCTGTTCTTAATTTTACTATATTTAAAAAAAAAAAAACTGTTTACACACAATGTCTTCATGTTGTTTATTTGGAGCGGCATGTGTAGGGAGCAGCGGTATGACTTGTCTGCAACTGAACTGATTAAAGTGTTGAGTACTACACATAATGTTTTTGCTGTTTGTCTCAGTGAGTGTACGTGTACCGTCATTTGGTAAAAAGGCCTAAGTGCTTGGGTCCTCTTGCAATTTGACGGCAGATGAGATTTCATGACAGCCCGAACAAATTAACCCATAGACTGAACATCAGAAATGACTGTCAGGCGTTTGTGACAGCCCACTCCCCCGACAAATGATTTCAAAACAATGCTGGCCATCTTGTGACGAAAGCCAGAAAATCACCCCAGTCCCCAATCCTCAATCCTCTCCACTGTCTGCCTGTGCAGTCCCGCATTCAAAGTGATGCGTCTGTCCAGTCTACAACTTGATACTGGCCCTGCATATCTTGCTGGTCTCCTATCTGTGCACTGTATACACAATTCAGACAACTCAGGTCTTCAGCTGACTCAACAACACTGCTGTATTTTGTGACTAATATAAGAGCAAAGTTATAAGCTCGTGGTGTTTTCTGTTACTTTCTCATAACTTTCAAACAGGCGCGTCAGTACGTTTCCAAATTGAGCCCTAGTACATAATGGACTCGTCAAACCTGCAAGAAAACACGCACGTAGATTTCATTTCTAGCGAAACACAGCTTGAGATCTGAAATATATTCTAGCAGATGTACCTGGTCTTGCCCGGTAATAAGAATCTGCGATGGGAGGTAATAAGCCGGCGAAGTCGCCGAACTGAACAATGGCGTTACTTCCCGTGGACCCTACATAGGTTACAGTGAATGCTTTTGAAAATATGTGGAATTTTGGTCGTGATGGGAAATTTCTGATTGAGGCTTGATGCAACGTTTTACTCACACGTGGTGTCTTTATCACTGTCAGTCAAGTTGTTGATCAGCTTGGAGCGGTCTGTGTACGGATCAGTCAGCGCCGGGACCACCCGTCTGCAACTGAACTGATTACTAGTAAAGTATTAAGTACACATTACAGGTTTTCAGTAAAGTTGTTGGTCATTGTGCGTGGACGTGTACTGCCACTGATTTGGTAGTAAATTGAAGGGCCTAACTGAAACGTCATTGATTTGATAACGCTTGGCCTGCCCTTTTGCCGTTTCAGTGACGGCAGCCGGGCAGCGGCCGGTCAGTGTCATCTCAGTGGGTGAGTGACGGTGTGCAAACACGCACTAACACGACAGTGGACCGCCGAATTCATTGATTACGAGTCAGCACGGCCGGTTTCAGTCAATCGACACTACTGAAATGGTAACTTGTACTCAGTAACTGAACTGACTGAATCACTTCAGATTTCACTATGCCGGGCCGGATAGGACAATGTCCCCACATACCGGTGTAGCATCCGGTCCGGTCCCCCCTCTGAAGTAGTCCCCCGAAACTGCTCTAAGCAAAGTGTTGTAGCGTTTTATTTACTTTTTAATTTCTTATAAGTGTCAGGAACATTTCTAGATAAGCATGTGTGTGTGTGTGTGTGTGTGTGTGTGTGTGTGTGTGTGTGTGTGTGTGTGTGTGTGTGTTCTCTGAATATAACTGTTGTCTGATACACATAAAAAGCAACAAATAAACAAACAAAACACCGTCTCCAGGCTCACCCAAACAGCAACAATAAATACAGGATTCTCGAATTTCAACTCAGAAAAATGTCATCTAACATCGTGGATGAATTTAGGTTTATTTCTTTGCAAGGGGGGACCATTATAGAGCAGTTTTTGCCACGAATTGGTCCCCCGGGGGACTACTTCAGAGGGGGGACCGGACCGGATCCTACACCGGGCTAAGCAGTCTAAAAGCGCTGTTCAGCAGCTCAAAATATACATGTAGCGAGCAAATTTTGACACACCGCACACTGAAACACTGACAGATGTCAGTCACACCGCTGGCACCGCTATAATGATACTAGTAGTACATACACGCGGCTCCCACGCACTGACTCAGTCACGCACGCACATACACTGACTAACGTACCGTCGCGCGCGCGCGCCGCGCGCCGCGCGCACACACACACACACAGAGTGACGCCGCGTGCGCGCCATGCACACACTCACTGACGCACGCACACGTACGACAATCACGCGCACACACACACACCAGAATTAGAAAACTGCTGCATTCACTGACGGGAAAGAATGCTTAGAAATCGCG
>JACVVK020000026.1:427500-645000 GCA_018292915.2 Batillaria attramentaria | reverse complement strand
CTGGAAACAGCACTGTAAAACTGACAAAGTCATAGATCTCACAATATGTATATATATATATGAAAGTTCCACATATACAAGTGTAAATTACAGAAAACACTACCAAGCATTAATATGTTTAAGAATGTTATCAAGTACAGGCACAATGTTGAAAACTACAGCTAGTACAGGCACATTATAACTACACTGTACCTCTCTAGACAAATTTACAAGCCAGTGGACATCATATAACGCTCTACTAGAATGATATCTTCTGTTGTAGATAGTTACGCACTCAACTTTCAATTGTGCTATGTATAATTTCTACAGTTTCTGGTTCATATACATATATATGTATATGAACCAGAAACTGTAGAAATTATACATAGCACAATTGTATATATATTTATGTGTGTGTGTGTGTGTATGTGCACCAGTGTGTGTGTGTGTGTGTGCGTGCGTGCGCGTGAGTGTTTGTCCAAATAGACATGCGGACTAAGTGATATGTACAAGTGCTATGGCTGATAGAATACAACAAGGTAAAGTATGCAATGCACATAGTAGACTTTTGACTAGGTAAAATACGCAATGCAAGCAAAGTATATAGTGTATGTAGTATATATGTAACTTAGGTCATTGTATGTAACGTAATGTGCATAAGGTATGTAATGTATGTATTGTAAGTAATGTTGTCTGTTATATCATCATGTACCAAAAAGATGAATTTTTAAAAAACCAACGAACAAACAAACAAACACAAAAAAAACAACAAACAATTCTATCAAATTATGTTGAACCATATTCATATGGGAGGTTCTGGGTTCGGGGGCCTTTCAACACGGTGCAGATGAAACAATTCTATTTCACGATATGCCAGCTCCAAAGCCTCTTCATAGTAATGTCTTTTTTGCCTCTCGCACAGTTCAGTCAGAAGCTGATCAACCGTTTTCTCTAGAGTCCCATATCTACCAGCAGCCGCATCAGTTTTGCTTGCGTGCTCCCCTGAATCGGGTTCGCTCCTGTCAACTGCCGAAGGACCTTCCTTTGAACCATAACCTACCTCATGAACGGTTCTACTTTGAACGAGTTGCCTTTATTCCACAGATATGGGTTTCTTCGGTTCTTCATTTCTTCGGTTACTGTACTATCCTTCGATTCGCCATATCACACGGTCCACCGAAATAAACCTTGAAAGCCACACTACTAGTACTGACTATTCTCTGGTTCTCTATTCTTGTGGTGTGTACCTGTACGTCCGTACACCACACCCCTGCTACACATCTTTTCTGGGACTGCCCTATTGTACAAAATTTCTGGATAAGTATTTTAAAGGCTCGTTTCCATGCATCCGTTTTTGCTGACCGGCAAACCGCATCCGGCAAACCGGCAAACTAACGAACAAGTAAAGAAAAAGAATGACTGTACCCATGTTCCGTTCCGTCAATCCGTTTATCTCCCGTTTAACATGTCCGGCAATGGCAAACGGTTGCTCTTCCGTTCCAAAGCAAAAACGGATTGCCGTGCCGGGTGATGGGAGATAATTCTCGGAGAAAACTCTGTGCTATATTCTCCCGCCATTTTCATTTTTCAACATGAAGAATGGAAAATACGACGCCGGTGTCATAGAGAAACTTATTAATATTGTGAGGCAACACCCCATGTTGTATGATGCAGCCGACGACAACTACAGCAACCAAAAACAAAACACCACCAAAACACCCTGTTGAACCACCCTTGATTGCACTGGCGCCATGCTTGCACACAAAAAAAGGAAAATATCGCGGGAAATCTATTGCACCTCCCAGTTGACGAACAGAGAGGCTGGCGGTATAAACGGTGAACATGGAAACAGACAGCCCGTCATACGGCAATCCGTTTTTCCAGCAAGTGACGGTTTGACGGATGTCTTTGCCGGTTACATGGAAACGGAACTTAACATGGTTGTGTATCACATGTCCCCATTGTACCAAATTTACCTGTTCAGATTCTCTAATTCTTTTCGGCTGGAAACAGCACTGTAAAACTGACAAAGTCATAGATCTCACAATATATATATATATATATATGAAAGTTCCACATATACAAGTGTAAATTACAGAAAACATTACAAAGCATTAATATGTTTAAGAATGTTATCAAGTACGGGCACAATGTTGAAAAATACAGCTAGTACAGGCACATTATATAACTACACTGTACCTCGATCTCTAGACAAATTTACAAGCCAGTGGACATCATATAACGCTCTACTAGAATGATATCTGTTGTAGATAGTTACGCACTCAACTTTCAATTGTGCTATGTATAATTTCTACAGTTTCCGGTTCATATATATATATATATATATATATATATGTGTGTGTGTGTGTGTGTGTGCGTGCGCGTGAGTGTTTGTCCAAATACACATGCGGACTAAGTGATATGTACAAGTGCTATGGCTGATAGAATACAAGAAGGTAAAGTATGCAATGCACATAGTAGACTTTTGACTAGGTAAAATACGCAATGCAGGCAAAGTATGTAGTGTATGTAGTATGTAGATATGTAACTTAGGTCATTGTATGTAACGTAATGTGCATAAGGTATGTAATGTATGTATTGTATGTAATGTTGTCTGTTATGCAGTTGACTCCGGATATTACGTCACCCATCGGGGAATGTTTTTGAGCGATGTGGTGACGCTATATCCGGCTATCGGTTATGACGTCACTTTTACGTGCGGGTGACGTTATATCCGGAGGGGGGGGGGGGGGGGGGGGGAAGGGGCTTCAACAAGTCTAAGACTGGGAACTGCTCCGAGCGGGAATTGTGATGGGGAGGGGGGGGGGGGGGGGGGGGGCTTCACAGATAGGCCGTCGCGTCACTGCAGTACAGGTGGTAGTGTTTATTGCGGCACTGTTAATGAGCCAGGGGAGATAACGAGGTGCAATAGACATGGCACCACCCAGCACGTACAGGACAGAAAGACAAAGACGGGGTGTGGTACGCCTAGATCTAAATGGAGAAAGAAGAGGAGAGGGGGGCGGGGTGGAGGTGGAGATTCATTCCTTTGTGTTGAGAAGGGAAGTATCCCAGGAGGAACCGGGTTCTATTTCTAGATCTAAATAGATCTAGATCTAAATATTGTATTTCTAGATCTAAATATTGTCAATGAAACAAGAGCGGCACAGATCTATCGATTTTAGTTCATGACACTGCAATCATCACACCCCCCCCCCACCCCACCCCGGTCATCAAATTGCCAGCAAAAATTCGCTTCTTGGAAACATCAGTTTCATTCTGGAAAAACAGCTGCTTGTACTTTAATTTGTTCTTGAGAACGGATGCCACTGTCGTCCGGGCGATGCCAAAAGATTCACCTATAGATGTCGTGGACAGGGCAGGGTTATCCTCAGCCTTTTCGATGACGTCAATTTTTTCTTTCAATGAGAGACTTTCTCTTCGCAGCATCCTTAGCAGCAGTCGCCATTTTTCAAACCGTGATGTCACATCCGGTAAATGTACGTGCGATGGGGCAGAGATTGCGAGGAAAACCAGAGCAGGTTCCGTAAGCGTGAAGAGGGAGGAGAGGTTGGTGGGGGTAGGGTAGAGAGAGTGAGGGGCACATCCGGCGTGAGGTTCTATGACTTGTAACTGAAGGCTGCAGTTGAAGCCGCTGTAATCCATGATTGTGCGAACTGCCATGGGGATTGGTATGACGTTATAACCGGCATGGATGAGTGACGTTATAACGGGGTGACGCTGTATCCGGTGATGTTATATCCGAGGTTAAAATAGTCTTTTAAAGAAGGAATTGGGCCAGGACCGGTCTTCGGGTGACGTTATAACGGGGTGACATTATATCCGGCGACGTTAAATAAACAAAGTAGACTGTATCATCATATACCAAAAAGATGAATTTTAAAAAAACCAACGAACAAACAAACAAACACAAAAAAACCAACAAACAATTCTATCAAATTATGTTGAACCATATTCATATGGGAGGTTCTGGGTTCAGGGTCTTTCAACACGGTGCAGATGAAACAATTCTATTTCACTATATGCCAGCTCCAAAGCCTCTTCATAGTAATGTCTTTGCCTCTCGCACAGTTCAGTCAGAAGCTGATCAACCCTTTTCTCTAGGGTCCCATATCTACCAGCAGCCGCATCAGTTTTGTTTGCGTGCTCCCCTGCATCGGGTTCGTTCCTGTCAACTGCCGAAGGACCTTCCTCGATCTGAGCTCCGAAGAAATGTCTGATACGACAGATGATGAAGTTGAGGATCTCATGGTCATTCTGCTGTTTGGTCAGATTGTCCCGGACTTTTTTAAACCCATCGTTGAGAATCGCCACGAAGACGCTGAGAAGGATGTAGGTCATGGAGAAACAGTACAGGAACATGAGCACCTGAAGGAGAGATGAGATAACACTGAAATACCGGCAAAATTGTGACGAGCAGATTTTATGTAGAGAGACCTCTGTGTGTCTGTTCATTACACACCTATCAACATGTGTTAACTCTCAATACGTTTATCAGACATATAACAACGCCGTGGAAAACATTTCATGGAATATGCTTAATCCATGCATCAGAATCAGTCACTGTGGGACAGAATATAGCATGTGAAACCATTGTGGTGACTCGGGTCGGCGTGTTGTTCTGCGTACATAGGGGAATACCTCGGGCTGAGCAGACAACCTTATTTGGTTGCGGACTGAAGGCCAGCTAGACAGTGCTGACTGGTGGTGGGTGGGTGTTTGGGGGTTTAACGTCCTTTTCCACCACATACGGATGATATCAAAGACGGGGCAATGATGAAAAGGCCAGCACAAATACTTGGCCCCAGCCGGGATACGAACTCATGACCCGAGCATTTGAAGTCCCGAGCATTTGAAGTCCAACGCCCTACCATTCCGCCACCCCGGCTCCCCGCTGACTAGTGGCTATTTTGAGGCAACTTGGTCGTGTTTTTAAAGGTGTGGAAGCGTTCGGTCACAGGAAGTCACATTCCTCTCCTATCAGAAGCCACAAAGTCATGAACATGGTCGCAATGGCTATAATTCCTTTGACAAACAACCTTAACATAGACACTGCAACATGGGTGGTGGTGGTGATGTTTGCTTTCTTCTGGTGTATGTGAAATATTTACCGTCGTTAGCAGAGGGTCAGCCATCATCATGTCGTAAGTGGTGAACTTTCCCATGATCATCAATGTATTGGCCACTGCAGACCCCATGAAGGACGAGTACCGGTCGTCAATGGTCATGTAGATGAGAAAGAAGAGCATGTCAAATGACAGGAACACGACCCAGAAGACAAGACTGAAGTTGAGCAGCGCGCCACTACACTCCTTCAGTGTGGCGGCAAAGAGAGAAATCCTCCTGTTAAAACGCAACAGCTTCAGGAACTTGACTGTAGCAAAGAACACGGCCCAGCCTACCAAGTAACCCAACACCTCGTGCCAGTAAGCCACGTACTGAAAGCTGACATAACCCAGTCCCTGTGTCTCCTTGACCTCGGCCGTTCGTTTCTGCATCTCGAACAGACGAAAGAAGTAGACAACAACCGCTGACCAGGACATTGTGATAATGCAGAGTTCTATAATGTTCCAGAACCCCCTCAAGAAAGCCATCCTCTGCTTGGTGAGCCTAGCCATCAGGCGTATCGTGAGGAAGAGGATGAAGCAGCATAACAAGATCTCCAACGTCAGGTGGGTGTAGTACACGGACGCGCCATAGGGCAGCAGCTTGGCGGGCTCAAAACGGTAGCTCGGCACTATACCACCGGTAGGATGAAACTCAGCCAGAATCCGAGCGATGCTGAACAGGTTCACCTGGACAAAAAAGATACACGACTTGTATTTACGGCCAGAGTAAGTTGTGAAGTTTTCGGAAACAGTATTGATATCATGTCTAATGTAACGATGGAAAACAAACATAGAACTGCGGGGATCATTTTGTCAACTGGAATAACCAGTTGTAAGGGTGCAATGTTCACCGCTGACATGGCGCAAGACATATCGGAGTACAACAGGACTTGCCTGACTATGCCAGTGGTATCAAATGTTCCATCATTTTACACTGCTACTTCAGGCAAAATTCGCAACCGGTAGATGAGTGGCACCGAACCATGGCAATCCCAAATTTCTCAAAGAGGAATAACCTGGCATAATTTTATGCAATACACAGATGATGATGATGATGATGATGATGATGATACATTGCATGGTTCCAACCTGTGTGCTAAGTGAGAGGTTTTGAAAGCAAAAAAGACAGGTAAAAAATACCTATGTAATAGTAAAGTGAAAAGAAACTACACACCTGTGCGTTGTACGTCGTGAACTCAATGAAGACGGCCCGTGTGTATCTGTCTACCCACATCTCTGTCTCGAGGCGTGCCATGAGGTCCAGAAGGTCTGATCTTGACCCCTGCAGCCTGACCACGTACCCCCCTCCACCATACACCGCCAGCTGGCCCCAGTACGGGTAACTGCCCAGCTCATCTGCGCTCATGTAGCTGCCAGCAGGAAACAGAGTGAATGGTATTAGTCATCACTTGTCACAAGAGGATCTCGTCTAGTAGTTACGGTATCCAACTTCGGGTCCTGAGCCGCCTGGTTTGAATCCCTGGTGGACAGGAATATGGACGGATTTTTGCTTTCCAAATCGAGTTAAATCACATGCAGACTTGTTTACGATGCCTGTCTTCCCCCCCCCCCCCCCTCCCCCAATCCCCATTCGTGTACACACGCACAAACAAAAATCAAGTTTGCATGCTAACACTCCTACGTCCATCTTTCGAAGAAGAGTAGGCTGTGGCAAACTTGTTATTAAGAATAAGAACGATTAAGAACGATGTTACGTTAAATCTGGGGAGCCGGGGTGGTCGTATGGTAGAGCGTTGGACTTCTAATGCTCGGGTCGTGAGGTCGATCCTGGCTGGGGCCAAATATTTGTGCTGGCTTTTTCATCGTTGCTCCGTCTTTGATATCACCCTATGTGGTGGAAAAAGGGCGTTAAACCCCCAAACACCCACCCACGTTAAATCTTAAATCACTTTGACCACGTGATCCTTTTCATTTGACCAACATGCCATTCCATACTTGCTTTTCTAAATTTATCAACTAATGCTGAGACGGTCACACCAAACTGTAGGTACCAGTAATACTGAAACACCTACTTGTACCACTCTGCCGTGCTGTTGACAGTGCTGTTGACAGTTCTCTGCTTCCATCCAATATCAAAGTCATCCTCTTCCTGATCGAAGACGGAGTAGGCAGTGTTGCACTCTTTGACTATTTCTGTCATCATCTCCAGGACATTGCACTCTCCTGTAACCAAAAGCTTCCAAAATCATCACTGTCAGAATGATTATTTTATAATATTTTATAACATTTTGTAATATATCTCATAAGCAGTTAAACTGATTTGTGTTGTATGGGTTGGATAGTTGTCTGGGGAGAAAGAAATGCATTCATTTTCTGTGGGGGGGGGGGGGGGGGGCGGGGGGGGGGGCGGGGGGGGGGGGGGGGGGGGGGAAGGGAGGGGATCAGTTGTTTGATGTAAGTTGCAGCTGTTATTTTTTTTTCAAAGCTTTCAAGAAGTTTTCACCAAGTATAGTTTTGTTAGGGCCTACTTTGATATGAAATGACTGTCCACAACAGTGTAAATTCTTTGCTGTAGCTTCTGTTAGCAGTTCTCTCTGTGTGTGTGTGTGTGTGTGTGTGTGTGTGTGTGTGTGTGTGTGTGCGTGCGTGCGTGGGTGCACCTGACAGAGAGAGAGAGAGGGGGGGGGGGGGAGTGTTACAGTAACACAGTAAGGAGTAAGGTCCAGGCAACCTACCAGGTTTCACTCGCACTTGGCGCATGGTGGCGTAACCAAGAATCTTGGACACCTTGTCATTGACAAAGCCCCTCAACAGGAATGGCGGCAAATGGTTATAGTATGGTCCTGCACGGACACCATTCACTAGGCCGGACCGCGTCCACTCCCAAAACTCTCGCGTGTTGCTCACCTGACGGGAAATAACAGGTACAGAGCATATTCACTTCCCAGGTTTCTTTAACTTGAAAAACGTGACTTTCTTCATTAACAGAGTTTCTCCATTTTTGTAACTGCCCACAGTATATCAGGCTGGGTGGGTGTTTTGGAGTTTAACGTTCTCTCTTCCACCACGTACGGGTGATATCAGAGACGGGGCAACGAGACGAAGGCCAGCACGAATAGTTGGACCCTCAAATTCAAAATACTTTATTGTCTGTTTAAGAGAGACTCTAAAAACAGAAAATCTTCTTTGGACTCACTTGATGCTCTGTCACAGATATAAAAAATACAGTCATTAAAGATCTTGGTAAAAAAAAAAAAGGGTTAAACGTTAAGGTAAAAAAAAACCTCCAGGACATTTTGAAACATTTAATCACACATACTATCAAACTCTAAAACTGTTTAACAAAACAAAACAAAACAAAACCCTCCCCAAAAAATCACGACCTGAGGATTGGGAGTCCGACGCCCTACTCCGGCTCCCCCAGTATATCAGGACCCACACAGTGGGATTGTGACTGAAACTGGTCGCTGCAAGGCTAAAACTAGGGCCTAATAGTAGTACAAGACCCTGAGAGGTTTGAGTCATGTGACAGAAACCAGCATCCTGAGAGGGTCAAACCTGTTGTCTGCTGTACTCACCTTGTCGAAGTCTGCCTGGTTATTCTTGATGAACACTCTGTGCAGGGTGTCCTTGTACAGAAACATGTTCTGGGTGCGGTCTCTGTGGGCAAGGTACAGCAGGATGGCGAGAAAGATGACGTGGGTGATGACATCCCGAAGTACACGCCACTTCTGGATCTCTTTCAGGCGTCGTTCACGTGCCGCTCTCAGGGCACTTCCTTTCAGGGGTTTCCTCTTGGGTGTATTATGGCTTTCGGTAGCGGCCGAACCACAGCCTGTCAGACATAGTACATTGTATATGTTGTACTTAACCTTCAGATGTTGTGCATGTACACGTTAGACTGTCAGACGTTACACGTTAACTGTCAGATATATGTTGTACTTAATGCATCAAGGTGGCCGGCATGGAAAACAGAAACACTGTGGCACTATCAATGGAAAATAAAGTGTTACTGTCACTGTCACCGTGACACCTAACTGTCCACACACATGAAATGCATCGTACAGTGGACTTCGGATATAAGAACAGCGCCGGGGCCAGCATTTGGGTGTCCTTATAAGCGAGGTTTCTTATAAGCATACCTCGGATATAAGGTCAGTTGTGCTAGTGTGTGTTCTTATAACCAAGGAAAGAAGAAAATATTGTGGACAAGCTAAAAAGAGTCATATATCGACCTCTAATGGTCTGTGTGTGTGTGTGTGTGTGTGTGTGTGTGTGTGTGTGTGTCCACGGCAATCTCTTGCTTGTTTAAGCCTTTGCGTCAATGAAGTGGAACTTGCTGGTTGGCTTGATCTCGATGCAATATAGTTTACTTCTTTTGCGTACGTGAAACATAAATTTAATGCAAATAACTCTAGAAGTTATGTAACAATAGCTGTCTTAATGAAAATGAGAGAGAGAGACAGACAGACAGAGAGAGAGAGAGAGAGAGAGTTACGATCAGATTTTGACAAAATGACTTTAAAGAATACAAGGATACAAAGGCCGCGTTTCTTAAGGCGGGCGTTTCGAAACGTTCCGGGGCGCTTTCCTATGAAACCGTTTGCATGCACCTTGCCCGCGGCGTGCAGAAAAAGCGCTCGCGTGCGCAGTCTGAAGCAAGTTCGCCGCGAACAAAAGGTCACGTGGTCAGTTTCTATGTAAACAAAGGCCCACCGAAGGCCTCGTTGAAGTGGAACTAAGAAATGGCTTAAAATGAATTTGCGGGTGGATGGAGACCTTCTGTCCCAACTTGTAATTGTGCAGAATAGTATACGAAAATAATTTGAGCTAATTGCACCGGGCCGTGGTCGCCAGTCATTCAGGGATATGTTGTGCGTGTTTGTGGGGAAGGAGTGGTCAAAGTGAGTACGTAATGGTGCCTTACGTCTCCGTTTTGCATCGAGCAGAACATGCATACTAGCGGTAGACCATGCTCCAAGTCAGTAATTATTGCTCCTCGTCAAAAATGTCGTCTTCTGCGCTCAAAAGAAGATGACTGATAGCTGCAAGCACTAGAGATTTCTTCTTCCTTTTCAACCTTGCCAACAACCGTGTTCGTGATTCCGCCGCCATTTTGAAAGCGCCTTGGTTCTAATTGGCCGTTTCCCAACGAGGCAAAGCGACCTCCGCAAGTGCCCGCAAGCGCATTTGCGTAAGAAACGCGGCCAAGGATACAAGGAAATTTATTGGCCAAGTTTTCAACAACAACAAAAAACAAGATGGCGAGACATTCAAATGTGTTCCCAGTCTACGGCGTTCGCAGGGGAAAATAACGGTTTTTAACGGGGACCTAGCAAGTGCTGTCCATATAAGCGATGAACCCTATATCAGAGGGTTCTTCTATGCGAGTTTTAATAAGTGATCACAAAGAACAACTTTGGCAGGGACCTGCTTTGGGGTGTCCCTATAAGCGATGGTTCTTATATCGGAGGTCCTTATAAGTGAGTCCACTGTATAACGTGCCATACAAGATGTGTGTGTATTTGTGGTATCAATACCTCTGCTCCAAAAAAAAATATCATTCAGTCCTTGCTTAACATCTAATTAGTCCAGCTCAGACACCCCGAAAAGTAGAAGAGAAACCATCTCACTCTGTTTAGTGTCTGTATGTAGTGGAAGTTCATCGCCTGCAAACCTAGTGGGCTCCACTTCCAAGTCATCAAATTCGTCATCAGTCTTCTTCAAGATGAGCACCTGAAGTACGGCTAGGAGAAAGATCTGAGGAAAACAAAATTAGAAGTAATGCATCAACATGAGCATGAGTTAAGATATGGAGAGAGAGAGAGAGAGAGAGATAGAGAGAGAGAGAGAGATGATGATGATGATGATGATGCTTTTTTTAATTCAGGATAGAGCATTTAGGCATTGCTGCCTATCTTACATGCTGTCCTGCTATTCTACATTAAAGGGTACTGAAAAAAAAAAGACAACATCAAAACAAACAAACAAACAATTAAAAAAATAAACCAAGTATAAACTATCTAAGGGAAATAAAGGAGAGAAAAATACACACGATAAACAAATCAAAACATGCGTGGCATGTGCTGATGATACTGGTTTATGAATTTGGAAACTTTTTGGATACTCAGTGGTAAAGAGTTCCATATGGATGCCCCTGAGAGTAGAGCTGCCGCGGTTTACCGGTTTTAACCGGTTCTCATTTGAACCGGTTCGCCGAACCGGTTCGAGTTGCCGCGAACCGGTGTTTTGGTCATAGTACACGTACTAAAGTTACTTAAGTCATCTTTTTTCTTCTAATTTCTTCTTGGCGGCCGCTGGAATTCTTGTAACGTATCTGCAGATCTTGTAGTCTCGTCTGTATCCTACTCTGTAACCTAAGCTGGGGTTGGGAGGGGAGGAGTGGTGGGGGGGGGGGGGGGGGTAATGTTGTTGACATTTTTTCCGCATTGATGTGAAACTGCTGGTTGGGTTATGGGTGTGAAAGGGACTAAGAAACTAAGAAAGGGTCAACTCTGTAATTTTGCACTCTGTCAAATTTAGTCTTCCAGGGTGGGGCTGCAGCGAGATATGATTGATATTTGATAAGTTGTTATGACGCAATTACTGAAGAACACAGAAACTGAAAGGAAAGCCACGCGTTTCGAAACGATTTCCTAGAATTGTGCTGTTTTTGTTTGTTTTTTGTTGTTGTTGTTGTTGTTTTTTGTTGTTGTTGTTTTTATGTTTTTTTTTTATTATTTTTATTTCGCTTTCAGTAGGATTAGTGGATGCTGTATATGGCTTTTATTTTCTAACTTTTATTTTGATGTAAATTTTTATTTCACGTTTGTTTCAAGTATTACTAGTGGATGCTATGTTAGTTAGGAAATTAAGAACTTTTATTTTAGAAAAAAAAAACTTTAATTTCACATTTAGGCCCAAGCCCTCTAGAGCAGAGGACTTAAAATATGAATTATGGGCTGAAGTAAGTTTATATTTTGGGGGGGAATTATGGTCAGGTTGCGTTTGAGAAGTTTTTGTTCAAGAAAATACAGCAAAGTGGTCAAAACTTTAGATTTGCTTTCTTTCTTTCTTTCCTGCCTTCTTTCTTTCTTTCTTTATTCGTCCTCTTCTTCTTCTTCTCCTCCTCCTCCTTCTTCTTCTTACAAGTTCTTCTTCTTCTTCTCCTCCTCCTCCTCCTTCTTCTCCTTACAAGTTCTTCTTCTCCTCCTCCTTCTTCTTACAAGTTCTTCTTCTTCTTCTCCTCCTCCTCCTCCTTCTTCTCCTTACAAGTTCTTCTTCTCCTCCTCCTCCTCCTTCTTCTCCTTACAAGTTCTTCTTCTTCTCCTCCTCCTCCTTCTTCTTACAAGTTCTTCTTCTTCTCATCCTCCTCCTCCCCCTCCTTCTTCTTTTCCTTACAAGTTCTTCTTCTTCTTCTCCTCCTCCTCCTCCTTCTTCTTCTCCTTACAAGTTCTTCTTCTTCTTCTCCTTCTTCTTCTTCTTCTTCTCATCCTCCTCCTCCTCCTCCTTCTTCTTCTCATCCTCCTCCTCCTTCTTCTTTTCCTTACAAGTTCTTCTTCTTCTTCTCCTCCTCCTCCTTCTTCTTCTCCTTACAAGTTCTTCTTCTTCTCCTCCTCCTCCTCCTCCTTCTTCTTCTTCTTACAAGTTCTTCTTCTTCTTCTTTTCATCCTCCTCCTCCTCTTTTTTTCTTGTCTGTTTGTTCGTTTTGTGTGTTTGTTTGTTTAGCCAGGATTTATTTTTGACGACTAGCGATCAGTTTACTGCAGCCTGATCGCTGATGCACTTGAACACACACACACACACACACACACACACATATATGAACACGCATCGCATAAAACGCCAATATTTTTGCAGACCTCAAACACCTTTTGGTGATGACTGAACCGGAAAAAAACACCGGTTTAAAAAACCGGTTTGAAGTTTAAAAACCGGTTTGGATTTTTGAACCGGTTCACAGCTCTACCTGAGAGAGAGAGAGAGAGAGAGAGATCAGCGGCAGCATGAATAAAAAGTTGCTACTCGTGCACCCATGGATACTCACCTTGATTGGCTGCAAAACGAAGACGGACGTAAAGAAGGAGATCAACAGTGAGGTGATCCACTCGCGGCAGGTGGCGTCCTCAAACTGAATGCCATAGAAGGTGACGAAGGCTGCGGAGACAAGGCAGGTAACTGCCCACAAGATCCACGCCACAACTCTACACCACCAAGGCAAGCTCCATGTCTTCTTCTTTCCATCTCTGACACAGATCAAAAGTACAGTTGTTCATCCTCTTGTAACTTCAGCAATCTGGAACATTTTCTATGCAGATTCACAGAAAAGTAAAACAATGTCGCTATGATCTCCCTTTGAGTTATGAGCAGACGACACTTCGTGTATCACGCACACGTCAAAAGATTTTAGTAGAGAAGGTCAAGTGGGGTACAATTCACAGGTTCATACGAGAGTCATCGTTTTCTACCATTTCGCTAAAGTCTCTTTTTCTGCACAGACAATCTGCCGACATATAATTATCTATCATAAACGACAGACATCCAGCTTGATCTGGTTTCAAGTTTCCTGCAAGTTGGGCCAGTGTCAGTTTCCTGTACTTTTTGCCTTGGGCCTTGAAAGTACACGAATTATTTTACCGTTCTGTTTCAGAGCAACTTCGTTCTTATGTCAGCTATTGGTCAAAGGGGTTTCAAGCTGTCCACTTTAGGTAACACCAGTGTCAACCCCCACCATAAACGTGTGTGTGTGTGTGTGTGCTTTGCAGTGCTGTTTTCCAACACGCACGCACGCACAGAATCAAAATAAACACTTAGCAACAACATACTTTGCCAAGACCAGACCGGGAGAGGCAGACTGTGAAACATCAGCAACTGGCTCCATGTTTGCTTCGCAGTCGGTCTCACTCCATGGCTGTCCTGCCGACCGCTATGGAATAAAATAAAAAAGACTGTATTCTATGCATTTTGCAGATGAACGCAGTCATTGTGAGCCCTAGACCCACGCCAGTCCGAGTCCTTCCGTCTTCCCTGTAGACTCTCAGCCAAGCACGTAAGACAGCCCTGAAAGTGGCGAGTATTTTACTGACTCGCCATGGAAAAAAATTTGAGAAGTAAAATTAACTAGAGAGGCAAAAGCCTCCATGGCTCCCTTGTGACACAGGTCAAGGTCATTCACAAGAGTATGTTTGTAAAGCTCTTATCACTATCCATTATCATGCCAAGTAAAACGTCTCTGGCGCTCTGAGTTCATGGCAATATTACAATTTTCCCCGAAACAGTTTGTATGGCCTTGACCTTTGGTCAAGGTCATTCAAACGAGATCTCATCAATGTCTATCATTATGCCAAGTTTGACGCCTCTAGTATTTGTAGTTCCTGCGAAAACAGTACTGTTAAAATTCACAACAGACAGCTTTAATGGCCTTGACCTTCAGTCAAGGTCATTCAGAAAGGTAGGTCTCATTGCTGTCTATCATCATACCTTGTTTGGTGCCTCTACTGTTTGTTGTTTTGGAGAAAATGCCAAGGTTAAAGTTTCCAAAAAAAACCCCTTGCATGACCTTGACCTCGACTAAAAGTCACTGAACACAGGTATGTCTGTAAAGGTGCTGCTAATGTCAATCATTGCACATATAGTTTGACGCTTCTGATTCTTCTGGATTCTGAGAAAATGCAAATGTAAATTTTCCCAATAGACTGTTTTAATGACCTTGACCTTGAGTCAAGGTCATTTAATGTGGTATGTGTACATAGGTCTTATCACTGTCTATCAGCATGCCAGGTTTGGCGCCTCTGCTGTTTGTTGTTTCTGAGAAAATGCCAATGTTAAGGTTTCACAAAAATAGCTTGTACGGCCTTGACCTTGACACAAGGCCACCGACTGCATGTATATCTATAAAGTTCCTATCAACATCTATCATCATGCAAAGTTTAAAACCTCTGGTGTTTGTAGATTACGAGAAAATGCCAATGTAAAATTTTTAAACAGAGCTTTAGTGACCTTGAACTTGAGTCAAGGTCATTCAAAAGGATATGTTTTGAAAGGTCTTGTGGTTGTCTACCAGCATGCCAAGTTTGGTGCCTCTGCTTTTTGTAGATTCTGAGAAAATGACAATGTTAAAGTTTTCTGGACACACACGCACACACACACACACACACAGACAGACAGACAGACAGACAGACGACGGAGGGTTAATACATAGACTCCCATTGTTACACAAGGGAGCCAAAAACTTAATCGCTGGATGCGAGTGCAGTAAAATAAAGTCGAATTTTCAGTATCATAGCAGTAAAAAGACGTTTGGGAGAAGACAAAGTCACCATATGAAGAAGGCAAACAACTGATATGATCTGTTTCATCTGCTCACCTAATCCTTCACTGAAGGGCAAATCAGACTTTGTGGCCGGCACAGAAAACGTCAAGAATAGAAAATTTGGTGCGGCACAGTAGGAGCAAGGCACATATTGCGGCATTGTTGACTTCGGTTGTAACTTCGTTTAACCCTGAAGTTTGGCTGGTAAATTTTCTAGTTTGGCTAGTAAAAAGTCTAGCTAGTATGGATTTAAAAAATCATACTAGCAGGGCTGCAAGAACGACATGAAACTTTGGTACCTACGACATGCTCGCAAACGATAGGGGGTGGGTGGGTGGGTGTTTGGGGGTTTAACGTCTTTTTCCACCACATACCAAATGTATGTGTCACAAGTGTGTTGAGTAACCCACCATGGCCATGTTTCACCAAAGTCCCAAGCAGGTAGCTACAGTTTTAGTACCAAAACCTGTTCCTATTCAGTTAATCTCAGTTTTTATGACTCTTGTAAATATGTTTGTTTGTCTTATGTTTTTCTTTTTTCTTAGTATGCATTTGTGAGTGTGTGTGTGTGTGTGTGTGTGTGTGTGTGTGTGTGTGTAAAATACCTGTGATTCTGCTCGTTTCAGCACCTGTAGTCTTATATCCACTTGCAACGGTCGTTTGTGACGTAGGCGTGACTTACGGAAAAAGGTGATGATGATGAAGTTGATAGGAAAGACGATGAGGATGCTCATTACACCGATGAACACCTGTCAAAACACACACACACACACACACACACACACACACACACACAGACAAACAGACAGACAGACAGAGACACACACACACACACAAATATCAGAAAGGGAAAAAACTTTGAACCAAATCCTTTAAACCTGCAAACAAGTTGTTACCCCTCACTGTAGAATTACAAATGAAAACTGCACATCTAAAACGTCCAGGTGTCATGAGGTTTATATACTGAAAGTGAATCTGTAACCGGTTTGCAGAATTCACCTGTTGTGGTGAGAGCGTGAAGGGCCCAACTTGAAGGACAAAGGCTTCATTGACAACTCTTGCGTCATCATCAGTTTTGTAGAACATGGCGTTCGCCAGCATGGTGGTCAGCAGAACACACAGACAACAGCATACACGCTGCACCCGTGTAAAACGTGACTGGGGAGGGCGTGAAATGACGGAGTACCAGAGATGTTCATCTTTAAGGTTCTGACGGCTGCGCAGTTTCACACCTTGAAAAAACTCCGCCATTTCCTGACGTGTGGCTGAGTGGATGATGCGATTCACCTGAGACCACGAAACATGTACAGCATAAAGCAGATTTTTGTGTCAGCCGCCATCTTTGCCAACATATGTGTCTGAGGACATTAGGCATTTAAAGCTGAACTCACGCCTTTCAAAATTATCAGCACTGTAAAGCGAGAGCATCTGTGAAAGGTCTGGGGAAATGTTTGGACATCAGGGCCCGTATGTAAAACTCGAGGTTAATTTAACCCACGGCTACGGGCCTGACCCAGAATACGACAAAAGAAACCCCAAAACAAAATTTGATAAAAAAGGAAGCGAAGAAAGACAGACAAAAATCCTTCTATAACGGCATTGGCACCTTGCTGGAATGGACCCGCTTCCTGATTTAAAACAAAAAACAACAGACAATTTAGAACTAGTTTAGTTCGAGGTTAGACTCTAACCCGGGGCTAAACTCCCTAACCTCGACTTTTACATGCGGGCCCAGATGATTGAGATCAATGGTCAGTAGTGAATTTGTTGACATTCAGATTGAACTGCGTTTCAAGATTCCCCAATGGTGTAGCTGTAACTGACCTTACACATGTACATAAGAAAGCCTGTAACGTTTTTAATTATGCGCACACAAGCTTGTACCTAGTGTGTCTGTTACATTCTTCTTTGGGAACAGCAGCCATTTCAGCAAATGACTGGAGAACTGTAGCCTCCCCTCCACCGTAGCGACAACAATAAAGTCAACAACAGTAAGGTCAACAACATTAATTATAAACGCTGAGTGTCTATACATGTACATGCAAGTAGCAGTCAATAGGGCGACTGTAGCAGCAATTTACTGTGTGGCCACTGGATTTGAAGAGAAAAGGTGGGTTTGATCACTAACGCGACAAAACCGAGACTTTGGATCCTGATAGGGATTTTTTTTTGTTTTTTTTGTGGGTAGTCTTCAAGATCAGGCTGCTCATTGATGTGGGGCCTTTCTCAGGCCTTCCTTCCCTCTTGTATTAAAACAGCCACAATTAATTTAATTATGATTAGCAGGCAAGTGAGTTGCTTCCACAGCCAACCCCCCCCCCCCCCCAAAAAAAAAAAAGAAAAAAAAAAGCAACACAACCTTCCCAGAAGTGAAACCTACCTTTCCGTTGCCCTTCTCGACAGCCAGCCAAGTGTTGGCGATAAACATCCACCTCTCTCCCGTCTGGATGTCCTGGATTGTCATGTGATCGAGGTACCAGCTGGCCCAGTCTCCACCTCCACTATTGTCGTGCCAAATATGGACACACTGAAGGTGCCCCAAGGGTCTGTGAACATAGTTATTAACAAAATCTCTGTTGTTATGGACTGCAACCAGATCTATGTATGAACAGTAAAAGCTGACACTTTCGGCCAGTTAGACTGACTGCGCTGGTCGTTGCATGGGAACCTCTGGAACAGTCTCTCCATGTGGTAATATGAGGGTAACACGAATTCTACGAGGCAATATGATGGTAATATGATTTGTTAGTGGTTATGTGATGATGGTACATGTAATATTAATTGTCAGTGGTAATGTACCGTGTGATGATAATATCAATTCTCAGAATTCTCTGAGGCAGTATGGTGGTAATATTAATTCTCAGTGAAACTGATGGTAACAGGAATTCTCTGAGGCAGTATGGTGGTAATATTAATTCTCAGTGAAAATGATGGTAACAGGAATTCTCTGAGGCAGTATGGTGGTAATATTAATTCTCAGTGAAAATGATGGTAACAGGAATTCTCTGAGGCAGTATGGTGGTAATATTAATTCTCAGTGAAAATGATGGTAACAGTAATTCTCTGAGGCAGTATGGTGGTAACATTAATTTTCAATGAAAATGATGGTAATAGGAATTCTCAGTGATGAAATGATGGTAAAACGAATTCACAGTCGTAACACCTGCATGATGGTACATATAATAGGAATTGTGGGTGGTGGAAATGTCTGCTACGCTCAGAGCTCTCTCTCTCTCTCTCTTTGACAGGGAGTGCCGTTTATTCACGAGTTGCATTTGGTCAAACACTTTCTAAAGATTTTGAAACAAAAGCTGTGGAAACATGAGACTATGTTTATTTTATAACATCACAAAGAGTATGCATACGCTCACCCTGGTGTGGCCATCAGAAACCCGTCCGTACTACTGCGCTGAAAAATGTCCCGTTTGGAGTCCGTGAACTGGCGAATGTCACTGTCTTCCTCCTCACCAATCAATTTAAAGAAAACCTACGAAAGACGTAAGTATCAATGTGAATAATCTCAAAAATTAAAGACAGACTTGTCACTTGGAGCCATCCTGACAGAGTTATTAACCTACTCTGTACGGAAAGGGCAAAGCATGAACACTTTTCATACTGTGGGGGATTCCCCCCTCCTCCCGGTTCTCATCCCACTGCCCACATACTTTTGGTTTGGGCCATCATGTGCCAGAATCAGGCAAGAGGAACAGTTCTTTGTGGATCGAGGCTGTCTACATCAGGAAACAAAATTGTATCTGTGTCTGAAATTAACTGGGGTATGTGTGTATGTGTGTGTGGAGAGGGGGGGGGGGGGGGGGTAACTTTACTTACCTTTGACTTTGTCCCAGCCTTTCTGCGCATCCCTGTGGTGACATTGATCTTATAGAAGTACTTGTGTCGAGGGTTGTTGTCCTCTAGTGGTGCAAGACCCACCTGAAACCACAGATGGGATTTTGGTGTAACGCTGAGTTGCACTGCAGCCTTACTTACTTACTTAGGCCCTTGGCTCCACGTGGAGCATAGGCCATCGACAACCCTTCGCCATCGCACTCTGTTCTGGGCTAGTCTTGCCACTCCAGTCCAGTTGGTCCCCTGCTTACATAGCTCTGCCTCAGTGTCCCGCCTCCAGCTGTTGCGAGGCCGGCCTCTCTTCCTTTTCCCCTGCGGGTTCCATGTCAGGGCTTGGCGTGTGGTGCTGGATGCTGGCTTCCTGAGGGTGTGTCCAATCCAGCCCCACTTCCTCCGCAGGATCTGCTTGGCCACTGGTTCCTGCCCCGCTCGCTCCCACAGCTCTTCATTCCGGATCTTCTCTGGCCATCGGATGTTGAAGATGCGCCTCAGACAGGTGTTGAGAAATGTCTGGATCTTCTGCTGCATCGTCTTCGTTGTCCTCCATGTTTCGCATCCGTAGAGCAGAACTGACTTCACGTTGGAGTTGAAGATGCGAAGTTTGGTTCTTATGCTGACAACTTTGGATGCCCAGACGTTCTTCAGCATGACCATTGCTGCCCTTGCCTTGCCGATTCTGGCTGTGACGTCTCGGTCTGTGCCTCCCTGTCCATCAACCACACTCCCCAGGTAGACAAAAGACTCCACCTCCCTGATGGGCTCTCCACCGACTGTGACTGGTGTGTTGGCAGTGGTGTTGATCTTCATCAGCTCGGTTTTCTTCCTGTTGATCTTGAGCCCTGTTCCGGCTGATGTGGCTTCCAGGCACGTAGTCTTGTCCTGCATCTGGCTGTGGCTGTGAGACAGGAGCGCCAGGTCGTCCGCGAAGTCGAGGTCATCCAGCTGCGTCCAGAGTGTCCACTGTATCCCGTTTTTCCTGCCTGCTGTAGTGGTCTTCATGATCCAGTCGATGACCAGGAGGAAGAGAAACGGGGACAACAGGCATCCCTGGCGGACTCCGGTCTTCACCTCGAAGCTTTCTGACAACTGGCCGGCATGGGCAATCCTGCAGCTCATGTCTTGGTAGGTGCACTGGATCAGGGAGATGATCTTCCCGGGAACTCCATAGTGCCTTAGCAGCTTCCACAGCGCCTCTCTGTCTACACTGTCGAAGGCCTTCTCATAGTCTATGAAGTTGATGTAGAGGGGGGAGTTCCACTCCAGTGACTGCTCCACAATGATGCGTAGGCTGGCAATCTGGTCAGCGCAGGACCTGTTCCTGCGAAAGCCTGCCTGCTGGTCTCGGAGCATGGGGTCGACTGCCTCTCTCATCCTCTCCAGTAGAATTCTGTTGAGAACCTTGCCTGGCACTGACAGGAGCATGATCCCTCGGTAGTTGCTGCAGTCCCTGAGGTCCCCTTTCTTTGGCAGCTTGATGACGATCCCTTCTTTCCACTGGGCTGGCACCTCTTCCTTCTCCCAGATCTTGCTGAACAGGCTGTGCAGCATGTTGACGGCTGTCTCTGTGTCTGCTTTAATGGCTTCTGCTGGTATCTCGTCCGGCCCTGCAGCTTTCCCATTTCTCAGTGTCATGATGGCTTTCCTGATCTCCGCCTTAGAGGGCTTGTCGCAGTTGATGGGTAGTTCTGTCTCAGCTGGTGGGATGTCTGGTGGTGTTTCAGGGATGGGGCGATTTAACAGCTCCCTGAAGTGTTCTGCCCATCGCTTCAGCTGTTCCTCAGTTGTTGTCAGTGGGTGCCCGTTCTTGTCCTTCACTGGTTTGTCTGTCTGCTGAAATTTGCCCGCGAGTTTCTTGGTCACCTGGTACAGGTCTTTTAGATTCCCTTGTCGGGCTGCTTCCTCTGCTTGACTGGCCAGGTTGTCGATGTAGTCCCTCTTGTCCTTCCTGGTGCTCCTCTTCACTTCTCTGTCAGCTGCTGTGTATTCCTCTTGTGCCTTTGCCTTAGCTCTTCTTGTTCGGCTCGTGTTCAGTGCAGTTTTCTTCTCTTTCCTAACTTCCAGCTTCTGGATGGTATCAGCAGAGATCCATTCCTTATGTTGGGTGCACTGCAGCCATGTGCAGCCAACTTTTCGAATTCATTAAGCTTTTACGCACAGCAGTACGTATATATACACAGTCAATTTCACAATATAGGCACGGCATGGACGTTTTCAATTCTGTAAATACATCTGACTGCAAATTGTGGTCAACGTGAGTTACAGTAGTCTGGCAACTGTCATTACTAAATGTGATCAGTTGAGTTGTATTCGTGTTTGCCATTAGGTCAAATGAAAATCTACAATTCTTTTGAACAAGCCTCTGAGCAGAGCATTTAAGGAAATTCAAAGTGGTGCTCCAAAACCTCAAACAGCTATATGCCAGTGGTTGGAGCATGTGGTCATTTCCAAAATCTCCTCAGCAAAACGGTATATGTATATCACAGACTTTGCTATGCACAGACTACTTCTGAACAGCACAGTCTCCTACAAGTTCAAAATAGTTGTCTTTCAAATTAAAAAGAAACACCGGTCACCCTATAGTTGTCCTTCAAATACTGCAGCAGAGAGAGAGAGAGAGAGAGAGACCTTCTCTACATCCTTTTTGTCTTTCTGTCGTGCCCAGATGATGGCAATGATGAAGATGACAAGTACAATGATCTCTGTCGCGTACAAAGTGGGGTTTTTGTTCAAGTCAAAGTTGCTGAAGACGAAGTCCCAGTCAATTCTATTAGGTGCCACCATCCACCCTGCTGCAAATGTACCCAGCTGTGACGCCTTGCAGACTGTTAAGCTCTCGTCTGTATCAGGGTGAACCTACACACACACACACACACACACACACACACACACACACACACACACAAACACACACACACACAAAGACGGAGTTCAAGCTTTAGTACACCTGTTGTTTACCGCAGAGTAATACACAAAAGACGCCAACGGGTAAAAACAAGACCGCAATGGATGGCAAACAAAGATAAACTGCACAGGCATACAGACACAGTACACACACAAAAAATCCTGAAAAGTGAATTTCACAAAACATATTTTATTATAAGATGTCTCATTGTCCAGTTCCACGCACATGCACATGTACACACGCACGCACGCCCGGCATGCAAGCATGCGCGCGCACACACACGCACACACGGCACACACACACACAGTGCAAATCCCACCGAGAGTAATGCGTTTATAGTGTAGGGTGTTTAATGGAACATTTGATGAGAGAGAGAGAGAGTCTCCCTCACACTTACCCGAAGACCCTCAGAGCTCCAGTCTTTACGTTCCTCGGACCAGACGTAACATCCTGATGTGAAAATCTTGATGGAGTAATTGGTGGTGAACAGGGTATCCTGTGAGACACAAGGCATGAGATATCTGAACGTATCATTTTGACAGATGAAGCATAGGCACTGGTAAGTGAACTAGACTAAAACTCCGTGCGTGTGGCTGCCTGCTGAACGCTGTGAATTGGGAGAGTAGTAACTGTATCTCAAGTGCAGAATGTTGATTTCCTAATAGGTCAGTCAGCAAATCCATCCAAGCCATACTAACCGGCGTGCCGTTGCCCCAGTAGGCTGGGAGCTGTGTACAGTCCAAGAGATCTAGGTCCGTCTCATTAGGCAGCAGCTGCCGGACACCGACGTAGGCCGGGCCAAGGTAGTCGGCCAGTTGCTCGTTGTCAAGCATCACGTTACTGCAGGCAGGCTGCTTAGGGTCTGACAATAAAGAGTAATCATTATCTGTGTCCAGGTCATTGTCACAATCATCATCATCATCATCAATACTGCCATAATCATGATAACCTCCATCATCACTGTTGTCGTCGCCATCATCACCACCACCACAACCATCATCATTGTCCTTGTCACTGTAATCATCATCATCACCATCATCACCACTGTCATATCACTGTTAGTGTCATTCTCATGATCTTCTCCATCATCAATGTTGCTATCATCATCACCATGATAGTCACTGTCATCATCACTGTCACCACCATCATTAGTGCCATCGTCACATCGCTGTCATCATCATCGTTATGATGGCCATCACTACTGAGTGTCGTCACCATCATCACTACTGTTGTCACCATCATCACTACTGTCGTCACCATCATCACTAATGTCGTCACCATCATCACTACTGCTGTCACCATCATCACTACTGTCGTCACCATCACTACTACTGTCGTCACCATCATCACTACTGTCGTCACCATCATCACTACTGTTGTCACCATCATCACTACTGTCGTCACCATCATCACTACTGTCGTCACCATCATCACTACTGTCGTCACCATCATCACTACTGTCGTCACCATCATCACTACTGTTGTCACCATCATCACCATGACCAGCACTGTCATCATCACTGTTGTCATTTTAATGATCATCATTGTAATCTCCATCATCATTACTGTATTTATCTTTGGCATTGTGGCATGTGCATAACAGGGGAGGAAAAACCTAGTTACTATGGTAACTGGGCAACAGCGTACATGTACTATCTCTTATCTACTGGTAAAAACGGAGTTCTGATTAAAAAGTAATATGTTTGAAAATATATATATAAAAAAAAGTTTTCAAAATGCTTTAGCTACTTCATGAAAATGTGCATGTCATCATCTTTGATTTCTCACCTTTCCTCTGTGGCAGGACAAGGAAGGAGGCATTACAGTGGCCGGTAAGATGGTTGGGTGGGTCGCCCAGGCTGACCAGGACAGCCAGCCCCACGTCGGCCGTTTCAACACATAATGTTACGTGTAGTGATGAGCCTGACATCCGGACCTCAGTGCGATGGATCATGAACGTCTTCCATGGACTTGTGTTCGCACTACAACAGTACGTACGGTATCAGTTTATCTGCTCGTGAAAGCAGTTGCGCACGTCTGTGAATGCCAACCTGAACTGTGTTTGTACACTCACTTGACTCTTTTACTGATTCAATGCATGGCCATCCTCACATCTGCTAATCATCCGCAATGGTAATCTGTACAGATACATACTAACTACAACTTCACTCACTCGACTCTCATGGACTCCGGCCTAGTTTGCCGCTCTCCTCGTGGGATCCAGACCTTAAGCGGGTTTGCCAGTGTCACTTGCTGCCCACTGTCATCCCACTGGATGTTCACGGTGACAAAGCTGGTGTTGGTGGCCAAATGTTTGGCTCCTGGTGTGTATCGCAAGGGTGTGTTGACATTTTCAATCAACTGCAAGACAAGAATGACAGGGTACACAATGACCTAGTGCCTGTCAGGGTCGGTAGGGCAGGGCGAAGACTGACTAGGGACTGACAAGATCCCCATCCCCCACCCCCACGGGTAAACAAGTGGCAGGAACAATTATGGCCTCACATAATAAGCATGTTTGCTAGAACAAAGATGCCTGCCCGTTGACATAATACACCCCCACAGCAAACATTTTCAGCCTGCCTGAAAAATGTCAAACTCACCTGTAGTTCAATGGTCCCAGGAGTTTTTAAGAAACCACTCACGCTCAGATCTCTAAAACGGGTCATCACATGTCCAACACTACTACACTCTTTGCCCAACACGGCTGCATGGTCTGCAACCCTAACAACAGTAGCTAGGGGCTGTTGGAGAGGTTCATTCACACAGCACACTACCTCAAGCATCAACGTGTCATTCTCATAATACACTACCTTAAGCATCAGTGTCATTCTCTTAATATAAACTGCCTCAAGGATCAATGTGTCATTCTCACAATATACACTACCTCAAACATCGTGTCTTTCTCTCAACATATAACTCAAGTATCAAAGTGTCATTCTCTCAATACACTACCTCAAGCATCAGTGTCATTCTCTTAATATAAACTGCCTCAAGGATCAATGTGTCATTCTCACAATATACACTACCTCAAACATCGTGTCATTCTCTCAACATATAACTCAAGTATCAATGTGTCATTCTCTCAATACACTACCTCAAGCATCAGTGTCATTCTCTCAATGCACTACCTAAAGCATCAATGTCATTCTCTAAACGCACTACCTCAGGCATCAATGTGTCATTCTCTCAATACCGTGACCATCTCAAGAAGCACAGTGTCACTCTCTCAATACACTGCCTCAAGCAGCAAAGTGTCATACAGACCCATACGCTTAAGTCAAACACGCTTAAGTCGAACTTCGGATACGTCGAAGCAAAAAGTTTTTCCCGGCAAAACTTGCTCTTTGTATGACTAAATTTTCCACGGATAAGTCGAATGAGTACTCAAAAACGGATAAGTCAAAACTCGGTTTTGTCAAACGGAATCTGCAATTTTAGCCTCGGATAAGTCGTACCAGTCGCTGGCACGGGAATTTCTTTTTGTCCGTCTGATGCATCAGCTCCAAAACACGGCTTGCACAGAGATTTAACATTTTCCGTGCAAGTACAGGTTGACAGTGTTATGTGTCCTGCGGGCCTTAGGGCTGGTTATCTTGGGTGGTAGAACACGAAATTGGCGAGAAACACGTACAAGAACAGAGCTAGGCGTGAGATCTGACCCTGTGCCCCTGATCTGTGAGGTTTTCTGTCGCCAGTGTTAAGAAGGTGATTTGCCGTCGGTTTCGGAGGGTAAGCAGTGAGTTATTCCTGGTGTGTGAAATGTGTGTGTGTGTGTGTGTGTGTGTGTGTGTGTGTGTGTGTGTGTGTGTGTGTGTGTGTGTGTGTGAGAGGAAGAGAGAGAGAGAGTTTGCCGGTTGGTGCCGTTAGAGTTGGATCTTTCTGCTATGTGACTGCGTGTGTTTATATGACGTTGCATTTATTGAGCACATGCGACCATATGACTGCGAACGTGCGCGCGCAAGCGCGCGCACACACACACACACACACACGCGCACGCGCAGATGACGCTGCTGATCTTACAAGCAGAATAACAGTCAGTGAAACTAGAAAAGAAGAAGAAAACATAAGCTGGAAACTTATCACCGTTTGGTGCCAGACAGCTTTCATGTCAGAACAAAACAGAAGAACTTGGCTTTCTAATTCCTCTGCATTGCATGTGTGACTATGGTAAGACCAAGCCAATACTATGAACTGAAAGTGAACTCAAAGTGAACAAAATAGCTACGGAGATTCGATGATATGGCAGCTTACACGAGCGTATTGAATATAACAAATCCTAGCAGTAAGGCTCAGTATAGTTCGCACCCCTGGGCCGTACTGGGCAAACTATTCAAACGCATCCACACTCGTTTAGTAGAGGTCGCCTGCTTATATCGATTTAGGGTTAGATTTAGGGTTGGGGTTACCTTGTGGTAACTGATGGTGCAATCGCTATGTTGTTCAGACGGTCGCAGTGCATTTACAGCAGGTGCAAATGACACAAGGAGGCGAACTATACCAACGCAGCAGCAGTAAGTTCATGTTGACCAGGGAAAGTAAATTTCAGTTTCCAAATCGAATCAGGGGGTGAAAAGGTGCAACTCGCTTAACTCGAAGCTAGAGTCGAAATTCGACCTTATCCGTCGTCACGGATAAGTCAAACTTCGGATACGTCGAACAAAAATCCATTTCCCCTGCGAATTCGACTTAAGCGTGTTCGACTGTATATTCTCTCCATACACTACCTCAAGCAGCAAAGTGTCATATATTCTGTCAATATACTACATCAAGCAGCAAAGTGTCATATATTCTCTCCATACACTACCTCAAGCAGCAAAGTGTCATATATTCTCTCCATACACTACCTCAAGCAGCAAAGTGTCATATATTCTGTCAATATACTACATCAAGCAGCAAAGTGTCATATATTCTCTCCATACACTACTTCAAGCAGCAAAGTGTCAAATATTCTCTCCATACACTACTTCAAGCAGCAAAGTGTCAAATATTCTCTCAATGCACTACCTCAAGCAGCAAAGTGTCACTCTCTCAATATACTACCTCAAGGAGTGAAGTACGTGTCATTCTCTCAATACACTACCTCAAGCACCAATGTGTCATTCTCTCCCTCAGAGAAGACATCAGCAGGGAACTCGGCAGACACATTTGATCCATCAAGTGTGATAGACTTCCTGGAATGAGATGAGAATTAAAACATGTCAGCAGTTGAAGTTCCTATCTTTGATTCACAAGCAATGTAATGCATTGCATACCACACACAGTGATTCAACGTTTTTGCGGTTCCCTTCCCATCAATCACTCCTTATTATGTCTTGAGGGTTTGAAAGTTCCTCGTCAAAAGCTCCAAAGGCTACATGCTCGTGCTGGATCAGTGTTAAACCAAATGCTCACTCACTTAGAACGTTGCCCCCCCTTACGCAAAAGCACATGTTTCAAATTGGCAAACTGTGACTTCAAACACTAATATTCCACGCTTTCTACGCTGCACAGAAAGCCAGCTTATGATTACGAACAGTCATGGTTGTGGGTGGGTGGGGGTTTAACGTCCTTTTCCACCACATAGGGTGATATCAAAGACGGGGCAACGATGAAAAAGCCAGCACAAATATTTGGCCCCAGCCGGGATCGAACTCACGACCCGAGCATTAGAAGTCCAACGCTCAGTCATGGTTGTGAGTGTGCCTGTACGCTCAAAATAGTCTTCATGATGGTAGAGCTCGAGATGCGATTCAATACTGATTGTGGGAGCCAGTGAATATTCAAATTCTCCTACTCAACAGGTAACCGTGCCGCAACACTAACCGGCTGACTCCTTGTGACATTCACATCGTGTAACCTTCTGTTGGCTTGATGTCAACCTGTGAGATGCTGTCACTGTGCAGGTGTTTAAGAGATAAGATGGGAGATGGGCCTTCAAATGCTACACGTACACACGTGTAGTCCCATGCATTGGAACATGAACACCGCATCACACTCACCTCAGGATGTGTTCTGCTTTCATCAAGGTCAGCCTGGCATTCTGGTGGTTGGTGTTGAACTGTTGACTCTCGCCAATAATGGAGTTGTTTCTGAAGCTTGATACAATGCGTCCCATGATTTCCCTCCCTGACTCAAATAGCTGCGTGCTCTGTGAGATTACAAATACATTTGTTTTCAGCTGTGTCACCATTTGTTGCCAAAAGCGTAATCCCTGAGCAAAAAGCAACAGAACAAGCGACAATAACACAGTCGCTCTGTAATGTTCCCGCACGGGAAATTGGTCTTTAGGCATTGTCATCATCTTCATCATCATCATCATCATCATTATCATGACCTTGCATCATCATCAGTCACAGAATAACGTCTTCCTATCTGACACAGTTTTGCGTGTGGTTATTGTAGTATCACCAACTGTAAGACAAAAAATACCAACATTTGCTCGGGTCAGCCTGCAGTTTGCCAGACGTCGCTGCCTCTGAATTGCCTCCTCAATGGTGTGTGGCTTTTGCTCTTGAAGTTCCACTGAAATTCAGGAAAGGGGTAAAAAAAATGTTGGGCAAAAATGGACCTTTTGTCAGTGTTCTTGATTTTGTTTGTTTTCTGTGTTGGCCGTGAAGTTTTATTTTTTGTTGGTGTATGTTTTTGTTGACCAAGATGGTGATGTTTTGTTGGCTGTTTTGCTTGTTTTTTACTTTGAGAGAGAGAGAGAGAGAGAGGTTGGGTGTTTAACGTTCTTTTCCACCACATACGGGTGATATCAAACACGGGGCAACAATTGAAAAAGCCAGCACAAACATTTGGCCCCAGCCGGGATACGAACTCACTCCCCGAGCATCAGAAGTCCAACGCTCTACCATTCGGCCACCCCGGCTCCCCGAGAGACTGAGCGAGAGAGAGAGAGAGAGAGAGAGAGAGAGAGAGATCTTAAGTATCATAATATTCAAATCTCTACTTGTACACAGTAAGTAGTAGATCGATTTTAAAATAGGAGGGAGGGTGGAGTGGGTGTTTGGGGCTTTAACGTCCTTTTCCACCACATAGGGTGATATCAAAGACGGGGCAACGATGAAAAAGCCAGCACAAATATTTGGCTCCAGCCGGGATCGAAAATAGGAGGGAGAGACAGCCGTACATTTCACAATGGTGAAAAAGTGGTGAAGTATGAACACCCCTCTCTCTCTCTCACACACACACACACACAAAGACACACACACACACACACACACACACACACACACACACACACGCATGCACGCACGTAAACTTTGACCAGAGATACATAACATATTCAGAGAGAGAGATCGAGACAAGGAGACATAGAGCAAAACATAAGAAGAAGAAGACAAAAAAAGAAAAAGAAAAAAAGAACTCACAGCATTCATCATCACGGGCAACGCTGTCAACGTCGTAGTCACCAAAGAGTGAAGTCTGCTCAGCTTGTTCCAGCATTGTTAGTGTGCCATAAAAACCGGACAAGCCCCCTTCCTACACTCAGTACATGGTTCTCAAAATGACATATGCTCTGTGTGTGTGTGTGTGTGTGTGTCTGTGTCTGTGTGTCTGTGTGGATGTGTTTTGAGAGGGAATGGGGAGCTGATTTTTGTTATTTGTACTGTGTTGGCCCTGAAATTATATTTTTTTGTTGGTATGTTTCTGTTGACCAAGATGGTGATGTTTTTGTTGGCTTTTTTGCTTGTTTTTTCTTTGACAGAGAAAAAGAGCGCGCGCACGAGAGAGAGAGACAAAGAGAGAGAGAGAGAGAGAGACAAAGAGAGAGAGAGAGAGAGACAAAGAGAGAGAGAGAGATTTAAAAATACCTTACACAGGGACTGCCACTACCTTTGGTAGTTTTGTTTGCTTTTGGTTGTTGGTTTTGATTTGCTTACTGCGAGACAGCTGCCTAGCGTTGCTATCGTGTACTTATTTGCACACTGCTAGACAGCTGCCTAGCCTTGCTGTCATGCACTTATCTGCCACTACTGTGAGACAGCTGCCTAGCCTTGCTATCATGTACTTATTTGCACACTGCGAGACAGCTGCCTAGCGATGCTATCACGTACTTATTTCCTTACTGTTACAAAGCTGCCTAACATTGTCATCATGTACTTATGTGCACACTGCTGGACAGCTGCCTAGCGATGCTATCATGTACTTATTTGCTTACTGCGAGACAGCTGCCAGCCGTTGCTATCATGTACTTATGTGCACACTGCGAGACAGCTGCCTAGCGATGCTATCATGTACTTATTTGCTTACTGCGAGACAGCTGCCAACCGTTGCTATCATGTACTTATGTGCACACTGCTAGACAGCTGCCTAGCGATGCTATCATGTACTTATCTGCTTACTGCAAGACAGCTGCCTAGCGATGCTATCATGTATCTTATTTGCTTACTGCGAGACAGCTGCCTAGCGTTGCTATCATGTACTTATTTGCTTACTGCGAGACAGCTGTCAACCGTTGCTATCATGTACTTATTTGCTTACTGCTAGACAGCTGCCTAGCGATGCTATCATGTACTTATTTGCTTACTGCGAGACAGCTGCCAGCCGTTGCTATCATGTACTTCAAGTTCTTCATACGTTCCTCTGACGTCAGTTGCTCTACGTCCTCCAGCTTCTCTGCCATCTTACTGAGGATGTTCATCACAGTCATCTGAAACAGCAAAATTAATCAGATAATGGCCCGTTACAAATTTTCATACCGTTTGTACTCATGCCAAAATTCGATCCCTGTTCTTCTGGTTCCCTTCTACATACCTTCTGTTTGGGCGTTGAAAAAATTCAGTACATCCAGTACATGCAAGAATCCAGTATTGCTAAGGGTTCTTTCTCAGCTGCTTTGCAAGGCTCGTATCTGGCCTTGCCTCTGTGTGTGTGTGTGTGTGTGTGTGTGTGAGAGAGAGAGAGAGAGAGAGAGAGAGAGAGAGAGAGGGTGGGTGGGTGGGTGTTTGGGAGTTTAACACACTTTTCCACCGTTCAAAGACGGGGAAACGAGAAAAAGGCCAGCACAAAATTAATATTAAGAGAGACAGAGAGACAGACAGACAGACAGCCATGGTAACAGAGATTAATATCCTTTGAAGATGGAGTGTGGTTGCCCATAAGGTAGGGTGCCTGAAAAAGGCAACAGATACACTTTTCATCCAAAGAGATGAACCTGGGAGGGTTCAGCCCAGAAATGGCAACTTATGACTGTGACCTTTCCACAGAGAGAGAACGAACAAACGAACGAAACGTTACCTGTCCCAGAGAGAGAGAGGGGGGGGGGGGGGGGGCAGAGAGAGAGAGAGAGGTGTACCTGAGCTCTGTTTGTGATCTCATCTGGGATGCGTAGAATTTCCATCATGGTAGACAAGATCTGATCCATGGACATGACATCATTTAGGGGCATGGTTGTAAATGCTTCCAGAGCCTGCTCCCGAAGCTGAAAAAAAACACAAAAAAAACAGTGACAGTGTTTGTGTGTGTGTGTGTGGGGGGGGGGGGGGGGGGGGAGGGGGGGTGGGGGTGGTACGATAACACTGAACAATGTCTTCCATAAGCCTAGGGTTGATCGACTGTGAGCCACAAGGCATTAAATGGCCAATTTTGCAGTAATTAAAAGCTCAATAGGGATAAATCTGTGTAATATTATACTGTCATCAGTATGCCATGGAATAGAGAAATGGGTCACACTTTATTAGAGCATGCAGAGTTTTCTGAGAATTTCTGAATGCTTGTGTGATTTAGATAAACTTTTGTTTCAAAGTATGTATAATGTATAGATCTGAATTTTATTCATATTCATATTATTAGATAACATTTTCATGATCTTGGCTTCACTGATGCTTAATTTTCTACAAATCTTACTGTGGGGGGGGGGGGGGGGCAACATATATATACAATGTCAAAGTTTTGAGAGAGAGAGAGAGAGAAATCTCACCACTGCTCTCTTGTCTCTTTCTTGTTCATATTTCAGTGCAGCAGCAAGTGTTTGCTGTGAGAAAAGCAGACAGTGTCACATGTATGTACTTTGTTATCACTTTGTCACTAAACTGATTAAAGCATACCTCAATGAAAAATGCAAATGTGAGAAGTAAAAACTAGAGTCTGAGTGGTAAAACAGGTTTGCTTCCAAGCCTAGCCTGCTGTAATCAGAGAATGTGGTCTGAATGACGTTTCTGTGCAGTGCCTGTAAAGTCTATACATAAACAGCTGCAGTCCTGAAATGGATGTACTGTAAAACCTGTCACAAACAACCACCCTTACTGCTACCATTTCCCTGCAGTCATTCACGATAGGTGGCGATTCTCTCACAACACTGCTCCACTGTATTTGTCTGAGCATACCACTCTGCAGACATGCACACAGTCTAAGATCAGCTTCTCTGTCAAAACTTCCTGTTCTAGGCTACTATGACAACACAAACAAGGAAAGTTTCAGGGCGCTGGCTTTCAAAAGTGCAGGTCCCTGCCTGTGGAACAATCTGCCACCTCTGGTCAAGTTCTGTGACAATCAGATCCTGCTGATGGAACCTCAAGACACAGCTCTTTCACAGTTCTATTGTTTTTCTCTGTACCTCTCTCTCTCTCTCTCTCTGTCAGCATGCATCATAGCACCTACAATAACACACTGTATGTATTGGAATACCTCTAGGGCTTCCTGGTCGGTTAAGCTGCTTTGTGTTGCTGTGTCCTCACCCCCGGCATAGTTTGGACCTCCGTCAAGTTCTGTATGAAGCAGATCATGCAGCAATTAGATCTAACCAACATCATCCCAATTCTTAACTTGTTGACGACAAGCGTATACCAGCAGACAACCTACGACAGACTCTCATGAAGAGAATCACTAATCTGTGGGAGAAAATCTAATGGCAAACGGCTGTACTGTCAGGACTGATGCAAAAGTCATGACTTAGCAAAATAACATTTTTTCGGTTTCCTTTAAACACACAAAACAAGTAGGGGTGAATAACTTTAAGGTCCAACAAAATAAATTCTGACATAAATAATACGGTACAAATTGTGTTAATTGAATTCAATTAAATTCCATTCAATATCTTTATTTTCAGAGTTTGGGTAATTTTCTTTTTAACAGTTGCATAAAACCTAAAACAAAAACAGTGTGAGCGGCATAGACGGATAACAACGGCAGTGAGGAGATTACTGTGCACTCACTGTCCTGGTTGAGGCTGTTGGCAATCACAGCAACTAGCTCCGTGAGAGAGATGACATCTCCTTCTGCAGACATTTTCTTCAGAGCTTTTTCCCATTCATGCGTGTCTTCCAGCGATGGTGTGACCTGTGGACGTGAATTGAACGAATGGGTGAATTTCAGTTGGGCCACAAATCATTGGGATGAAAGTGTTCACTCAGTGGAAATGCCGATGGGCTGACATTATCTTGCTATGAATATATTCCACTCACACCCAGCTGCAGCAAAGGTTGCTCTTCTTCAAGGGGTAGGGGAAGGGAGGGGGGGGGGGCAAAGACCATGGCTTGCCCCCCCCCTCTGCCATAGTCACTCTGATTTTCCAGGGGGGGGGGGGGGCAAAAAGATACTCTTCCCCCCCCCCCCCCCGCTTGGGCTACAAGTGGTACGGGGGGGGGGGGGGGGACAGCTACCGAACCTCCGGCGGGGTAGCTACTCAAACAATCGAACCATCTCGGGGTTAGTCTTTCGCCGTAAACCACGAGAACTAATCATGTAAGCTGTTTATACCACGAGTATTTTCTTTTCTCTTTAAAAATCCAATCTATTGATCCAAGCGCTCATTTTTGACAGACCTTTTTACATAGACCATTTCCACCGACACCGAGAAAAGAAGTAGTTTCCATTCAAAACCACTGTGGGCTGTCTTGTTTTACGAGTTTGACAAACAACATTAAATTTGAAGACGACAGTGTTGCAACAAATTACCATCTCAGTAAATTCAACAATGAAAGAATAATTTCAAGTTTACTATCTGTGTGGCCAGATTCTTGCGCCAAGTTCATGTTTCGGTGTAGAAGTGGCTGCTAGCGTCAGCCCTCGTAGCGAAAGGGGGCAAATAGTGTACGCGCGGGCAGATTCAAACACATTCGACATGTATTGCGGCGAAGTGTTGGTCATGAAAGCGTCAAGTTTCGTTTGGTACACACCGTGAAGGCCATATCTTCCTATTTTCTTCACGCTAGGCAGAAAAACAGTAGTTCGTCTGCTCGTCTGTTGCCTTGTAAAATTGTGTTGTGTTTTACGTCTGCTAGGTTCAGTCTCGTGTGCTCGACTCCTTGGAGGCGTTTTGTGGCGATGTTGGTGGCTATAGTGTCTTGTTTACACGTTTCCAGGTAGAGTTTGGTGTTTTGTTTTGCTGCTCTTTGCGTTGTCTTTCCAAATGCAGTCAACGTCACCTCATTTTTCATCCATCTTCGGCGTTTTTAGCAGGTCAGAAATCTCCATTTCAAGGCCACTGACCCATGACATAACTGGAGTGTGTTTTTGTGAACTCATAAACCAGAGTGGTATATGGAAAGCCGTAACTCACACTTTCGCTCCCTGTTTCCTTGCTAATTTCGGACGTGAAGCACTCATAGTTAACTCACTGAAAGTTTGCACTGGCCCAAGTGGTGTAAATAGAGCTTACATGATTAGTTCGAGTGGTTTACGGCGAAAGACTAACCCTGAGATGGTTCAATTGTTTGAGCAGCTACCGATCTAATTCAGGGGCGTAGGAACCACGGGGGCCCTGGGGGCCCAGGCCCCCGTTCGATTTTTGGAAGGGGGGCCCGAATATCTTTGGGCCCCCCTTGCTTTTGATAAGAGGAGAGGGGGCCCACCTTAGTGGGCCCCCCTTCCTCTCAGCATCTTCCTACGCGCCTGTCTATATATTTTTTAATTTATACCACTCTACCACTATTACAAGTCATGGTATAAAATCCATAATTCACCACATGTGGTATAAACATTGTACCCATGACAACCTTGAGTGAATTTTATGGCTGTACCTAAAGGCCATGTCACACGAGAGGGCAAAAACACTTGAAAACATTGTTTTCAGATGTTTCGCTGTGAAACGGTGTGTTTTGTCGTGTGATATACTTCACAACAATGTTTTCAAAACACTGTTTCGATCGTGTTTTCAGTTTTAGAGCCTGCCCTAAAATCCGAAAACATGTTTTGTGTTTCAACCAATGAAAGCCGCCGTGCGGAGTGTCAAGTGACACCTTCCCGCATCCGCTCAGTCAACATGTATGTTTAAGGAAAAGAGACATCGACTTTACCCAGAAACCCCATCCAGAGGTATTTCATACGCATTGAAGTTCTACATACAAGAAAAGGATGTCTAGTAAGGTAGGAATGTCTTGACCGTAGCAGGGAAACTTGTTTTCAGTGTGACATCGCCTTAAAGAGTGAACAGGTATTACCCCTAGCAGTGTTCCAGCAGTGTGTTCTGGTGAAAGGATTTGCGTCACAATATGACGCGAAAAGGGACTAAAGAATAATTTACGTCACGACATGACGTAGTTCGACTTCGTACGGAAATGGGGACGAAGGAGCTTTGCCAGTCGCTTGACGTGGAATTGTTGATCTTTTGCTGCATTTTATCAACAAGCGGTCGTGTTTGTGACAAGCGTAAGCATAGTTCCAGTTCTCTACTAAGACGGAGGCTTCGAAACGGGAAAGCTGACTTCTCAAAGCCTATGGACAAAGCGAGATAAAGCACCTCAGTCAGTGATATCGCGTGAAGCATTTGGATTGCCGATGTCAGCTTTCAAATCAAAGACTTGAAATACAGGTAGGGACGTGGTATAAATAATTTTCCCAATTCGGTGCCCCCGATTATGTAAAATACACCACACTCGTTTGTTGATTTCGACCGTAAAACTGCTCGTTAAAACTCGCAGTTTTACGGTCGAAATCAACAAACTCGTGCGGTGTATTTTCCGTAATCGGGGGCACCTCATTGTGAAAACTCTATTTATATATATATATATATATATATATCACAGAGTAGCCGTCTTTGCTTTCCCCAGTCAGCTCAGACTAATGATGGGAACCATGGCTTAATTGGTACTGTGCATATTGAGTATGCAAACTGGAATTCTCACACAAGCGAACAAAAGAATACACGCATACACTGTCACACACACACACACACACACACACTGACTACAACTCACTCTGACAGCCCCGATCTTATACGTAGTGCTGGCTCCCATCGTATCCCTGACGATCACAAGCACACTGTTGTAGTAGTCCAGATGTTTGGGGCCGCGGCCGATGGTCACATTGATATCCACGTCGCTCTTTGATGTCATCACCCATGTGATCTGAAGCGGCACCGAGGTGTTGTCATGGTATGCTGCAAGCACAAACCGCCAGCTGTTTTTGTTAATCTACTCAACAATACACCGGCCGTTCCCAGGCCATATCATAACACTCTCTGTGCAGACATTGAAAACTACACTGTACAGGCCATTCACAAAGATTAACTGAACTTTCAGTGCTGCTGCTGATGCAGATCTTGATGATCCAGATCTAAATGAAATCAAAACACCTGTGCTGAGTATGTTCTTACATTAATTTTTACTTCTAATACGGGCAGTATCGGCAGCAGCAAGGGGTTAAAAACTTTAATCAGTATCCAAAAGGTTAATGCTCAAGTGTAATATATTTGAAATGAACTCACAGGCAAGAACAATTCTGGAGTTCATCTGACATGAGCCAAACGGGCTATAAGCGGTGTTTTTTTCCTTTGGGTTAAAAAAAATTACAGAATGAAAAAGTCTGTAGCTGTGTGATCATGACATTGATAACAGGAGTTTGAAAGCATTTCCCATTCCATTTGTTGTGCTTGGCCCATGTTGCTATGCCTTTGAGACAGACAAGAAAGGGATGAGGTAAGGGGTGGGTGGGGTGGAGGGGGAAGGTGAAGGAGAGACAAACAGAAAGTCTTGTGACATCATCTTTCCCTCCTGGAAGAAGCAGATGAAGATTGGAATTGGATGGACCAGTAAACAGACAGACTGACAGGTGACATAAAACAACAAAAGTTGATAAATGTTTTGCACGAAAAAAACAGACAGACAGACAGACCAACTGACAGACAGACATACTGTAGAACTGATACTCCTGAATCTCGTCATCATCCTGCCAGCCCTGACACTGAATCCTAAACAGCTTCTTCATCGTGGCCACCATTTCTTTCGGCTCTATGGTGCAGTTGCCACCACGCGGCGGAGTGTTCAGTTGAAAATGAATTGCAGCCCACCCATCTTGCCTTTTGCCGTTTGTATCAATGACTGTCATGGCACACTCAACCCTGTAGTGCGTGGTGGAAGCAAAGGCCTCAAACAGGGATGGGTAGACGGCCATCTCGGATGACTGCGATTCATAGCCTTTAAAATGAGGGAGAAGACTGAATAATTATAATAATAATAATAATTGGTATTTGTAGGGCGCATTTCTGTAAATAAAACTCAATGCGCCTATCACTCACTCACACTCACGCACATTATACAACGATGAACAGACACACACTGGTGAAACTGACTAGTTAGACAGAAAATTACTGGTGTTAATTATTTGTGGCACTCACGCCCCTCAAGCAACAAAAACCAGCACGCGGCTGACGGAATTACTGGAAAACTTTGCAAAAAAGGAACGTTTTCAGATTGTTCTTGAAAACAGACAGTGTGGGCGCATTTCTAAGATCTGCAGGCAGAGAGTTCCAAAAGGCTTGAGCGGCAAAACTGAAAGAGCGCTCGCCAAAAACATTTCAGGTTGCGCTTGGGGATTTTGAGAAGCCTCTCGGACGACGACCGGAGGGTTCGCGACGGTATATAGGTGACAAGTGAAGCTGAAAGGTATGGTGGGAGAGTGCCATCAAAGTGACGAAATGCCAGAACAGACATTTTGTAGTGAAAGTACATGTAAGAAAGACTTAAAGGGGCTGATGGCCTTTTTATGCTAACAGAGCTGTTTTTGTGGTATCCATCATCTCACCACTTAGACAAATGGACAGTAACCGCATCTGTAATGCACTGAGGAGACAGAAGTGCATTCGATGACATGGTGACTGAGCGCTATCTATAGAGTAACAACAGTCGTAGAATTTGATTGTTTGGCCCTGAAGCGTAAACACCACAGTATCTGTGTTAATCCTCAAGACACAGTATTTCGAGCTTACAGGCGCACTCACTGCAAAACTGTTCCAAAATATACGTTGGCTTAGCAAAGATGGAATTAACATGTTTAACTACAAAACAATTTTATTAACGATGGAATTATCCCGCAAACTAAATTACAATTATTACTACTACTCTCTATTACAACTAACAATAACACAAATAATAAGAAAAATGAGGACCACTATCATTCCTTCTCGAAATAGACATGTCTGCTTTGTCATTGTTGATATTGTCTACATGTATTTCCAACTATGGCCCCTCCTTCTTCCTAAGTCCGAGCAAGAAATACTACTACATGTTGGATACTAGAACAATTACCTAAATTCAAGTCCATGATGGTAGTTAGCATTGCCAGGGACAATTTCACAATTACACTGTCATACGACAAAAGGATGTAAGCACAATGGATTTGATAGATGCTTATGTCCTTTTTCCCCGATGGGAGTGGGAAATGTGATTTGACTATCATCAGATTGGCAGAAATCTTTGCCAGGATTTAATTTCATTGACCACAGGTGCTAGGTGAGCCACTGGGAAACCTCAAAAAAAAACTTCGTGAGATATTCCCCAGATGTCACTGCAAGTCAAGGAAAAATGACCGACATCTTCCCATTTGAAGTTCCCTGGTGTCTCACGGTACGCTTGTGTAACTGACCGAGGGTTCTGGCGTTGGTGACCATGTCCTCATGCTGCAGTGGCCACCACCCCCCTGTGTCACATAGAGAGATGTTCCAGCTGTAACTCCCTGTCTGTGCTCCACAGTTTTCAATGCACTTTGCTCTCAGCCCGAGGCGTGCAGACTTGAGGACGGCCAGTTTTCCGTTTGGCAACTGATGGCACACACTGCCTCCAGCACATCTACAGAACACAGACAAGGAGCAACTGTTGAAAAGTTGACCCAACCCAGTTGGTGCCACTTAAGTTATGCCTTGGTGCCTAAAAAAACCCCTAACCTGAAATAAATTTTGTCATGATCATTATCATCATCTCACACATCAGTTGATACCTTCTGGGTTTCACGTTTCACCTGTGTGTGTGTGTGTGTGTGTGTGTCTCACTCGAGTGTCAGTTTCGGTGGGAGCCCATCAAGGACAACGACATGGAGAGAAGCCATGGTACTGCGGGAGTCCTTCTGCAAGATGGCAGTGAAGCTGTATGTGTATCCCTGGGTCAGACTGGAGTGTTGTTCGTAAAACTGTCCAGAGGAACCAGTGGTGGCAACTGGAGGAGTGGTGAGGTGTCGGGGCACGTCCGTGTGTTGTCCTGGTTAGGTTTGTCTGTCGGACGGAAGGTGCAATTCCAAGACACCACAGAAAGTTCCTGCCAGGTCACAAGAGAACGAGGACACAGACCGTGTATAGACAGATTCGTCGTGCTAGGGCTCAAACTGTTACAACCCTATCGTGTTGGTGATGTGATGTGAGGAATTCAAACTAACGACCAACAGGTTACGTGCTTAAAATTGTGTTCGAACACTAATGACAGTAACAACTACAAAAAGTTGACAGTGTTGACTGGGAGTTGCACAGTCCATAACACAGGGAACTGCTTCTGTCACTGGTAGTCAAACACACAATCGTCAATAGTCTCGGCTAATGTGAGATTTTGCAATCAGCAAATACTGTTGCTGGCCACAGGGTACACTGTGTGCACCGTATTCCAAAATCTATAAATCAAAGACAATTTCAGTCACTATAAGTGAAAGCACATAATTCCTTCTGTAAATCTGATGGCCAAAGTGACTCTTTTAGTCTTGTTAGTAAACTCTATCTTGAGCATATGAGACACATCTAGATTTTGTTCCCTTCTCGTATACCACAGGAAACAACAAGAGATGGTGTGCATGTCATTACAAGAACTGAATCACACTGGAGGAAGTAACTGAAGATGAAGTGACTGTAAGAAGTGGTAGAGGCAGGGCAGTGGAGGAAGTAACTGAAGATGAAGTGACTGTAAGAAGTGGTAGAGGCATGGCAGTGGAGGAAGTAACTGAAGATGAAGTGACTGTAAGAAGTGGTAGAGGCAGGGCAGTGGAGGAGGAAGAAGTGAAGGGGAGGAAGCAGGCAGTAGTAAGTACTGAAGATGAAGTGACTGTAAGAAGTGGTAGAGGCAGGGCAGTGGAGGAGTAATGAGATGAAGTGACTTGAAATAGTGACTGTAAGAAAGTGGCTGTGGTTAGAGGCAGGGCAGTGGAGTGGAGAAGAAACTGAAGATGAAGTTGATAAGAAGTGTGGGAAGAACAGGTGTAGGAGAGGAAGTCGAGAGGGCAGGAGTGGAAGGAAGTAAGGCTCAGTGGAGGAAGTAAGGAAGATGAAGTGACTGTAAGAAGTGGTAGAGGCAGGGCAGTGGAGGAGTAAAGATGAAGTGACTGTAAGAAGGGGAGGCCAGTGGAGGAAGTAACTGAAGATGAAGTGACTGTAAGAAATGGTAGAGGCATGGCAGTGGAGGAAGTAACTGAAGATGAAGTGACTGTAAGAAATGGTAGAGGCATGGCAGTGGAGGAAGTAACTGAAGATGAAGTGACTGTAAGAAGTGGTAGAGGCATGGCAGTGGAGGAAGTAACTGAAGATGAAGTGACTGTAAGAAATGGTAGAGGCATGGCAGTGGAGGAAGTAACTGAAGATGAAGTGACTGTAAGAAGTGGTAGAGGCATGGCAGTGGAGGAAGTAACTGAAGATGAAGTGACTGTAAGAAGTGGTAGAGGCAGGGCAGTGGAGGAAGTAACTGAAGATGAAGTGACTGTAAGAAGTGGTAGAGGCAGGGCAGTGGAGGAAGTAACTGAAGATGAAGTGACTGTAAGAAGTGGTAGAGGCATGGCAGTGGAGGAAGTAACTGAAGATGAAGTGACTGTAAGAAGTGGTAGAGGCATGGCAGTGGAGGAAGTAACTGAAGATGAAGTGACTGTAAGAAGTGGTAGAGGCATGGCAGGGGATTTTTTTGGGAGTGATTTTAGTTGCAAAGCCATATCCCTCATTACGTACTGATGCTCTGGGGTCGTTGTTCAACACACTGGCATCAAAGGAAAATGAGAGAGGTGTCAGATGTAGAGGCACGCCAACCCCTTGAACGACCTCAGTTGTGCCGCCATTAATCATGATGCCAACTAGCGCAGACTGCACCACTTGAAAGTAACTGAAAATTGCAATGAGTGACACTGAGTCTACCTTGATTGAGCTATTGCACAGAATGCAAATGCCAGCAATTGTTACCTGTTTCACACCTCTCGTAATTTTTTTCGCAACCATATTTTCTCTGTTCCTGCAGTATTTCATTTGGCATAACAGTGACAGGTGAACAGGCGTTTTGAGATTTGGGGGTTTTACATCTTCTACGCACAATGCTGGCAAGTGCAGCAACAGGGTGGTTGGAAAATAGGAATAACACCATTTACAAGAGTTTGCACCCGGATGAGATTCAAACAGGCTACCAGCAAACATCCTCAAACATTCATTCCCAACCCTTAAGAGTAAGAATAACAGGACTGTTTTCCCATTTCGGATATTTCCTCCATTGAGATTGATACCTGTGTACAGTCCCTACCAAGAACAAGTCCCATTTTAAATTTTTTTTTTCGGTTTTTAACTGTCATGTTCCAGCAGGCATCCGGAAAGGAATGGCATAAAGCCGCTTTGTCAAAGACATCCCCACCAGATCAAATGCTACATTTCACACATGCATGCACACACACACACACACACACACACACACACACACCAAAACCACACATCTCCATGTAACATACTAGCATAGACAGTGCACATAATGAAACACATGCCACCAAGTTGAAAGGTTTATGCCCTTTAACCCCACCTTCTCTCTCTCTCTCTCTCTCATTGTACTCGGAGAGAGAGAAATACAATACATGTTTAGAATATAATTTACCTGTAGTCTGACCCTGTCAGTCGGAACTTATCACCATATCCAGTCAAGGTTACTTTGAAGGACACCCGATACAGCTTCAGGTCTAGTGTCCATGGATCCAGTCTCAATTCACCGTTGTACACATTTTTGCCCGTCAGGTTGACTGGAGCAGTTACCTAAGAACGAGAGCTGTAGATCTGATATCATTGTTTGAGAACACACAATCATGCAACAATTATTAGTTTCTGAAGTATCACACTTTAATTTCTACAGTACATCTCGTGTGTGTGTGTGTGTGTGTGTGTGTGTGTGGTTGCTGTTCTTGTGTTTTTTTGGTGTTTTTGTTTTGTTTTGGAAGGGCATGGGGTGGTATACGGCATACCTGAACAGGTCCACACTTTATTTCCATAATTTCTGTAGTCAATCTAAACAACTACAAGTGTTTTACAAGGAAATACTTAATTGAAAAAATATTGTTATGAGTTTGCCCAACTTACGTTGCCCCAGTTCACATCAATCTCATGGACTACCCAAGTTTTAGTGTTGTCCGATCTTTCACACTCAAAGCTGGGTATCGCTCGGAATTTGATGATATCTTCTCTTTTCCAAACACGTGGTTCGTGGAACAGATGTGCTGCATTTTCGATTGTTACCTGAACAGGAAAAGACACACGACAGATGATAATATTATATACTCGTTTTGATCCAAACCTATTAGGACTGTGAAAGTGCGCTTACACCGGCCCACACATCGCGTTGCCCAACTCAGCAAGGCTGACATCTGAGCTGTACCAGATCATAGACAGTACAGTATTTACTGTCTATGACCAGATGTCCTCGATCTGACTCATAATGGGCTTAGTGGTGAGATGGGAAGGTCATGAGTTTGAATCCTTGCACGCCACATTTGAACAGGCTTTTCCATTTTCCGCGTCTTATTTAAAAAAGGCAGCTGTATACCATTTCTTGGTGGACAAAAGACTTCAATGCTCAAAAGCACCAAACAGACCCACTCTTCCCATTTTCAGCTGGCACTGACTCTCTGCAGTTCTTTCCCTTGAATTTTGATCACCTGCGATCGATGCCTACAAAAGCTGACTGTAATAAAATAATTCCTTGTGAAAGTGTTTTCTTGCCTGTAGTTCATTAAAATAATGATGTGTATGACGTACATGCGAAAAACAAAAAACAAGTTTGTGATGTAGAAAATTACTTAGAAGCACCGCAAAGAGCCGGCGACACTGCGATGATCCCTTCATCCGTCATCTTGGAAATTGGCAAGTTTGTTTACTCTTCACCAACACCCGTTTTGCGCCCGCTATGTGACTAGTCGACTCTGATAGTGACATGTGACATGTACTTGTGTTTTCAGGAAAATACGAACTGTCTTCTGGATTTCCATTCTAGTGGCTGATGTGAACACATCTGCGCTCACCTGTTCATAGCGGTTCTCACCTATTCATAAATACAGTCCATTTTGTCAGGGACAGCTGAGCCTGAGGTAAACACAGGTCAACTGCCTCAAAATTTCATAACATATGTATGGTGAAAAATAATTTTATGAGGTTTTTAGTATGAATTCATGCAAGTGATCCTGTTTTGGGCATTGATGACAGGTGTTAATTACTCTGTTGTAACACCTATAAATGTTGTATAAATGAGCCTAAATTTGGATATGTGCTGCAAAACGGGTTGCATTTTATAGAAAATTACAGTTTAGCATAAATAACTTCATATCATGGAATTTTTGTTCTCTGAGTTTTTGCATTTTTTGTGTTTTGTCTGGAATAATCTATAGTTAGCAACAAAGTCAAAGGTCGCCTTGCTTACCTCAAGCATTAGTATGCCAAACCTTAAGTTTCATATGAAAGAGCAATCGTTTCTGAGCTGATTGATATGCAACATGACCGGATTGGTAAACAATACAATGCATAAAGGTGACATGAACTGATGAAGAAGTCAATATCCGAAAAACAACAAAAAGTACTGCGGGAGGCAAGAACTGCTGAGAGTTAAATAACAATAATAATAATAATAGCTTTGATGTCCCACTGTGAAACTTTCTGGAGTAGCAAAAATAATTCATGCATCTGCAAGGAGAGTGCTAGGCTATAATGTTACAATCCTGTGCAGTGTTTAGATCTCGCTGCATACATGTCATACATGTGTACAATATGAGCATATTGTAAGCTAACTCGTGAATCAACCCAGTGACAACTCTTGGCTAAAGGTACGACCTAGCCACGTGACTGAGGTTAATTGTAAGCAAAGCAAGATTAAAGCCTAAAACCTGTCATACATCATTTTCATGGCCTCGCCTTCAAATTTGGCGGAGGAATATACCAGCGTGATGTACGTGATGCAGGGAAAACAACAAGAATAACATAAGATGATACAATGCGTCTTTTTTTTTTTCTTTCTTTTTTGTTGTTGGTAAAACGCTTCTTTCATCACCAAACTGTCAGACAGTTGCATCATTTTCTTCAGACTTTAAGATGAATGATATCTGAAGGTAACTTGTTTGAAGGGCTGTGTCCAAACTTGTGTGGAAGTTCAGTCTCCAAAGATGAAAAAGAGGTATGTACTTTCACTTTCACTTGCCTTTGTTTCACACAACTGTTTTCCTACCACAGAAGAACTCTGAGCTTTCTGTAGCTTTACATAAACAGCATCAGTCCGGGCAACGAATGACACCTTACAGATAAATGTATGTGTTTCCAGTATTGTTTTTTTCATTATCGTTACAGTGTCCTAGATGTTGTTTTTGTTTCCGATTTTGTTTGAAACATTCTCTAATTGGCTTAAAACTGGATTCCAAATGGCGCAGCGCCGTTGAAAGCGAGGCTATGGCATAAGGAATTAGACTGTTACTAGTGGGAATTTTCTCATTTCTAAGAAGCAGAATAGATCAGCCCCTGATTATCTTCCTTGCCTACCTTTGGTACGTAGCCACCATGGGAGTTGATGTTCAGATGGAGGTGTTTGGTGACTATGTTGTACAGACTGCGGGCAATAGCTGTCACTTCATAGTAACCGTCCTGCTGGTACACGTGATTAACTTCTTTCAGCCCTGTCAGGGCCCCATCAAGCGTAAACCCTATAGACGATAAAATATTGAATAAGCTGTAAACTCATTCAGTCTCACATCAAAGTACATATCCTTGTATTCAGATCACGTAACAGATTGCATGTTGTTTCATGTTTGTTTGTCTTTTATTAAATGTAACAATATAATTAACATGTAGCCCACAGGCCCGTAGCCACGCCCTATCATTCTCCATGGCAACCCATCTCATTTCCTTCTGCAATGGCACGACACTGTAAGTTCATGACATCATATGCTGGGAAGTTGGTTGGTTAGCTGGGGTTTATCGTCCACGCCACAAGGATGTGATTGCTGACGGCCCTAGGGGGCAGGTTATGGGGGGATGGGGATAGCTACCCTAACTGCACAGTCCAGCTGAACACTTATTCAATCCAGTCACTACAGACTGCCAGGTCGGCCACATTTTATGTATCCTTGACTGTAATGGACAAGTTACACAAACAGATCTAGTTCACAGTCAGTGGAAGCGGGGCAACGTGAAAAAGGCCTGTACAAATTTTGGCCCTATCGGGATTCGAACCCGGGACCTTTTGATCTCGAGTCCAACGCTCAAACCGTTGAGCCACCGACTCCCCCTATGCTGGGAAAAGGGGTGAATTCAAGATAAAAAGACATTGACGTCATGGTCTTCTTCTACAAAATAACCTCAGCGGTTTACTGAAATTTGCCATTACATGACAAGCTTTGTCAAGCAAATCGAGGGTTCCCTGCCATCGATACTAACTAAAACTAACTAAAACCTTCTGACAAATTTACTTGTACGTATGTATGTATGCATGTATGTGTGTATGTATGTTTGTATTCAATTCAATTCAATAAATCTTTATTGTCCCAAAAGGGCAATTTGTTTTGCGGCTGTAAAATATATTACCTATAATGAAAATAAAAATAAAGGTACCGGGTATGCATGTAGGTATGTGTATTAGACACTCCCCATCCCATACCATCCCATTCCATTATGTATATTTGTACGTAGTATGTATGTATGTATGTATGTATGTACAATCCTTGGAAATAAACACATCTTTCTTTCACTCTGCATACGATTTTATTTTTTTGCTCACGTTGGTTGCCTGTTTGGTTTGCGTTACTTTTCTAGACTGTTCATTACTTTTTGTAGCTTGTATTAGCAACAGCAGGTTCGAAAATTATTTACATTAGTTGCCTCAAGTGTTGGAAAATGCAGTTTCATTACTCATTGTTCTCTGTGTGTGTGTGTGTGTGTGTGTGTGTGTGTGTGTGTGTGTGTGTGTGTGTGTGTGTGTGTGTGTGTGAAATCCACAATCAACAAAATGACATTTCTGTGCAGTTTAAAAACAGGAACATGTGCACATAATAATAATAATTCTATATATTGCAGGGATATTTATTTGCATTTATGACAGCTGTATTTACGACAGGAAGCGTGGAATGCGGCCCTGTCATGCAGTCCTAAACCACATAGCATCATCCTACCATCATCCTCATCTCCATCATGATGCATAATAAAAATTGCCCTAGCTTCCGAGCCCTCCGTGGATTCCACCCATCACCTGGGAGGAACACCATTGGAACGGCAAAAAGAGTTGGGGCAGAAAAAAAAAAAAAAACGGCACGAGAGATAGTGGATGCCATCTCACCGGCATACGCTGCTTGTTGGCCACAGTAGGACGAATTGTCTGCGTAGACTTCAACTGAACTGTTGTCTCCAAAGTCTATGGTCAAACAAGTCTGCAATCCTTGCACTTTGAACAAGACCTCAAACGTCTTTGCAATGTTTGGCTCCATCTATGGAGAAATATATGACACATGCAGTAGACATATGCGGTAGACACAAAGCCAGAACTACATCATACCTTATCCCATCCAAACACACACACACACACACACACACACACACACACACTGGCTTTATTAGCTGACATAACCTGTAAAGATGGACGTAGTGTTTTGCTGAATGTGTGCATGAGGCGGTCGGAATAATTTGAGAGAGAGAGAGGGGGGGGGGGGGTGAACAAAGTTATCAAAAGGAATGACACATGGTTAGGACTAGATTTAAAATCTTAACCCCATAAAACAGACCTGTGTATGATAAGATCAGATCAGATGAGATAAGATAACTCTATTTCACCCAGAGGGAAATGTACACACACACACACACACACACACAACACACACATATATATATATATATATATATCAGGCATTATGAAAAGACTCGTCCGAAAGCCCGCAGACTAGTGAAAATACCGTCGGACTAGTTAAATTGTTTTACCACTGGCCCGCCGGACTAGTTGAGATTACGAGGCAAAGCTTGCTCTATTTTCACAGAGCTGAATGCACAAGGTACTGTCAGCGAGCCTCCCTCTCTCTGTCGGGAAAAAAAAATTTCCCAGTAGTACGCTTTCCGCGAACGGTGCAAATCTCCCCTCGATACGGTCCTGGCAAGACAGCGAATTAATTTTGTGTGGCCCACCCTACTGTGCACGCGTGACCGCGGACAAAGACAGGGCAATTAGCGCATCGCCCCCGAAGCTCCACTGCAGCTCTGCGGGTAGTTATCACCTCATCCGAAAGTTCCGACGTCCTTTACACCTGTCAAATCACTGACCATTGTTTTCACAAGACACCCTATCACGCGTATGTCGGTGCGTGTGAACGTGTTTCTTTGTGTGCCGGTGTGTGTGATCGAATTAAGGCGGATATTTGATAGGTATCGCGTGGGTACTAATCCGTACTTATCCGGCCCCCTTGTTTTCGTGTTTGACAATAAAGAAAACGGAAACTGCGAATTCAGCCGGACTAAACTCAGCGATTTGACACTAAGCAAATCTGCAACGCCGGGATGTCTCGGTGTGTGCGTCGTTTGGCCGGACACGTGTGTGTGTGTGTGTGTGTGTGTGTGTGATTGCCATGGTGACGGTGAGAGAAAGGGAGAGACTGTGATGCCGCTGCAATTCAACCGGACTAAACTCAGTGATTTGAATGACAGCACATCGGCAACGCCGTGATGTCAGTGTACGTCGTTCGGACACGTTATCCTTCGCGCAAATTCAAGTTAGGTAAAGTCACACAATCTTGACTGCTGAAAGACTCCACAGAAACACCAGACTCTGCTACTGAGTCACATTTATGCTTGTACCAATTATCATTTATTATGCCATGATCTCTACGGTTGACATGCGCTCCCGGGGACTCGGAGTGGTCCGGACACCACCGTGAGTGTCTGTGACTTGAGCGACCAACTCAGTTGCCGTGAGGCTCTACTGTAGAACAAAAATCTGTTTCACCGGCCCCGTAGTGTAGTGGTTAGCACTTCGGACCATGGACCGGTAGACCCGGGTTCGAGTCCCAGCCGAGACAAGCGGGATTTTTCCTACCTAGGTCGGCTCCTACCCAGAGCGGGTGTGCTATGGGCCCGATGGGGAGGCTGTTGCCACACAGCCGAGATTCACCCACTTCACGGGTGTGACTTTGGGGGTGCTTCCCTAAGTATGACACGTCGTATGATGTGGATGATTACACGGCCGGCACCGCAGGTGCCGTAGGTCCCGGGCCTGGTTCATGCCGGGATATTTATGACAGGAAGCGTGGAATGCGGCCCTGTCCCGCAGTCCCAAACCACATGGACCTCCATAGCATCATCTTACTATCATCCTCATCTCCATCATCATGCATAATAAAAATTGTTCCGGCTTCCGAGTCCTCCGTGGGTTCCACCCATGACCTGGGAGGAACACCACTGGAGCTGGCAAAGAGTTGGGACAGCAAAAAAAAAAAAAAAAAAAAAATCTGTTTCAGAGATGTAAATCAGTGTCATGGCTTATCTGAAGTTGAGAGTAGTCTGAATGATGCATGAGTGACCTCAAGCATTGCCATTGTGGGGAACATGCTCTTTCAAGGGTTGTGTGAAATTGAATGAAGACCACAAAAACAAAGTTGTTTGATGGTCTGATAAAACAAAAAACAAAAAAGCATATCTTTTCTGAAATTTTTCATCCCAGATTATGCGCAATTTTGCAGTCAGAATGCACCAGATTGCACAGATTTTAATCTAGATTTTAAAAAAAATTCCCTGGGGAGCATGCCCCCGGATCCCCTTAGGTAGGGCGCCTTTGGCGCTACGCAGACGTGGCTTCGCCACTCTTCTTTCTTTTTTCTTTTTTTTTTATCCTGGATCATTTCTACCCCCGATAACAGTGTTGTGAATCTTTTTTTTTTTTTTACAAATAGGTCTATATTTGACAAAATGCATTTTTGGACTAGTGGAAATGGTTTCAGGCTAGTTGGTTTTACATCTTACTAGCCCGACGGACTAGCAAGATTTTTCAGCTTTCATAACCCCTGTATATATATATACTGACTTTACAAAACGAACAAAGTCATGCTGGCTCCACACATCCCCGAAAGAGTTTTGAAATGGATGAATCCACGTAGAATAACTAGAAAGTAAACTCCTTGAGAACTGTGATCAAAATGTGAGGGCCCGAAAATTTGGGCTCCATGTCTTGTTAATAATAATAGCTGATCACAGTTCTCAAGGAGTATGTGACTGATCTATTTATTAATTATTATTATTAGTATTTATTTACGTATTCTATTTTATATTTTATTATTTTGGGGGGTGGTGGGGTGGGGTGGGATAGCGGTGTGTGTGTGGGTGGGGGGTTCAAAACAGCTCTTTTTTAAACCACAACAAATTCCAAATAGCTAAACACATGGCAATAGAGCAATGTTTATGGTAATTACAAACATTACCTTCTTTTCATTGTGTGTAATTTCAAAATGTTCAACCATTGTGACACTGCTGCTGATGGTGGCTTGAAACATGGGATTTACAGCAGTGATTGTGATGTTCCACAGGCCAGCCTGCAGAAGAAAGTGTATTCCAGTTACACGGTGAACCCGCAAACACACTCTCCCAATGCAGTGAAGAATACAGATTTAAACGAAAACCGCACAGCATGCTTATCTAACTCTGTGCAAGAATGGTATACCGTACTTGCTCTAGGATCTAAATATTGATGATGCATTTTGTTTGTTTGTCTGTGAGCACTGGGTGCTTTCAAACCTTCGACAGTTTGTTAACAGTGAAAGGGTTGGTCGTTGGCGTCAAATTCACTTCAGTGAGTTTACCCTCGTCTGAGTGGACTGCCCGAAATTCATAATGATCTGCAGCAGCTATAAGAAAGGAAAACAAATCTGTTAAATAAGAGAAGACGTATTACGGTTACAAAATAGTGTTATGCTCAGCGTTTTCCTAGTTTTATAAAAGTAAAACTTTGCGGCTTTGCAGAAATAAACCGCCTGATAAAGAGAGTTACTTAAGTCATATTTTTACGTCTGGCAGGCAAGCACACGGATAGTGCTGACATTAAGTATCTTCATCCAAGAAATATAAAACAGTCATGGTATACAACTGTCACTTAGCATCTAGAGACATACACCTATAAATTATGTCTCTGGAATATCCATGCAGCTGATATGTGAGGTACATTGTACCGTGGGAAGGTGCTTATTCTCCTAATTTTTTACTTTCAGTGCCCAAAGTGATGCTATGCAAGGTGAAGCAAAAAGCAAAATGGCCTGGCAAGGTTTCAAACCTGAGTCTAACCACTACACTAAGCCAGCCAGTTGCAGCCCATTGACATGTGATCTTGTCTCACCCTTGTTCTGAGTCGTGACTTTGAAGCTGATGGGTGTTCCGATGAAGAAAAGAAGACCTTTATCCGCAAGTCCCTCCCTGCACTCTTTACACCAAGGCACTTCCGGCCAGAAACATTTGATGACATCAGGGTTTTGAAAGTCAGCATACTCAGCATCCACGATACCTGCATGAGACAAATGACAAAGAATGCCTTCTCCCCACTTCACATATATATATACATGCACCTATTCGTGAATTTGTGAACGGCTCCCACAAAAGGAGGACAAAGAGTAATTCTGGGCATATGGTCCGGGGCGGTTGGTGGTCTAGTGGTTAACGTTTTGTCACTAATGCAAGAGGTCAAGTTTGAGTCCCACTCGGGGTGAAGACTTCTCGTATGTGCCAGTTTTTCCGGCTTCCTCCTCCTCTGCTTTCGAAATGTTCAGCCCATAAAAATTCGAAAATGAATGCAATTCTAAAATTCCGAATCTTAAATTGCTGAGCTGGCCTCTCGCAACATATGATTGTAATGTGTTCATTTCCAGTGTCTGAAAGACTGCGAATGATTCACGTGAGCGTGCGTGATGGATTTAGCTCGTGGCACCAGAGACATACATAACAGATCTGGCTGGCTCTTCTGATTGGCTGAAGCCACGCTACACGCGCGCCGAATAGAACAGTTCCTATCCTCGCGAAGCGACAGACGTAGCACGATTGAAAAATTCTGTCGCGCGAGGATAGGAACTGTTCTATTCGGCGCGCTCGACGCGCGCGTGTAGCGTGGCTTCAGCCAATCAGAAGAGCCAGCCAGCAAGGGCCAGCACTCGCCATCCTCTTCTCTTCCAAGATGGCGGAATTGCGCGAAGACGAAATGTTTCGCCTCATCGACCTGTATCGTGAACAGGAAAACCTCTACAATTTTCAGCTCGATTCATATCACAGTCGACGGGTATGCCGTTTTGTTGTGTCACTCTCCGCTGACCCACACTACGGTAAATACGTAAATGGAGTAAATAAAACTAGACACACTGACTGAACCGCCGTGTGTTGTCACTGCCGGGTCTCTCATCGTCTACGATATCAGTCTACAGCAAAGCCGGGTTTGTGTAGCTAAATTCTATCAAGTTATCGTGGCCTCGACCACCAGTCTCTATTCAGACTGCGAACAAGCAGCCTGAAGTTTATGATACGTTTCAGATCCCTAATTTCGCATTCCATCGCACACTCAGAAGCACTGACTCGTGGCGAGATCTCCGAAGCACTGCAATGACGCGGCGCGCGTCAACTGCACGTGTGAGAGCCCAACTGTGCTTTGAGGCACGCAAGGCGCGACACGCGTGGCGCGCGCGATGTAGCACCGACGCTAGTGTGCACCGGCCTTCTAAGACCGGGGTGAACAGGGGCTCAACAGATAGCGCGTTCGACTGTACTAGGTGCCTTATGTAATTTTTAATTGGCGACTGTGAAACGTGAATTCGATATCAGATTAATAATGAGCCGTAATAATTATGCAACACTGATTTATTCTGGTTCACGGGCTGCTCGCAGGGGGATTCTTGAAGGGTCCTCCGGCTTTCCTTACACGGAATAAAATTCAAGTAGTAAGGGGAGTGAAGCCCAAAGGTAAAGTGTTGGACATTCTTCATTTTTGTGTTTTTGGTATTTCCAGACATACAATACACATTACATACACCAATACATATAATACAGGTACACAGTACATTCGCCGAAAAGGGTCCATAGTCCGAAGTGCTAACCTACACTACGGGGGCCGGTATCCCTGTGAATAAACATTCCAGTGGAACTTTTTTATTTGATAGTTTACCTGTCTTACGCATTGATATTATATATGAACATTGGCGTTGCATCCCCAACTATTTAATACTTTATCCCGCGATGTGTGGGTATGGGTATGTGTGCTTGTCGGAAGATAGGATGTGTGTAGAAAAATAATCTCCAGGCTCACTATTACATAAAAAATCAATGATGGTATGCATGCCTTCATGAAAGTTCCTCAAACAGTTTATTTGAAAATTCAATAATTTTTGCCCATTTTCTAGGATTCGATTGTTTTTCTTTTTCTTTTTAATGAAAGAATAAACAACTAAACAAACAAGCAAGTAAATACATACATTTTCTAGAATAGCTCTTCACTGCTTCATCTGACCCGACATCTAGCAGATGTGAGTGCGTGTGTACATTCAAAGAACAGTTTTACCAAGTAATTTTTTCCAGTTTGTAGATAAATAGAAGTACTGTGTGTATGACAATGTGTAGGTAATGTGTTTTTAATGTGTATGTGATGTGTATGTAATGCTACTGCTATTGTAAGGCGCCCAGAGCACCTGCAGGAAGGGCACCAGACAAATCATCATTATTATTATTATCATTATTAAGTAACCAGTGATGGCGGAAGCTGGGAAGGACTACATGTATATTGAATACAATGAAAAACGACTACCAAGGTACAAAGTAGCACCATCCAAGGTTAGTCCATACCATAGCGCCACCTGGGTGTGTCGACTAGGTACAACGCAGCCATGATCAGCTTCCGTATCAACTGATGGTTTTTACTCAAGCTGTTAGTGTTTGTCTCTGGGATGACTTACCTGTACAGCTGCCATTGGCCAGGGACACGTCGTCAATCGCAATAACACCAAGAGAGCCATTTCCGGGATAAAACTCGAAATACACCTGAAATTTAGTTGAACTTTGTTATAATCAGATAAGTCATGTAAATTTGGCCAAACTCAAATGCAGCAGGAAAAAGAAAACCTATGACTCTGAAGGATACTGTGCAAATTGATGCAGTCAGTCCTCAGCCCTGACATGTACACATGGGCCCGTATGTAAAACTCGAGGTTAATTTAACCCACGCCTACAGGCCTAACCCAGACTAGGACAAAAGAAACCCCAAAACAAATTAAATTTAAAAAAAGGAAGCGAAGAAAGAAAGACAAAAATCATTCTATAACGGCACAGGCACCTTGCTGGAATGGATCCGCTTCCTGATTTAAAACAAAAACCAACAGAAAATTTAACCCTACAGCTAGTTTAGTTCGAGGTTAGACTTTAACCCGGGGCTAAACTCCCTAACCCTGACTTTTACATGCGGGCCCAGACTATTACTTGGATACTGAAGTACGAATAAGGCAGTCTGACTCATGGTTCACACATTGCAGTTTTGGCATAATTATTTTTATATGATTTGATACCAAGGCCAAGGTATCGATTAAGTGGACGCTGCGTAGTTTGATGCAAGAGTTTCTGGTCGAGCTCCCGTGAGCTCATTTTACAGTATGACAATCACCGTGTTTCGCCTCTCGTATTTTCTCTGCTACTGTTGGTAATTACTACGCGCAACTCGGTCGATCCTCAAATATCCGTGCGCTGCGTGTTTGACTCGTAAGCAGCCAAAAACCTCTCCGCCGCAAGAGACACACGAAACAACCACGAGTTTTCACGGGTGTCCCAACTACTGGAACCAAAGCACTTTGTCAACCATTGATCACATTCGCTTTGGTTGCAAAGTAGTTCCCTGGAAACGTGAGTTTAGTTTGAGTATTAGGTGAGTCTGTAACATGAGTCTGATTTGATTATAGTGTGTGTGTGTGTGTGTGTGTGTGTGTGTGTGTGTGTGTGTGTGTGTGTGTGTGTGTGTGTGTGTGCTTTGGAAATGTTTAGCCCACAAGATTTGAAAATAAATGCAGTTCTGAATTGCGAAATTTAAATAGCTGAGCTGACCCTTCGCGCCACGTGATTGTAACTTGCTGTGTTCATGTCCAGTGTGTGAGAGAATGCGTGTAATCTACGTGAGCGTGCGTGTTGGGATCAGCTCAGATCAATTCGAGAAAGTGCCGACAAAATACACAGTTAAGATTATTATTTTTATTATTATCATTATTATCACGGTGAACCTACACACACACACACACACACACACACACACACACACACACACACACACACGGTACGTCTATTTCACATGCCATATCCAGTAGACTAAACATGTATATTCAATTCAATTCAATTCAATTCAATATAACTTTATTGTCTGTCGATGGCAGAAAATTTTCTTCTGGCTCACACACACACACACACACACACACACACACACACACACACACACACACACACACACACACACACATGCACACACATTAATTTATCTAGACATATAATCCATACATATTAACACAGATCCTAAAGTAATGTGTGATGGCCAAGTCTAATACTATGCAACTAAACTAAGAAATCTAAACTAAAAGATGGCAAGGGCATAGCGGACATGACACAGCTGAGGAGTAAGCCCAGTTATGAAAATCACAACAAATGAAATCTGTACATACTGGGGACGGGCAGTAAATACGTGTGACAGTAACGTACAACAGAAAACACAGTTTTTCTCTATCTGTTCGACTTCTCCACACACTCACCCACGTAGTCTGTGTGTCCAGTGTTACGTTAGCCCACAGCCAGTTATCGCCCTGGTCTCCAGTCATGCTCCAGATTGTCCAGCCTCCACTGAAAATCTCAAGCCGTCCAACGTGAGGACCGTACATATGGTACCAGAAAGTCATGCAGTGTGTGCCAGAGGGATTGTCAATGTCCGGACTTCGCAGATAGCCAAACTCCCCGGTGTTGTACACAAAATAACCTGTGACACACAACAAAAGGATAAGTAATGTCTTGGACAGGCAGCGCATCCGACGCCGGGTGCATCTCGGTAGCACTACCTATCAAGGGCACTACGTATCAACAGCGCTGCCTCAAGTCACAGCCCAGCACCTTGGAAAGTCATCACACGCGCCGATTTCGCCTCTCATCTCATCTCTGCCACAGTTGATAATCATTACGAGCAAGCCGAGGAGGTCGATCCGCAAATATCCGTGGACTGCGAGCTTGACTCGTATAAGCAGCCAAAATCTCCCCGCAGCGCGAAACACGTGAAACAAACGAACTGGAACCAAAGCACTGCATCAACAATTGATCACATCCGCAAAGTAATTCCCGGAAAACGTGAGCCTAGTTTGATCATCGCCGGTTTAGTTGTAATCTTTAGCGCGTTGTTGGAAGAAACTTGGAAAAGGACACGGGGAGATAAATAACGCCTTTTTCGTCAACTTTCCAAACTGTGACTGAGACTAAAATAATGGTGGCCGGTGACGTCACGGTCGGTGAGCTGTGTGACGTCATTAGGCAGACGACACACAGCTTTCTTCTTGTTCTTCTTGTCTTGTTGTTGTTGATATGTCATATACATATAAGAATAAGTTTTGACTGAAGTTTGTTTTGCGTGAACAAAAGCTGCTGGTGAACGGGCGTCACCACCGCTGACAAAGTGATGCGTGACACCGATCTTGCGTCGAGTCGTCATGATAACTGGCTCTAACGTCACTCTTACCAATCGAAGCTTTCACGTATACACAACAACGTGTAACATGTAATAAAGGGTAAGCCTCGACAGGTGGCGCGTCTGCAGAACAGCTTACCTTGAACTTCGACGCATCGACTTTGTCCTCCATAGTCTGTCTTTAGAAGCCACAAAAACACTTGTTTGTTCTCTGGTGCTATCAAGAGTTGATTATTGTAACTCCTTGTTGTCGTTTGCACCAAAAGCTCTGCTGGATCGTCTTCAGAAAGTGCAGAACAGTGCTGCCCGTCTGATTTGTAGAGCTTCAAGATCTGACCACATTACCCCTCTACTGCAAAGTCTTCACTGGTTTCCCATTCCACAGAGAATCAGCTACAAAGTCTCATCAATCTGCTTCAGTTCAGTCAGTGGCACTGGCCCTCAATACCTTTCTGACCTCCTTCACATCTACATTCCCTCCCGACAACTACGTTCATCCTCTGACACCTACATTTTCCAGATTCTCTCCTGCAGAACTAACTCATTCGGTCAGCGTTCCTTCCGTTACCAGGCCCCTGTTACTTGGAATCAGCTCCCTCTTACAATCAGAAACAGTTCAAACAAGGAATCCTTCAAGTCCCGACTGAAAACCCATCTCTTCACCCTCTCATAGCTGTGCCATGTTGACGTTCTGCTGGTGTGAGTGCGTGTGTGCGCAGGGAACAGGTGTGGGTGTGTGTGGATATGAGTTTTTATTAGTTTTTATCTGTTTTGTCAGTTTTACCTGTTTTGTGTTTGTTTCATCTGTCTTTTGTGGTTTCTTATGTCTTAATATGAATAAATATGTATTCTATAGCTTAGATAAGGTTAGATGAGGTTAGGCGCTATATTATTATTATTATTATTTAACTAACACCGCTTCTCAATCGCACTACGTATCAATAGCACTACCCATCAATGGTGGAAACCCGGATTTTCTGAGAGGAATAATGATAGCAGTTTCGTGTATTACCAAAAAAAAAAAAACAACCCAAAACAAAATTGAACAAGCAAAACTCGAAAGTACTTCCTTCTCTTGCGTCATCCGTCTGGGCATTCCTACTACGACAAAAACCAAAGATGGGGCTCAAGATACGTTTAAGTTGTACCAAACCAACGACATAACATCTTTGACAGAAAACTTTATTGCCCGTAGCCGGCTGCTCTCGATCTCTCACACCCCCACTCACCCCACCACCACCCAACTGACACCACCCCACCTCGCCCACTACCGGAAGTACAGCCGTGACGACATTCACAATACCTAAACAGTGTCTAACAACAGTTTGCCAAACGTCTGTTGCAGCGTGTATTAGGAGCCCTGATGAAAACGTCACCTGATTCCGATGTATGATCTGCTGATGGTCCCGTGCCGTTAACAGTTCTTTTGTTGCCCCGTTGCAGTTTCCCATAGTTTGACCAGCCGCAGTAACCGGCGTCGAAGGTGCAGTCAAAATCTATAGATGTAGAAGCAACATGCGAAGCATAAAGCCAGCATGAAACACAAACAAATAGGTGTACTTTACTGTAACAAGAATAGTATAGGTAGGTCAAGAGACGTTTTTCTGATAACTTCTTCCTTTTTTTTTTCTTTTTTTTTTTTGGGGGGGGGGGGGGTAACGTTCCTTTCCACCACGTGTGCATGATATCACAAACGGGCAACGAGAAAAAAAGGACAACACAAATATTCGGCCCCAGCCGGGATTGGAACTCATGACCCGAGCATATCACACACGGGGCAACGAGCAAAAAGGACAGCACAAATATTTGGCCCCAGCCGGGAATCGAACTCATGACCCGAGCATTGAAAGTCCAACGCTTTATCATTCGGCTATCCCGGCTCCCCGGGGGAGATGGGGCTATGGGAAGGGAAAGGGGGGGGGGTGCATACTGCGTGCATGCATGAACGCCAACAGCGGATGAAAATCTGAAAATCGGTTCAGTAATGACAACAGTTTTCCAGGGACATCGCCCCGTTCTGCGTTATACGTGATGTATATATACATAATTATAGGTTCGGTAATAAAACTATGTGTCAGTCTTGTACGGCGGAAACCGATTCATACTTAACAACCACAGGACTGCTAGTGCTCTTGTATAGTTTGTTTCTTTACCTGTAGGTGCAACGACATCTACTGTAGTAGACGCAAATAAATATTCATTATTATTATTATTTATGTTCAATACATTGAGAAAACGACTAGCGAGGTACAAAGTAGCACCATGCAAGGTTAGTCCATACCATAGCGCCACCTGGGTTTGTCGACTAGGTACAACGCAGCCATCATCAGCTTCCGTATCAACTGATGTTTTTTACTCAAGCTGTTAGTGTTTGTCTCTGGGATGACTTACCTGTACAGCTGCCATCGGCCAGGGACACGTCGTCAATCGCAATAACACCAAGAGCGCCATTTCCGGGATAAAAGTAGAAATCCACCTGAAATTTAGTTGAACTTTGTTATAATCAGATAAGTCATGTAAATTTGGCCAAACTCAAATGCAGCAGGAAAAAGAAAACCTATGACTGTGAAGGATACTGTGCAAATTGATGCAGTCAGTCCTCAGCCCTGACATGTACACCTGGTTATATTTTTAACTTATACCCAGGGCCCGCATGTAAAACTCGAGGTTAATTTAACCCACGCCTACGGGCCTAACCCAGACAAGGACAAAAGAAACCCCAAAACAAAATTAAATAAAAAAAGGAAGCGAAGAAAGAAAGACAAAAATCATTCTATAACGGCATAGGCACCTTGCTGGAATGGATCCGCTTCCTGATTTAAAACAAAAACCAACAGAAAATTTAACCCTACAGCTAGTTTAGTTCGAGGTTCCAGGGAACGCAGAAGAAGAAGAAGAAAGTTCGAGGTTAGACTCTAACCCGGGGCTAAACTCCCTAACCCTGACTTTTACATGCGGGCCCATACTATTACTTGGATACTGAAGTACGTATAAGGCAGTCTGACTAATGGTTCACACATTGCAGTTTTGGAATAGTTTTGTATGATTTGATACCAAGGCCAAGATATCGATGAGGTGGACGCTGCATAGTTTGATACAAGAGTTTCTGGTCGAGCGCCCGTGAGCTCTTTTTACAGTATGACAATCACCGTGTTTCGCCTCTCGTATTATCTGTGCTACTGTTGGTAATTACTACGCGCAACTCGGTCGATCCTCAAATATCCGTGCGCTGCGTGTTTGACTCGTAAGCAGCCAAAAACCTCTCCGCCGCAAGAGACACACGAAACAACCACGAGTTTTCACGGGTGTCCCAACTACTGGAACCAAAGCACTTGGTCAATCATTGATCACATTCGCTTTGGTTGCAAAGTAGTTCCCTGGAAACGTGAGTTTAGTTTGAGTATTAGGTGAGTCTGTAACATGAGTCTGATTTGATTATAGTGTGTGTGTGTGTGTGTGTGTGTGTGTGTGTGTGTGTGTGTGTGTGTGTGTGTGTGTGTGTGTGTGTGTGTGTGTGTGTGTGTGTGTGTGTGTGTGTGTGTGTGTGTGTGTGTGCTTTGGAAATGTTCAGCCCACAAGATTTGCAATTCTGAATTCCGAAATTTAAATAGCTGAGCTGACCCTTCGCTCCACGTGATTGTAATCTACGTGAGCGTGCGTGTTGGGATCAGCTCGCGGCTCTTTGAGCCAGTTGGAGAAACTGGGTAAAGCGCCCACAAAATACACAATTATTATTATTATTATTTTCATTATTATCACGGTGAACCTACACACACACACACACACACACACACACACACACACACACACACACACACACACACACACACACACACGGTTCGTCTATTTCACAGGCCATATCCAGTAGACTAAACATGTATATACGTGTGACAGTAACTTACAAACAGAAAACACAGTTTTTTTCTGTTATCTGAACTGCTATCTGTTCCACTTCTCCACACACTCACCCACGTCTGTGTGTCCAGTGTTACGTTAGCCCACAGCCAGTTATCGCCCTGGTCTCCAGTCATTCTCCAGATTGACCCGTCTCCATCGTAAATCTCAAGCCGTCCAACGTGAGGACCGTACATATGGTACCAGAAAGTCATGCAGTGTGTGCCAGAGGAAATGTCCGGACTTTCCAGATAGCCACCATTCCTGGTCGAAGTGTCGAGGTACACATAATAACCTGTAACACGCAAGAAAAGGGTGAGTAATGTCGGCGAGCTGTGTGACGTCATTAGACGACACACAGCTTTCTTCTTGTTCTTCCTGTCTTGTTGTTGATATTTCACATACACATAAGAATAAGTTCTGACAGAAGTTTGTTTTGCGTGAACAAAAGCTATTGGTGAACGGGCGTCACCACCGCTGACACAGTGATGCGTGAAACCGATCTTACGTCGAGTCGTCATGATAACTGGCCCTAACGCCGGTCTCACCAAACGAAGCTTTCACGTACACATAACAATGTGTAACATGTAATAAAGGGTAAGCGTCGACAGGTGGCGCATTTGACTAGCACTACTTCTCAATCGCACTACGTATCAATAGCACTACGCATCAATAGCACTACGTATCAACTGTGGAAACCAGGATTTTCTGAGAGGAATTTTAATGATAGTAGTTTCGTGTATTAAAAAAACAAACAAACACGGAAACACCAAAACAAAATTAAACATGCAAAACTCGAAAGTACTTCCTTCTCTTACGCCATCCGGCTGGGCATTCCTGCTACGACAAAAACCAAAGATGGGGCTCAAGATACGTTTAAGTTGTACCAAACCAACGACATAACATCTTTGACAGAACACTTTATTGCCCGTAGCCGGCTGCTCTCGATCTCTCACACCCCCACTCACCCCACCACCACCCAACTGACACCACCCCACCTCGCCCACTACCGGAAGTACAGCCGTGACGACATTCACAATACCTAAACAGTGTCTAACAACAGTTTGCCAAACGTCTGTTGCAGCGTGTATTAGGAGCCCTGGGCCCGTATGTAAAACTCGAGGTTAATTACCTCCACGGCTACGGGCCTAACCCAGACTAGGACAAAAGAAACCCCAAAACAAAATTGAATAAAAAAGGAGGCGAAGAAAAGAAGAAATAAATCCTTCTCTAACGGCTTAGGCATCTTGCTGGAATGGGCCCGCTTCCTGATTAAAAAAAAAAATAAAAAAAATCCCTCGAGCTAGTTTAGTTCGAGGTTAGACTCTAAGGGTTCGTCCAGATGATAAGCTGCGGTGTAGCAGCGCTGTGAGTTAGCGGTAAGCGAGCTGTTGAGCAGTGAGCGGTGGTAGCGACTCGTGTGGCCACTCCAACAATAAACTCTATTACTATTTCCGCAGCGCGGCTACAGCGCCGCTACAGCGCGGCTCAACCGCTTTTCATGTGGACGCGGCCTAACCCGGGGCTAAAATCCCTAACCTCGACTTCTACATGCGGAGCCTGGTGAAAACGTCACCTGATCCCGATGTATGGTCTGCTGATGGTCCCGTGCCGGCAATAGTTCTATTGTTGCCCCTTTGCAAAGTCCCTATCCAGCCCAAAGTCCCTTCTATCCAGCCGCAGTAACCGGCGTCGAAGGTGCAGTTAAACTCTATAGATGCAGAAACAACAGGCGAAGCATAAAGCAAGCATGAAACACAAACAGGTGTACTTCACTGTAATAAAAATAGTATAGGTAAGACATAAGACATAAGACATAAGACATAAGATATTTTACTGGATCCCATAAAAGGGAAACTACAGTGCCTGCTCCACCTTTGGTTAAGACTGAGAATAAATATTATGTTCCCACAGACAACCACTCACTCTGATGCGCACACACAGTCACGCACTCCCTAAACATCAATAATTAAATATACAAGCACATAAAACAAAAATAGATTAAGGTAGGTCAAGAGGCGTTTTTTTCTGATACATGTAACTACTTCTTTTCTTGCGGGAGGGGGGGGGGGGGTAACCTCCCTTTCCACCACGTGTGCATGATATCACAGACGGGTCATCGAGAACAAAGGACAGCACAAATATTTGGCCCCAGCCGGGATTCGAACTCATGACCCGAGCATTGACAGTCCAGTGCTTTATCATTCTGCTATCCCGGCTCCCCGGGGGACGTGATGAGACTATGTCCGGGGGGTGGGGGGGGGAGGGTCATACTGCGCGCTAACCCCAGTCACGTGGCAAATCTGTCGAGGTCGTAGATTTATTTATCATTGGTTTGGTTCACTTCACAAGTTAACTGCGCGCATGCATGAACGCCAACAGCGGATGAAAATCTGAAAATCGGTTCAGTAATGACAACAGTTTTCCAGGGCCATCGCCCCGTTCTGCGTTATACGTGATGTATATATACATAATTATAGGTTCGGTAATAAAACTATGTGTCAGCCTTGTACGACGGAAACCAGGTCAGACTTATCAACCACAGGACTGCCAGTGCTCTTGAATAGTTTGTTTCCTTACCTGTAGGTGCAACGACGTCTACTGTAGACCAGAGAAAAAATATGACAAACGCGTGTACTGCTGCCATATTTAATGCACGTGCTCCTGATGGAGCTGAAAAAAACAAGAAGAAAGCAGTTTGTTTTTGTTTGTTGTTGTGAAATGTCGCGCAGACTGAATCGCCCTTACAAAAACAAAACAAAGCCCCCCCCCCCCCCCAAAAAAAAAAAAACACAAAAAAAAAAAAACCAAAAAAAAAAAAACAACAACAACAACAAACACAAAAAACAACCAACCAACCAACCAAACAAAAAACAACTAAAAAAAACACAAACAAACAAACAAACAAACAAAAAAACAGGAAAACTGTCATACACACAAACACACGGTATCATAACCTTACTTTATAAAGGTGGTGAGAGAGACAAACTGAATAACTGGAGACCAATCACACTAACAAATACCGACTATAAAATTTTAGCAAAAACTCTAGCAAACAGATTGAAGGCGGTGACTGGAACACTTGTTAGTGAAGACCAAGTGGGTTATATTAAAGGAAGAAACATAGCAACAGTTATAAGAAGTATAGATGATGCCATTCAATACTTAAATGTGACCAAGAAATCTGGCTATCTATTGGCGCTGGATTATTCCAAAGCCTTTGATTCTGTATCAAAACCTTTCCTTTTGGAAACTTTTAAACTGTTTGGTTTTGGAGATGACTTTCAGAACTGGGTGAAGCTCTTGATGGAAGAAACTAAAAGCAGTGTAAACCATGGAGGGTGGATTTCAGAACCTATTGACGTAGATTGTGGAATAAGGCAGGGCTGCCCATTTTCACCGCTAGCTTTCATTTTAGCTGTTGAAGTATTTGCCATCAAAGTCCGGAAGAGTAAGGTTAAAGGTATCTGTCTCCCAGCTAGGAAAACAGAAATGATAAAAATCCAACAGTTTGCGGACGATTCAACCATGCTACTGCAAGAGAAAAGAGACATTACGGAGGCAGTTGAGATAATTAGAACTTTTTCCAAATTTTCAGGTTTAAAATTGAATACAGCCAAAACAAAATGCATGAAAATAGGACTACATAGAGAGGAGGGCCAGTTGAACATACCCTTCCAAGTAGTGGAAAAGGTTAAAATACTAGGTGTCATTTTCATGAATAAATTAAGCGCACATGATATAGAAGAAAATTGGAAAGAAAGAATAAAAGACATAAAAAATACAATACAGTCCTGGACCAAGCGGGACCTAAGCATAAGGGGAAAAGTAGCAGTGATTAAATGTTTCTTGGTGAGTAAATTAATTTATATTATGCAATCCATAGGAATACCAGAAAAAGCCTTAGAAGAAATAAACAGAATTTTGTACAAGTTCATATGGCAGAGACGATTCGTAAACAAAAAAGCATTTGAAAAAGTGAGACGAACAGTAATGGAAGCATCATATGCGGATGGTGGTGTTAAAATGATAAATGTAATACGCATGCAAAAGGTATTTTACTTGAAGTGGATTACACGACTCGTGGATACACAGGCGAAATGGGGACATATTCCGAAGTGGAACCTGTCGAGGGTACTGTCCGATCTTAATGTGCTCTGTATTAATAGTAAGTCAAAAGATGTTAAACAACTAGGACACATCAGGAATCCGTTTTGGGAAAGAGTTATCGGTACATATTTGGATAGTAAAAACGTGGTGGGTGAAAGCCAGATAGATGTCTCAAATGTTTTCCAGCAAATACTATGGAACAACACACTGGTAAAATACAAAGACCGTCAACTTTATTTTCAGAAATGGAAGGAAGCTGGCATTGAAACTTTTGCCGACGTCATTAATTTTTGCGAGAAAAGGATTATGAATATTGATGAAATACAGAGTAAAGTCAACTTAAATAAAGCTAACATCTTATTTGATTACAATGCACTTCAGCATGCAATTCCACAGAAGTGGAAAAATTATATTCCTAATGTGATTAATCAAACCGAGAAACGACCCGGTCTCCAATATATAAAGGAGGGGGTCCTTGATGTATGCGGTAAAATAAAAAAGAACAACAATGACCAAAAACCAGTACCATGCGCCGTGGGCTTTTGGCTCCGGAAATGTAAGGTTGCTATCGATAGAGATACTTGGTCTATCGCACAACGCACAACACAAGAAATACGACTCCAAGAGTTACACTGGAAAATATTGCACAACATTTACCCAACAAATATTATGCTATGTAAAATGAAGGTAAAGGACAGTAACAGGTGTTCGTACTGCACAGAGACAGACTTTATAGAACATTTTTTCTATGAATGTTCAGCTTCTAAAAAACAGTGGGACTGTGTTGAAGATGACATACTGAGACTCACGGGTAAACAGTGTAAGTTAAGTTTGACAGATGTTTTGTTTGGGGTGAAAAAGATGGAGAATGTGTCCAAAGAGCATATCAAAATACTGAATCATTTAATACTGATTGGGAAAATGTGTATAAGCATATGGAAGAAAACTGAATCTAGAACACCGATTAGATACCTGTATGATTTTGAAAAATACATAAGATTTGGTGATGCGATATGATGAAAAATTATCTGCCACTTCCACCTCCACACACACGCACGCACGCACTGCTAAACAAAGATATAACCTTTCTCTCTTTTTATGTTATTATGTTGGTTGTGTTTCCTTTGTTGCTGTTGTGGAGGGGGTTTTGTATGCCGATATAGTACGTAGAATAAGTAAAGTGTGTGAAAACAAAAGGAACCAATGAAGAGGAGCGCTCAGCCATAGCAAAAAAAAAAAAAAAAAAAAAAAAAAGGAAAAAAAAAGGAAAAAAAAAGTTCAAGTAGGTGTTTTTTTTTTTGTTTTTTTTTTTGGCCTGATGCGATCCGCATGCAACTGAGGTTCAAAAAAAGAAAAAAGAAAAAAAAACCCAAAAAACAAAATATGGATGACCTGAACTGGGAATCCACTGAAGATCGCTCCGCAAAGATGTTATGCGCCGTGACAATGAGCCAATAAACCAAAAAATGTTCCCCAGAAAGAAGAGAAAAGTATCACTAGCAAATATTACAAAACGTTACAGCCCGAATCAAACAAGTTCTGCGATACTGACAGATAAAACACGGGGATGGGAAGCACAACCTTTGAACACTCAGCCCACCTGGTTATTAGTCGATCTTCGGGCAGCAGAATCTGTCGCAGAAAAACACTGGAATTTTCTCCAGACCTTCCGACTCTACTAAGTCCAGGGGCGTAGGAACCACGGGGGCCCTGGGGGCCCAGGCCCCCGTTCGATTTTTGGAAGGGGGGCCCGAATATCTTTGGGTCCCCCTTGCTTTTGATAAGAGGAGAGGGGGCCCACCAGTGGTGGGGCCCCCCTGCTCTGCTGTCGCAGGACACAATCCTTGGCAGTCAACACACACACACACACACACACACACACACACACACACACACACACACACACACACCTTCTTCACCCCGGCCGTATGGCTCACCCGACTTAGTGCCCCCCCCCCCCTTCCTCTCAGCATCTTCCTAGGCGCCTGCTCACCCTGTCTTGATTGTTTTTATTATGTTCTCGCATTAAACGTAAGTAAGTGTCTCAAACCTTTTCTACGCTAGGTCAGACCCCAAAGCCGCCATTTACTAGTGTCCGTTACATAATAATAATAATAATGAAGATTTTTTTTATAGTTCCTAATCTCAGAATAGATCTAGGCGCTTTCCAAGTAAGGAAATAAATAAATAATAAATGTCTCAAACCTTTTCTACACTAGGTTAGCCCCCAAAGCCGCCATTTACCATAGTCTGTTACTTAATAATAATAATAATAATAATAATAGGATATCATACACATAGTCCGATTTATTACCATGCTGCACACCCATGAGAACAAACTGTTTACAGAGCCGTATAATTATTTCTAAGATGAGAGGAAGACTCTTCAAGCCTTGCCATCCAGTTTGACCAAAACTTTTGCACATGAGGACAGCTCCAAAACAGGTGCTCTATGGTTTCAACATCCGACTGGCAGAATGTACATAAGTCTGTATCTTTGAATTTGCGGATACATGTATTTAGAAAACGGTTGGTAGGAAGTAATCTGTATAATAAACGTGTCTGGAACCATCTAAGCTTTGTGTCACCTGATTTATGCAGACAGTGAAACACATTTTTCCAGTTAACAGATTGATTGAGCTTAGTTTCCCATTTCAACAATGTTTCTGGGACTCTACCATCATTTACAAGCATAGGGTAGGTGAGTTTAGAACTTTTCATAGTGCTAAGTATCGCTGTCCAAGGTTTAATATGATCACTTCGTTGTACCACGCCGGATGAGCTCAAGTTCATCCGTTTCTGGTAGCTTTTGATGCTGCTAATTACACCCATATATTCCAGATAGTTAGTGTTTATTCCTGGGTACATGGCGGCAAACTCCTGGGGCCGTGGTCACGACGCGAACGCAAATTTCTTTACGGAAATAGGTTGCGGATCGTAAGTTCGTACGTGGCTACGTGAAAAGTATCTTCTCCGCTAGTTGGCCGGTCACGACACGCACTTACTGGAAACGGTGTCACGTACGGGTTATTTTTAGATAGGTGTGGGACCCCTGGGATTCCCACGGAAAACACCATCACGTGACCTACACAAATTCTCCTTCCAGCGTGAAGAGTGAAAGAGTAGAGCGGGTGTGTTCACTACGCGTTCACTACAGAGTTTTTGATCGAGTCTGTTTATCTGCCGTAGCGTCAGGTTAAATGCGTGGCATGTATGTGGAGAGTGTGATCAGGAGAGCATGCAGGTCGCATATAGACCGCTCCCTAGCAGTCTCTATCTCAACATTGGACGGACTGCAACCAGCAGAAGCATTTACTGCACGTACAAACCGTATGTAGCAGGCTCACTGGCAAGAAAACCAACGGAATGAACCTCAATCAAAGAACATTGCAAAACGAAAGAGGAGAGGATAACAATAACATCAACAAAACTCTCCACATACATGCCACGCATTTAACCTGACTTGCTACGGCAGATAAACATGACTCGACTAAAACTCTGAATTCGGAACCCGCACATTTCGGGTCCACAACACAATGAATGAGACCTGCATTGACAGGCATACGATCAAAACGGTGGTGGCTGATCAGTGAAGACTGACCGAGTGCGTTCAGCACTGAACTAGTCCGAAACACTCTGACAAATGTTACCCCACAAAAAGAAAATCAACCCACGATGTGTGTACGGCCGGCCATACAGACCTTTGCATTGCAGGGTGCGTAGTGAACTGAACACACCCCCTCTACACGGGTACCTCAAGTCGTCCTACAGCAGATCGCACAATTCCTGCAGGTCTCTCCTCCTAAATCTAAACCTTTGAAGCATGTCCACATCGTCGTACGAGTCAAAAGGGTTAGTACGATCGCGGAACACCCTTTCCCGTCGCAATGCTCTTCTCATTTGGAGTTGGTAAACCAAGCGGGCCGCCATTTTTCAGATTTCCGCAAAGGCTACGGCACCTTTCCGACACCCTCCTAGGTGGTGTACAATACGCAAGGGTTTACGAGCGGCCGTAACTGCGCAAACGTCATGACCACCCAATTTTGCCACAAATCGTAAGTTACGGTCCCTCGCGTGCGTAAATCGGTGGCGGAAAAGTTACGAACGCTTCGTGACCACGGCCCCTGGAATGTAAGATAATCACCACTGTCTTTGAGTAACTGGTGAATGAAGTATATCTCTCCAGCCTCCCACCGCTTTAAGTAGATATATTATTTATTATTAACAATGTTGGGATTAAAATGTATAGGTTGGCAGACAAACTCTGCCAAGGTCACTGGCCGTATTATATAATGCACCAGTACATCTTGCCAAAATGGATTATCAATGCACCGAACTAGCTCTTCAGCTAGGCATGAGCCAAATCGTGGAAGAACAAGAAGTCTTGGACACATTGACAATATAATGTTTCTTCATTTCCCCCCACTAACCAAACGTTTCGATAACCAAGACAGTTTTAACGATCTCACGAAAGCTGAAACGTTTAACATTTTTAACCCTCCCTCTGTGTAGCTTTTGTAGACTGTTTTCCTTTTTATTTGATCCTGATTATTGTCCCATAGAAAACTGTTAATGTCTGCTTGTAATTCATTTATAAATTTCACCGGGGGACCAGGGACATTGAGGATTAAATGAACAATTTTAGATGTAATTAATGTTTTAATGACTGTGATTTTACCGAATGGAGTCAAGTCGCGTTTGGACCAGACTTTCATGAGTCTTCTCATTTCCTCTAATTTATCTCTATACATGTAGTTTAAATCTGGGATCCGCCTGGTACCTGTTGAGAATATTATTCCTAGACTTCTGAAGATACCGGGGTTCCACACGAAATTCAACCCTCGTAAATATCTTCTGGGTGAGTTTTTCGATCAATCAATCAATCAATCAATCAATCAATCAATCAATCAATCAATCAATTCCGGGAAATTAAATGTCTGCCGGTGACATACAAACAGGACACAAAAGAGTTCTTAAGAGAGACATAAAACATAAAACAATTTATCACCATAATACACATTTCATAAGTTATCACATATACATGTATCACAGACTATATAGAGCGAACGGCCTCCACACACACACACACACACAAACACACACACACACACACCACCACCACCACCACCACCACCACCACCACCACCACCTCCTCTCTCTCTCTCTCTCTCTCTCCCTCTCTCTCTCTCAGCAGGAGTGCCTGTGGTGGACGTTGTTTAAAAACATGACTGCTGTTGGTACAAAGGAATTTTTGTAACGCTGGGTTCTCACGTTAGGCATTCATGGATCCTATCCAAACAATTTGGGTTTTTTTTCTTTATTGATCTTTAAACCGGATGCTAATTCAAAAAAGTTTAAGATTTCTAAGGCTTTTGAGAAAGATTGTTCGGAACCGTCAACCGTTGTTGAGTAAGTTTCATATTTATAGTTGAATGGACGTCTTCCAGCCATGATCTGTTACGTGGAATCAGCAAAACAAAAATTTATAGATGAGAAATACTCCAGGTTTTCTAGCCTGAAGCCAGTGGATGAAAGGACGCAGCACCACTATTCAATAAACAGATTTCCTTCCTCTCACTCCTATACACGGTCTATCTCTCCCCCTTTCTTATTTGCCTCTACTCTCTGTTGTCCTATGTATATATATGTGTCTCCTTCCCTTTGCCCAGCTTTGGGTGGTTACCGTGTTACCTGTTATTGTGTATGTGTTTCTTCCTGTATTTCTCTACTTATATCTTAATGACCTACTTAGGGATGTATTGAATACGTTTGTTTTTGTTGTTGTTGTTTTCTTTCTTTACTTTCCTCTTTACATATACTGTATTGTGATGTGTAGTGTACTGTATTGTATTGTAGTGTGTATGCTTGGAAAATGGAGATTTGACAAACAACGATAAAAATGTCTTTATCGAGTAATTAAAAAAAGTTTTTTTTTAGTTCCTAACCTCAGAATAGATCTAGGCGCTTTCCAAGTACAAAAATAAATAAATAATAAGTGTCTCAAACCTTTTCTACGCTAGGTCAGCCCCCAAAGCCGCCATTTACCAGTGTCTGTTACTTAATAATAATAATAATAAAGATTTTTATAGCTCCTAATCTCAGAAGAGATCTAGGCGCTTCCCAAGTATATAAATAAATAAATAAATAAATAATAGACGAATAATCACAATAGGAGACTGAAAATGAGACAAAGTACAGCATAACTATATGACAGTTGTAATAAAACAATAGGACAGAGAAAATGAGACAAAGTACTGCATAGCTATATGACAGTTGTAATAAAACAATAGGACAGAGAAAATGAGACAAATCATTACTGCATATCTATATGACAGTTGTAATAAAACAATAGGACAGAGAAAATAAGACAAATTACTGCATAGCTATATGACAGTTGTAATAAAACAACAGGACAGAGAAAATGAGACAAAGTACTGCATAGCTATATGACAGTTGTAATAAAACAATAGGACAGAGAAAATGAGACAAAGTACTGCATAGCTATATGACAGTTGTAATAAAACAATAGGACAGAGAAAATGAGACAAAGTACAGCAAAACCATAGGGAGGGTAGGCCGGGGAATTAGGGAGCTGCTAAGGTCAAGCTCTAGTTTCTTTTTCTCTTTCTTCCGGATTTCCACAGGATTTTACGAGGGGTGGTGGTGGTGGTGGGAGGGGGGTTAAATAAATACTCTGCCCCTCCTCACCCCCCCCTCCACCCCCGAAGGCGGGCAGCACCCCCCACCCCCGGTTCCGCCTCTTTTGAGAGTTGTGATAAAACAACAGCTGAACAGACATCGGGGAATGATCAGTGTAACATAAAAACGCATCATACAAAAAAGATGAAAGAACAGCAGTACAGAAAGACGCACCTGTCCGTAAGAAGAAGGCCTTGAAGTCCGTAAGCGAGGTGTGTCCAAACTTTTGGTTGTAGTTCGGCTGTGAAAACAAACAAACAAAACAAACAGAAAAGAAGATTCGGTCAGCGTCTGTACGACAACGGTCCTGGAGGCTTCACGAGCCAAGAACAAGCCTCAACGCACAGGGAAGAGCGCAACAAGCAGCAAACAGCACGACAGATCCCAGACGACAGATTACCACGCCTATGTAGTCAAACGTCAATCGCAGAGAATCACGTGATGCTTTGGTGTGCAGCGCGCGTTGAGGACAGTGCGCAGGCTCACACAATTCTGAAACGTGCGAACTGAATGCCGTGGAGCTCTATCCGGTTAGGAACTGACTTTCAGTCAGACTGTGGTTGGTTGCCATTGGCACCACAAACGCATGTATATGTGCTGATTTGAACGGGTAACCTGATAATTCAGACTACAGCCAGCATAATTATTGTATCAAGCAGACGCATTGCGGTTGGTTGCGCGCGCGCGCGCGTGTGTGTGTGTGTGTGTGTGTGTGTGTGTGTGTGTGTGTGTGTGTTTGTATGTGCTTTTCTCTTTGTTCGTTGGTTGGTTGTTATTTGTTGTGTTTTTAAGTTGTTTCTCTATAGAGAAACAACTTTATGAGATGGGGCAGATTTTGCTACGCGCAGCAGCAAGTTTCAGTGGTCCAAAACAAGACCAAAGATCTTGGAAACATAAAGATAGTTCACTTACCTCCCTTTGAGGGACAACGTGTAAGAGTTGTCTGCGCGCATTAGCGCGCATCCCGCAGATCTACGCAGTAATGGCACTATGGCAGAAAGCCAGAAACCACGCAAAAATTCGGGCGTGCTATAGTGTGTGTAACGTAAGGCGGTCTCACACTCTCACTCCGCTTTCACATCACAGACATTCAGAAAGGCACGCATGCAAACGTCATCCACTCCCTTTCATACACACAAGCAAATAGTTATTCTTTTGACTGAGACCTTTTATACACAAAAACAATCAGACAATCACACGAATTAATAAAGTAGTTTAAGACTTAATTACGTTCACAACTGGAAAACAGAAACCTCCAATTTCACCAGCACATCGATTATTCAAAGGATATGTGCCTGGATATAAAATGTACTACAACGCGGACAAAACCACTAACTATACACAATTAGATGTGAAATGAATAAAGTGAAATAAACAAGATGACTCAACAAGCTTGGTCGACACGATGCTGTAGACTGGGTGAAGACTTGTTGATGTTGAATAGAAAATATATACACTTGAGTCCAGACGATTCCTCTGGGAATTCCGGGCGATTCAAATCTTTTCACCTTCTCCTGGAATGAGTGAATGGAAGCACTTCTTCTGGAAGTGACTTGAATAATGCTGGACCGCAGACACCTTCACAAATAATACGCTGAGGATGGTGTACCCCATCAGACTCAGGGAGAGCTCCACCTTGACACGGCGCTCGACGGGATGGCTGCACGTGATCTCAAGGGAGACAAACACACGTCGCTGGCTTCAAGCTCCACAACGACGGGGCAGACAATAGTAGACAAACATGGTGTCGTGTACGCTGATCAGGCGGACATATTACAATGCGGTCAGCTCACCGGGTCTCCGGCGTCGTTCCTGTACAATATTAACCCGTAATTACTACCACTATCTCGGATAGTATTTCTTCTCCATAAACTAACTTTGATCCTGAACAAAGTTCCATTTCAACAACAATAACATCTGACATCGATCTCGAAAGTTCCAGTTATGAATTGATATCAGAAATTATCAACAAATTCACCTTCCAGTTACCAAGTACCTATACAATATCAAACAGTTCAAACTTATATCCTCATCATCAACCTCAAACCATATTCTCACAACTGATTCCTCACAAGAATGAAGTTCAAAACATCCTACCAAAAATTCTCTCATTTAAATAACCATTTGAGAAGTCCAACATTCAGAACTAAATCAGATATACATCATAATAGCATCAAGTTATCCATAGGGTTATCAAACAATCCACTTGGTCTTGAAACTAGACAAACAATATTCAAAAATCAAACATACCTGTAGCGCTATGGCATACGGAACACAAAGAAGCCGGGTGGGGAAAAAAAGAGACCTGTTCCCTCCACCGGTCAATAGTAGGACTGCGCACAATCTTTGTCGCAATTGCTCACTTCGTAAGCTGACAACAACTCAGGTCTACTTGTGTTACAACAGTCTCTAGTACAGAGTAAAACTCAAGCAACCGCTATAGCCGTGCATAGGCATTTTCCCGCACGTGAAAACGTTAGGTAGACTGGGATAAACTCCAGTACAGTACTACCTGTCTAAAACACTAGTTAACACTACACATGAAAATACACCTTTGAAAACGGCAAACACACATACCCATAAATCAATGAAAACCCCATAAATGCGGTTTGTCACAGTTCCCCCCTCTCGGGGTAAAAAAAAGAACGACCGAGTTTCTTTTTTTTCTGTCTAATCTCACGATGCTCAGAAAGGATACTACTGAATACCCTGAACGACTTGATCACAGTCAGAACGTGACAGCAAATCTGCGAAAACATTCTGAGTACCTGGAATGGCTTCAATTTCAAACACAAATTCCTGTAGAGTTAAAGCCCACCTCATGATCCTGGCATTTTGAAACTTTCCTTTCAGCAGATACTGTAGCGGCCTATGATCTGTCTGAAGTACAAAGGACTGACCCCACAAGTATCTTTGCAGTTTAGACAAAGTCCAAACAATGCCGAGACACTCGCGTTCAATCGTACTGTACCTAGTCTCTCGCGGTAGCAGTTTCCTACTCACGAAACAGACCGGATGTAATTCCTCATCACGATCCTGCATCAGCACTCCTCCTATTCCTGTCGAACTAGCGTCCGTACGAACGACAAAAGGGAGAGTTAAGTCAGGTAGCAGCAAAACGGGTTCAGAAGACAAAATTCTCTGAATTTCTTTCAGTGCACTCTCACACTGATCCGTCCATTTCAGTGCTTTCTTAGCTTTTCCCGCTAACAAATCTGTCATTGGCGCTGTGAGTGTGGCGAAGTTGGGGACATACCGGCGATAGTACCCTATCAAACCGAGTAATGACCGAACTTGGCGCTTTGAAGTGGGAGTCGGAATTGCCAAGATTTTCTTCACTTTCTCCTCCGTAGGTTGGAGACAACCGCGACCAACGACATGTCCGAGAAATTCAAGTTTCTGAAAGCCTGAATGAATTTTCGTCGGTCGAGCGGTCAGACCCGCTGACTGAAGTTTCTGAAGGACAATCCGAACATCTTCCAAATGAAGATTCCACGAGCGACTACCGACAAGAATGTCGTCAAAGAAATTTGTCGCGTCTTCTCCAAGTACTGATCTCATCATCCGCGCAAACGTCATGGGTGCTGAAATCAACCCGAACGGCATTCTGACCCACTGAAACAAACCTAGCGGAGACTGGAACGCAGTTTTCGGGCGATCTTCTGGTTTCACTAGAATTTGCCAGTACCCTTTTGAAAGGTCAATCTTCGTCAAGAAGAGTTTGTCCGACAGTCGCGTGAAAATCTCCTCGACATCAGGGATCGGTTCCGCATCAAAAACTGTAACACTGTTCAGATTTCTGTAGTCTAAACAAAAACGCATCGTTCCATCTGGCTTTCGCACGATCACGATCGGTGAGCAGTATGGTGAAGTCGACGGTTCGATCACTCCAAGTGCCAACATATTTTTGACCTCTTCAATGATCGCTTGTTTAGATGCAAAAGGTAGCGGATATTGTTTTTGCCGGACTGGTTCATCAGTGGTAGTTCGTATTTCATGAACAACTGAACCTCTATAGTCACCTGGGTCTGCAGTGAACATTTCCTGAAAATCCTGAAAGACCGCTTTCATCTCTGAGACTTGCTTCGGAGACAGAGTCTCATCGAACCGAATGTCGTTTATCGATTCTGTTTTGTCATGTGGAGGTGGACACAAAGTCGGACTTAGTGTGTCGTCATCGCATGTTTCGTCAGGTATCACTGCGATGTTAGCACATGCTGTTTGAGTGGGCGACTCTGTCTCTACACGTGGTGTATGCGGTGTCGCGATGCTCTGCCATTCGTGACCTAGAATCTGATCGAAAGGTATCGCTGTACCGACCGAACTGATTTGAGAGATCGCTTTCTCACGGTTCCTGTACGCTTTCAGCATGTTCGCGTGGTAGACTTTCGTTCCTTTTCCGATGTCAACTCGATAGTCATGACCGACTAGTTCTGTGACTCTGAAAGGACCGTGCCAATGCAAATCAAGCTTATTAGATGCGGTAGGGGACATGACCAGAACTTCGTCACCGACATCAAACTTTCTGTCTCTGGCTTTTCTGTCATGATAGACTTTCTGCTTAATCCTAGCCTTGTCAACCTCATCATGAGCGAGTTGACACGTGTCTGCAATGATCGTTTTAAGATCAACTAGGTGCTGACACACTGTCTTTTCTTCATCAGATGACGATTTCTCTAGCATAGAGTCAGCTAGCAGATCCATCGGACCTCTAGGTCTTCTGCCGAAACAAGAGCTCGAAAGGGGAGAAGCCCGTACTTTCGTTTTGGCTTTCCCGGCACGCAAACAATAGAGCTGGTATGTACCTGTGCCATTGGCGTGGTTGTTTCACCATGAGCTTTTTCAACATAGCTTTCAACGTTGCATGAAAACGTTCGACCATCCCGTTCGCTTGGGCATGATATGGTGAAGTGTGTACCCCTTTGATAGACAGTAATCTACGGAACTCTGCCATCATCTCCGAAGTGAACTGAGAACCTCTATCTGACAGAATTTCTTCGGGGATTCCCAAACGTGCAAAAATCGAGAAAAGAGCTTCGACTACCGAGACTGTGTCGATGTTTCTCAGGGGGATTGCTTCCGGAAACCTAGTTGCTACGTCAATGAGTGTCAACAGGTATCTGTGTTTTTCCTCAGTCGGGGGATTGATCGGACCAACTATGTCAATGGCTACTCGCTTGAACGGTTCCTGAATGCGAGGCATGAACTCGAGTGGGATGGGAGGTGTTCTACTCCTATGCTCTGCCTTCTGACAAATGTCGCATGTTTGTACAAACACTTGGGCATCTCTGCATAAGCCTGGCCAAAAGAATCGGTGCTGTATTTTGTTTACAGTACGTCTGATCCCACAGTGTCCTGCTAACAACCCGTCATGCGATGTTGTCAGTACTGTCTGTCTCAATGTCTTTGGGACTACTATCTGTGGCAGTGCCTCTCCACTACAATCTTTGGAAGATTTGTAGAAGTATCTTTTCAACACGCCGTCTTCAATGACAAAGAAGAAAGAATTTGCACCTAGAGTTTTCTTCTCTCCTGTGCGTGCGAGTTCGAACAAAGGTTTCAGTGAGTCGTCCTCGCGCTGAAACTTGCACAGATCATCTTTTGTCACTGACAATTGAGGGATAGGAGCTGCGAGAGGTTTTGGAGCCAACTTCTCTTTCTTTGCAATAGAGCGTGTCATAACTGCTGCACATTGCACATTTCCAACAATGCCTGTTACCTCTGACGCACCCTGAACATTCCCTACGATCAGATCAACCACAGGATCGTCAATCACGCAACACTCAAGTGGTCCTTTGTAACAGTCAGTGTCAACGTCAACTAAGGCCAGAGGAAAACATTCGGACTTTCCTCCGAAAGAAATGACCCACTGATCCCGACCTAAGTATTGGTGTGGCTGGACCAATTCTTTGCGCACACCTGCTGTTGTAGCTCCTGTGTCACGAAGCACTGAACAGTTAAAGCCATTACAGTTTCCCTGCTCTAGTTTCAGCTTACTCAAAACGTCAGCAGCTGAACACAAAACTGACAAATTTGCGCTCTGTGCGTTTGAGTTTACTGGGGGGTAAAATGTCGTACTCGGACATTGTCTTTTAGTGTGTCCTTTTCCTTGACACTTGTAACATGTCAGTACGTTCGTGCTTTGTCCGTCCATCTGTCCGTCAGTTGTGTTCTGTTGCTGTTGTTGTCCGTAAGTCACGTGGTACTGTCCACGACCTCGAGAACCACGCGGCCTGTTGACCTCTACGAGGGGTGTACGCGGCTCCCCGCTGACTCTGGTCATTAGAGTAACCACCTGAATCGCTTCCGCTATAGTTTCCACTCTGGTAACTACCGCGAAGATTTTGCGACTTGCCTCTTCCACCACGGTACCGATTGTTCCCGTGTTTCTTCTCATCTTTGAGTGGTGGGACGGCTACTGACGCAGCTAGACCCGCATCCGCTTTTCTCGCGAGGTTTTTGTTTGGTCGAGCTAGTCGGTAGCTCTCGGCATGCTCAAGCAGCTGTTTCGATGTTTTCAAATTTCGCTCGCGCAAAAAGACTGCCAAATCTTTGGAAACGCTTTGCAAAATTTGCTCGCACAAAATCATGTCAAACAACGAATCATAATCATGAGCAGTGTCAGACAATTCAATCCACCGCTTGTAGTAAGTGAGTCATTCGCGTACCGTACGACTTGAAAGACTCCTCAGCCTCTGGGCGACAAGATCTGAATTTCTCACGAAACCCTTCGGCGCTGCACTGAAATTTGGTGAGAAGGCATTGTTTCAGAACCTCGTACTCAACCTTGCCAGACGCACACAAACCATGATACAGACTGAGTGCTGTGCCTTCCAAAACTGCACTAAGGAACACTGGCCATTTTTCCCTGGGCCAATTCAAAGCCTCTGCATGAGTTTCAAAACGGTACAGAAATGCATCGATAGAGTCTATGCTTTCCTTAAATGTGGGCAATTTAGGAAAGTTGAATGGTTTAGAACTGCCATGATGACCACCACGGTTCGAAGCCTGAGTACTGAAATCACCTGAGTCCTCAGATTTCTTTATCTCTAGTGCTTTAATATCCAACTCATGTTTCTTGAGCTCAAATTCCATCTTTTTTTCTTCAGCTAATCTCTTTGACTCTTCTATTTGTAATTCTTTTTGTCTTTCTTTTTCCTTTTCTCTTTCCAATGCTCTCTCATCTCTCTCAAGACATTTTTCAATATAATTCTCTAGGTCCTGACCTGTATGACCTAACTTTTGGCCTTGTGCCAAGTACTTGTCAAACCTTTCGTCCTGTACGTCAGACATGCTGACTGATAATGTCAAGTAGGATACAAACAAAGTATCACTGAGTGACAAAACAAGTGTAGACTAGATTAAAATCCACCAAATATCACTGAGTGACTATACAAATGCAGAGTAGGAAAAAAATCAATTCACTTTTTACACAACACAATACAAAACTACACTTAGAGAATAAAAATATTAATCAGCCACAATGCGCACACACAATATATAAGTAAATAAGTTTTGCTAAGTTTTTTTCTTCTTTCTACTTCAAAAAAATATTTAACGTAAAATAATAATTAATCACTGTTTCTAAAATATGCACACACACACACACACACACAAAAATCACTGGCTGTGACAATTTAAAACAAAAGGCCCCAGTACTACACAAATCTACACAAAGGGAGTAAGGCGCTATAGAATGGAAGAGATCCAAAAAACTAAACAGGACAGGTAGCAAAGAGTAAGAGGATAGTACAACAGGCAGGAAAATAGACTCGGCCCTCGTGGAAGCGAACCTAACACTTAAAAAATGCCTCCACCCCGCACACCTGGAGGCGGGAACTAACAACTAACAAACATTCAGACTGAAATTAATGAACGCAAAAGAGTAGGCAGAGAAGAGAGAGTCTTTTTTTTTTCAAAAACAATTAAACAACTAAACGAAACACGAGTAATTTTTTTTTTTCAAAAATGAACTGAAATGAAAGGGGACGTAAACGGGGTCACCACTGTAACGTAAGGCGGTCTCACACTCTCACTCCGCTTTCACATCACAGACATTCAGAAAGGCACGCATGCAAACGTCATCCACTCCCTTTCATACACACAAGCAAATAGTTATTCTTTTGACTGAGACCTTTTATACACGAAAAACAATCAGACAATCACACGAATTAATAAAGTAGTTTAAGACTTAATTACGTTCACAACTGGAAAACAGAAACCTCCAATTTCACCAGCACATCGATTATTCAAAGGATATGTGCCTGGATATAAAATGTACTACAACGCGGACAAAACCACTAACTATACACAATTAGATGTGAAATGAATAAAGTGAAATAAACAAGATGACTCAACAAGCTTGGTCGACACGATGCTGTAGACTGGGTGAAGACTTGTTGATGTTGAATAGAAAATATATACACTTGAGTCCAGACGATTCCTCTGGGAATTCCGGGCGATTCAAATCTTTTCACCTTCTCCTGGAATGAGTGAATGGAAGCACTTCTTCTGGAAGTGACTTGAATAATGCTGGACCGCAGACACCTTCGCAAATAATACGCTGAGGATGGTGTACCCCATCAGACTCAGGGAGAGCTCCACCTTGACACGGCGCTCGACGGGATGGCTGCACGTGATCTCAAGGGAGACAAACACACGTCGCTGGCTTCAAGCTCCACAACGACGGGGCAGACAATAGTAGACATACATGGTGTCGTGTACGCTGATCAGGCGGACATATTACAATGCGGTCAGCTCACCGGGTCTCCGGCGTCGTTCCTGTACAATATTAACCCGTAATTACTACCACTATCTCGGATAGTATTTCTTCTCCATAAACTAACTTTGATCCTGAACAAAGTTCCATCTCAACAACAATAACATCTGACATCGATCTCGAAAGTTCCAGTTATGAATTGATATCAGAAATTATCAACAAATTCACCTTCCAGTTACCAAGTACCTACACAATATCAAACAGCTCAAACTTATATCCTCATCATCAACCTCAAACCATATTCTCACAACTGATTCCTCACAAGAATGAAGTTCAAAACATCCTACCAAAAATTCTCTCATTTAAATAACCATTTGAGAAGTCCAACATTCAGAACTAAATCAGATATACATCATAACAGCATCAAGTTATCCATAGGGTTATCAAACAATCCACTTGGTCTTGAAATAGACAAACAATATTCAAAAATCAAACATACCTGTAGCGCTATGGCATACGGAACACAAAGAAGCCGGGTGGGGAAAAAAAAGACCTGTTCCCTCCACCGGTCAATAGTAGGACTGCGCACAATCTTTGTCGCAATTGCTCACTTCGTAAGCTGACAACAACTCAGGTCTACTTGTGTTACAACAGTCTCTAGTACAGAGTAAAACTCAAGCAACCGCTATAGCCGTGCATAGGCATTTTCCCGCACGTGAAAACGTTAGGTAGACTGGGATGAACTCCAGTACAGTACTACCTGTCTAAAACACTAGTTAACACTACACATGAAAATACACCCTTGAAAACGGCAAACACACAATCAATGAAAACCCCATAAATGCGGTTTGTCACAGTGTGCAGTGCCGAATTGCTGTCAAAAGCGAACACCAGGAACAGGAAGACCTTTCTTTCGATTCCCCCTTGAAAAAAAGAGGTAGGTATGCCTACGATATCGAAGTTGGAGCCAAGATCGGTATCGAAGTTGGAGCCAAGATTATGTTTTCTTCCAAACCTAACACACAGCATCACACGTGAAAACCAAAATCGTCGCATCCACGACGTGTGACTGGCGTAAATTTAGTATAGAATCCGCATGCTTGTAAAAAGTCTCTGTTTGTTTAACCCAACCCTACACTAGCCGCCGTAAAACATTTTAACGAAATAAACAAAAACGCACGTGTAAACAAATAAACAAAAACGCTACGGCAGATAAACATGACCAGCGGCAAAACTCTGAATTCGGAACCCGCACATTTCGGGTCCACAACACAATGAATGAGACCTGCATTGACAGGCACTGATACGATCAAAACGGTGGTGGCTGATCAGTGAGGACTGACCGAGTGCGTTCAGCACTGAACTAGTCCGAAACACACAACAAATGTTAACCCACAAAAAAGGAAACAAATAAACCCACGATGTGTGTACGACTGGCCACACAGGCCTTTGCATTGCAGGGTGCGTAGTGAACTGAACGCGCCCCGTCTACACTCAAGTCGTCCTACAGAAGATCGCACAATTCCTGCAGGTCTCTCCTCCTAAATCTAAACCTTTGAAGCATGTCCACATCGTCGTACAAGTCAAAAGGGTTAGTACGATTGCGGAACACCCTTTCCCGTCGCAATGCTCTTCTCATTTGCAGTTCAAGCGGGCCGCCATTTTTCAGATTTACGCAAAGGCTACGGCACCTTTCCGACACCCTCCTAGGTGGTGTACAATACGCAAGGGTTTCCGAGCGGCCGTAACTCTGCGCAAACGTCATGACCACCCAATTTTATCACAAATCGTAAGTTACGGACCCTCGCGTGCGTAAATCGGTGGCGGAAAAGTTACGAACGCGTCGTGACCACGGCCCCTAGTTTCGCTTTCACTGTAGGCTACGTAGTGTATTTCGTTCGATGTGTCCATGTAAAACTAGTACGGAACACAGACAGATCGAACAGCTGTGCGAGAGATCTAAAGATGGACGCATCCGCTGAACACTTCCTGCTAACTCACCATTAATCATATCTGCGACCGACGATCCAGCAGAATCTATGTTGTGATATGGTTTTACAATGGTCGGAATGAAGTTCAGCCGGATGATTTTGTTCGTTCTCTCTCTCTCTCTCTCTCTCTCTGTGAAGAGCTGTGTGTTCGGTGGTTAGAATGAAGTTGAGCCAGGTAATTTTGTTCTCTGTGTGTGTGTGTGTGTGTGTGTGTGTGTGTGTGTGTGTGTGTGTGTGTGTGTGTGTGTGTTGTGAATTTAGATGCAGCTAGCCGCTAGCACAGTTTAAGTCACCGTGATTTGTAAAGTTGTCCGAAAGAAACAACAAAAATTACGCTGTATATGCGTCAGCCGCGTGTGTTTACTGTTTGTTTACACCGCTGCATGCACACGTACCACTTGAGATTTTTTTTTTAAACAAGAAAGCGGAAAAAAATGTTGTTTTTCAACAAGAATACCAAAAGAAGTATTTCCCCGTTTATATTTGTCTGTTATTTGAACAGTTCGGCGCAGAACACAAATGCAAGCCCGGCTTTTGTGACCGCTTTCCACTTTCCGCCATGCTGTCACTATAGGGGCCAGATCTAGGATGCGCGCTAATGCGGGCAGACAACTCTTCGCGTTGTCCCCATCGACGTATAGATCTAGACGCACCGCGGTGACGGAAGTGTGACGCCACCGGGCGCCATGTTCCTAGTACCTCAGTGGTGCCAGACGCTATCAGCGCGCATCCGATTTACTGATCTACACTGACGTGTTCTCACAATTTCCTGGTGAGTTTTATTTTCACACAAGGAGTGATATCTGAAAGTAAGTCTCTTCTTTGTTTTTCAGTCCTGTGTTTCTTTGAACACAGAGAGAGAGAGAGAGGGGGGGGGGGTCTTTAAGTGCCTACAAGCATATAATATATTTATATTCTTTTTTTCTTCTTCTTTTCCAGGAGACTGTGCGGCACAAACTATGTCTTGTTGTTGTGTAGCGTTTGGTTGTTCCAACCGGAAAATGCTAAAGGAAAATCTTTTCACAAGTAAACTTCTGTGTTTTTCTTTTTGTTGTCAGTTAATATTTTAGACCTAATTATACTGAATGATGCTAGCGATCTTTGATCTACAAAAAGTTGTAAGTGATCGACTGTTTTTGTTTCCAGGCAATCAAATGACCTGATTCTGTAGACGTGAAAATAGACGTGATTCTTGTTAGATCTATCAGATCTTTATAATCAAATCTAAGAAGGTGTGTGTGTGTGTGTGTGTGTGTGTGTGTGTGTGTGTGTGTGTGTGTGTGTGTGCCGACAACCCGAGAGAATGAAAAGAAAAGTAACCACAGTAAGTCGCACAGACAAACTAGACGCAGATGGTGCCTTTGTTGTAAAATGGACGGAATCGACGAAAGTCCTCAATCACGTAGTTTACCCATCTCATTAGGCATGTTTAGTAGGACTTTGTAAGGAGTGTAACCCATTTACGTGTAAATTAGGCACGTTAGGGGGTGCCATTAATCAATCGTTAACCCGGCTCGCGGCCTCTGCCATGTCAGTATGATTTACACGTAAATGGGTTGCGCTGCTCAACGAAACCCTCCTTACGAAGTCCCACTAAACATGCCTATTATGTGATTACAATGCGGGTTGTTGTTATCACTTTGGTGAATGCTCTCTCTCTCTCTCTCTCTCTCTCTCTCTCTCTCTCTCTCTCTCTCTCTCTCTAGGAGAATCTAAGGGCAAGAAATTTGTTTGGGATGCTTACTCGAAGGAGGGACGGTCAAATGGGTACCTCCCTCGATTGTGTTTCTGGTTGTGTTTCTCTTGTGAAAATTAATCGTGTTTTGCCACATTGTATTTTGGCACTGGTCGGGCAGATTTCCCTTCCAGTGTTAACTTGCTCTTCGTCTTTTTCTACACCCTCCGGTATAGTGATTCTATACTGATAAAAATCGATCAGCCAATCTGATTTACGAGAGCAGTGAAACTAGATTCGTTCTGCACTGAAACTGGTTTCAGTTCCCATGGGTGGGACAGGGTAAGGGTTACTGAGCTGCCAGAGAAACTTGCATGGTTTCTGATAACAGGAACCAGTGCTAGGCCAACCTCGGACACTACGACAACCAGCAGTGGACAGCAAGGTGGCGGTGATGGAGGTGGTATCTATCAAATGGGATTGGATAAAAGTAGGAATGGATATAGTTATACACTATACTGACTAGTGGCATAAACAAGTTTAGTCAACACGTGAAACATGTGCACACACACAGATCAAAGAATACAAATGCACGAGGTCTCAAAATGCGCAGAGTATTCCTCAGATGTACTTCAGTGCATGAGGCCGTAGATTAGCCTCAGGTAAGAAAAAAAAAAAAAAAATATATATATATATATATATATATATATATATATATATATATATATATATATATATATATATTGAGCGCATGTTTTCGGCTTTAGCGACGCCTCTGTTCCTATTCTATATTAAATGTAATTACATGACATTACACCTAGGCAGTTGCTCCTTCTAAATTATATAGTCTTTTTCCGCTGAAACCTCTTGCAGAGCTTTAGGGTAGCGACGTCTGCTAGTACTGGAGACGCACCAGATTAATCTGGGGCAGCCTTTTAGTGCTGGTTGGACGCTGCAGCCCTCGTGGGTATCGCCGCATGCTCACCTGATGAGGGTCCCATTGACCCGAAACCATGGTCGTGAGCGGCTAAAATCACCAATTCATATGGCCTTGGTTGTACCGACCATTTTCCTCCCGGTGGGAGGGGAATGGGGGCCCTATGAATGGTGAGATACCCTTAGATCTGTTAGACGTTTCAGCGGTAGGATGGTAGATCCCCCCCCCCCCCTTTCCACTGTGGCTTGTAGCCAATATAGGGCAAGGCGGACTTGTCCACTGGCATACAAAGCACACATCTCCTAGATCTAGGGAGCGCTCTCAGCTTTACTTACTTCCCCTATATATATATTCACTGTGATATATATATATATATACCACTCTACCACTATTACAAGTCATGGTATAAAATCCATATTTCACCACATGTGGTATAAACATTGTACCCATGACAACCACGCGTGAATTTTATGGCTGTACCTAAAGGCCATGTCACACGAGAGGGCAAAAACACTTGAAAACATTGTTTTCAGATGTTTCGCTGCGAAACAGTGTGTTTTGTCGTGTGACATACTTCACAACAATGTTTTCAAAACACTGTTTCGATCGTGTTTTCAGTTTTAGAGCCTGCCCTAAAATCCGAAAACATGTTTTGTGTTTCAACCAATGAAAGCCGCCATGCGGAGTGTCAAGTGACACCTTCCCGTATCCGCTCAGTCAACATGTATGTTTAAGGAAACGAGACATCGACTTTACCCAGAAACCCCATCCAGAGGTATTTCATACGCATTGAAGTTCTACATACAAGAAAGGGTGTCTAGTAAGGTAGGAATGTCTTGACCGTAGCAGGGAAACTTGTTTTCAGTGTGACATCGCCTTAAAGAGTGAACAGGTATTACCCGTAGCAGTGTTCCAGCAGTGTGTTCTGGTGAAAGGATTTGCGTCACAATATGACGCGAAAAGGGACTAAAGAATAATTTACGTCACGACATGACGTAGTTCAACTTCGTACGGAAATGGGGACAAGGAGCTTTGCCAGTCGCTTGACGTGGAATTGTTGATCTTTTGCTGCGTTTTATCAACAAGCGGTCGTGTCTGTGACAAGCGTAAGCCTAGTTCCAGTTCTCTACTAAGACGGAGGCTTCGAAACGGACCAGCTGACTTCTCAAAGCCTTTGGACAAAGCCAGGTAAGCGAGGTAAAGCACCTCAGTCAGTGATGTCGCGTGAAGCATTTGGATTGCCGATGTCAGCTTTCAAATCAAAGACTTGAAATGCAGGTAGGGACGTGGTATAAATAATTTTCCCAATTCGGTGCCCCCGATTACGTAAAATACACCACACTCGTTTGTTGATTTCGACCGTAAAACTGCTCGTTAAAACTCGCAGTTTTACGGTCGAAATCAACAAACTCGTGTGGTGTATTTTCCGTAATCGGGGGCACCTCATTGTGAAAACTCTATTTATATATATATATATATATATATATATATATATATATATATATATATATATATATATATATATATATATATATATCACAGTGAATTTGTGTAATCAGGGATTTCATGAAATCCCTAAAATTTTCAGTAAGTTCATGTAATTACTGTTTCACTCGGGGATTTCATGAAGTCCCTAAAATTTCCAGGGATTTCAGGAAATCAAGGGCCAGGGATTTCAGGAAATCACTGATCCATAGATTTCGTAAGCCGAACACAGGGGCGCATCCCGTTCAACTCATTTTTTTTTTTTTTTTTTTTTGGGGGGGGGGGGTAAAGAAAGTAAACACATAGAGCCTAGAGGTACATCTCGAACAACTCAGACATTTGAGATAATCACAGTGAAAATAATAAATACATGCAAGTTTATCTGACGGAACTCTACATATAAGACAGCCACAGTATAAAACAAAACATACAAGTTCTCACAGTAGAAGATACAAAATAAATAAAAAATGCAAGTACATTTCGCGCAACCAATATGTATGTATGTAAGATAGTTACAGTAAAAGAAAAAAATGTGCAAGTTCATTTCACGCAACTCACACGTGTACGATAGCCATAGTTTAAAAAAAAATGATAAAACAAGCAAGTATATTTCGCGCAGCTCATACATGTAAGATGTCACAGTAAAACCCATCTTCGAAAACCACTGATGCATTGGCGTAGGACTTTGGAGGGGGGGGGGGGGGGTATCTGTTCGACCCCTCCTGTTCTTGGTGCTGAAAATGTTGTCACAATCTACAATATGTGTACCTCAGATACTGGAAATCACGGAACAGATCGACCAGGTGAAAGGTATTTATTGACTGAAATGGAATAATGAAAATCCCCGCTCCCCTGTTTGAATTTTTCGAGCCTCTGCCCTATCCCCCCCCCCCCACCTTCCCCTCCCGCCTTCCGTGAAGCAAACTTACTCGGTCAGGAGATAATAGTCGTTTCTGCTCTTTATCTGACCACCAGCAGCAGTAGATTTCACACTCTCCGCGAGTTTGTAGTAGTCTTCTTTTGGAATCAGATATTTGTGGTGTGTTTGGTAGCGCTCAAATAGCTCCGCTTTGAAAATCTCTTCGATGCTGGATTGTGACATGCTTGCAGTGGAGTGGTAGGCAGTTGTAAGTACACGTAGCAAACTGCAGTGTTAGTGTACCCTCGTAAACATGCAGTTTTCATCAGTCAAAGAAATTACTGTTTCTGTACAGAGTTGTCACATGGTGAGAATGCTGTGGTGAGCTGCTGCTTTGAGTGAAATTTCAGGGTCTAGGCAGTTGTGCACATGTTATCTGATCTACGAGTGAATTTTGTTTTTGCACCAACTCTTTGCCAGCTTCAGTGATGTTCGTCCCAGGTCATGGGAGGGATCCACGGAGGGCTCGAAAGCTGGGGCAATTTTTTTTATTATTATGATGGATGATAATGGAGATGAGGATGATGGTAAGATGATGCTATGGAGGTCCGTGTGGTTTGGGACTGCGGGACAGGGATCATTCCACGCTTCCTGTCATAAATATCCCGGAGTTAACCAGGCCCTGCGGTGCCGGTGTGTAATCATCCACATCATAAGATGTGTCATACAAAGGGAAGCACCCCCAAAGTCGCACCCGTGAAGTGGCTGAATCACGGCTGTGTGGCAACAGCCTCCGCATTGGGCCCATAGCACACCCGCTCTGGGTAGGAGCCGACCTAGGTAGGAAAAATCCCGCTTGCCTCGGCTGGGACTAGAACTCGGGTCTCCCGGTCCATTGTACAGGGGCCGGTACGAGTGAAATTTCAGGGTCTAGGCACCGGTTGTCTGATCTTACACAAATTCACTAAACTCAGCCAGTAAGAAAGTGTAAAAACCATGACAAAAACTTAGGGATTTCATGAAATCCCTGGAAATTTTAGGGATTTCATGAAATCCCTGAGTGAAACAGTAATTACATGAACTTACTGAAAATTTCAGGGATTTCATGAAATCCCTGATTACACAAATTCACTGTAACACACACACACACACACACACACACACACACACACACACACACACACACACACACACACACACACATATATATATATATATATATATATATATAAGGAGCACCACCACTACCAGCAACAACAAGAAGTCAGTTCTGTACGCGTCGTTCTATTGAACCCTATGGAACGTTCAGCATTAACCCAAGATCGGTCTGTCACAAAATGTACAACGTATGGCTTTTAAATTTTGTCGTGCCAGTTTCAGTATAGTATATCCCCATGCTGCGAAAAGCACAGTTTGAAGGACGCGCGGGTATAGGGCTGGTTGATCTCATTATTCCGAACAGGATATCATTCCTCCACAGCCCCCCAGACCCCACCCTCCACCTCCACCCCAAGACAACCCATCTCCATCTGCCAACCTTGAGCACACGTTATTTTATACGTGCGGACCTGATTTCCATCATGTTGACGACCGTTAGAGGAGACAGCCACTCATGCCTGATTCAGGATCTGAAACTGATCTGACCGGATTCGGGAAAAATTCATCAAAAGTATAGCTGCTCACTTGTGGGCCTTTCCCACGGCCGTACGCTGACCTAACTTCATCCAGAGGTCGGTTCCGTGTTTTTCAGAATGCGTGTATAGGGTTGTCGGGAACATTGTGCACGTGCACGGTGTGGAACATGTTTGGTGTCACGCGCTGAAAAATAAGCCATTCCAGCCGGTCAAAGAACACAAGGCACGGGGCCTTAAAATGCCTATATATTCCGTATTAGCCTGAGGCACAATAGTCACCCCTAAAAATGCTTCGATCTAGAAAGAAAAACTGCCATGCACAGAACATTCAAGGGCACACATATCAGACAAGTTTTTTTTTTTTTTTTTTTGAATGAATGTCTCCTTTCCGCTCAGGCCTCACTGGGGTAATGCAAGTCTACTTTCTGTTTAGGCCAGACAGGCAGTTCACTTAAATCTACTCAGGTCACTTGTGCCCGACCTGTGCGCAAAACGTCCCAGTGTCAATGGCAGCTTGCCTCTTGTTGCGGCCCCCTGGCATGCACCTTGCCCTACAAAATACTAACATCACGCTCTTTCACGACAACAACAATCACTGCAAACTAGCGCACACGCCAAACTGGGTTCTTCAAATAAGCACTGCACATGACCGCACGCTCAACTTGTGTCAGTTACGCCTGTATACACGTCACGTGATGTTTTATTCGATCTACAGTCAAACATAATATATGAGCTTTTGTTGAGCTCACCCGGATCCAGGACACAACTCGACTCCGCCTGTATACACGTGATGTTTTATTCGATCTACAGTCAAACATAATATGTGAGCTTTTGTTGAGCTCACCCGGATCCAGGACACAACTCGACTCCGGCTGCACGCCTCGATAAGGGCAATGGCTGAAGTTTCAGATCACATAATTATTGGGTTTCATGAACGCAACTCCAGCTATCATTATACCAACACATTCCTGGCTGCTCCTTCACAGACTTACTCATTCGTTTACTCACTCACTCACTCACTTGAGGTTCGGTAGTGAGTTCTGTCACGGGCCAAATAATTATTTGAGATGGTCTTTTTCTCGTTGAAAACGTCTATGATATCACCAATACGTGGTGGAAAAGGACGTTATACCCTGAACACCCACCCAATCGACTTACTTACTTACTTACTTACGTAATTAAGTATTGTAACGTGCTTATTTACTTATACTTACGTATACGGAAGGTGTGGGGCCACTTTGGACACGTCTGAGATCAGGAGGTCGATGATTTGACTGAATCCTGAAACGGTCGAAATTCGTGCAGAGCTGTTTCTTTTCTTTTTTTAGTAATCACCTCCTGATGCAGAAGCCACCAAACACTCTTACTGACTGACTGACTTACTTACTTACTTCAAATGGGGCAGTCGGTGGTCGAGTGGATTAAGAGACTTGTCACCAGTGCGCTCTAGAGGTCAGGCGCTCAAGTCCCACTCGGGGCAAAGAATTTTTCCTTCTCGTATGTGGCACCGTTCATTCGGGCCGATCGTCGGGGGTTCTCTCCGGGTACTCCGGCTTCCTCCCACTCTGCTTTGGAAATATTCAGTCCACCAAATTTGAAAAATAAATGCAATTCGAAATTCCGAAATTTAAACTAGCTGAACTGACCCTTCGCACCACGTGATTGTAATGTGTTTATGTCCAGTGTGTGAGAGAATGCGTGTGATTCACGTGAGCGTGCTTGTTGGGTTCAGTTCGCGGCGCTTCAGTTGAGCCGATTCATGAAATTGGGTAAAGCGCCTACACAATACTGATTAATATCATTATTTATAATAACTTGACTGGCCTTTTTTCTCGTTCGTTGCCTCATCTTTGATATCACCGTTTCGTGGTGGAAAAGGACGTCACACTGCCAAACACACCCTCCCATCTCACCCTCCTTCATTTAATAACTATTTGCTGTAACTGTTCTCTGTTTCAGCAAGCTCCATTGTTGCGTCACTTCCTGTTTGTGTCCTGGCGCTGCTCGTGAGCGCCGCTGCGTACAGAGCCTAACTCCTGGCCTCCGCTCGTCCACAGATGATACGAAATGATGTTTATTAGAGCTGCTAATAGCATTAGGACACTTGAACAAAACAAAACAAAACAAAACAAATTAAAAGAAAACGAGACAGAAAAAAAAATCCGTCCATTCCCTGTGGGTTCTGTTTGAATTTTGCTTGACATATCAATTCAGTTTACATATCAGTTAAGACGCTAGCAGACTTGATCTGTAAAACAGTTCTTTACCCTTGTCGCTGGTTGTGCCTCTTGCGTGTGTCGATTTATATCGTGGCTACTCTCTCTCTCTCTCTCTCTCTCTCTCTCTCTCTCTCTCTCTCTCTCTCTCTCTCTCTCTCTCTCGCACCAAGTAGTGTAAACAAAGAGCTAATGATGGCAACCTGTGCTTCCTTACATTCCTGGTAAACCTTTAGCTAAGTGTAGTTTTTCCAGTGTGATAATCTTGAAACAAAAACACCCAAATTCCAGGTACTCATTCATTGGATTTTATATGCAAAACTAACAAAACGCTAAGTTCACACAGATGATTGATCACCAGTAAAGACATTTTACGACACGAAATCTGTATTTTGCATTGTACACAGTTTGGATAGGATCCCTGAAGCGTACTGCCAAAAATCGCCGTACTGACAGGCTCAAATAATTATGCGGGTGGGTGGGTGTTTGGGGGTTTAACGTCCTTTCAAATAATTATGCACACAAAAGGTTCTTGACACCAGTTAGTAACGGTGAAATAATGAGATCAGACCAGATCAGACGTGCATCTAAGTTTTCTGGGAAACGTTTCAAAAAAATTGTAATGAAATACGTCGAGATATTGACTATTGAAATTTATTGATTGTTTCAATTAAAGTATCATCAGTTTTGAAAATTGTAAAAACCTTTAAAGAGATCGGGCGAGTCAGTTACCATAAAACATGAATAACAAAGCATTTGGGGTTTGATATTGTGTAATATAGCACACGAAAAGCAACTGGAAACTATGCTGAATAGTGGGAGGATTACCTGTTGTTAGTGTTAGGATGGTGGGGTTCGTCTGACAGCTACGTTCGCTCGCTGGTGCGGGAGTCTTTTTCTTATGAATCTCATTTTGATCAACTACCGAATGTTGTTTGGTAATACTGTACTGAGAGGATTTTTGTGATTTGTGGTTTTTATCACTATGCATTATTACAACTTTGCTTTTCCTTTCCGTGAAAAATAATGTGTGTGTGTGTGTGTGTGTGTGTGTGTGTGTGTGTGTGTGTGTGTGTGTGTGTGTGTGTGTGTGTGTGTGTGTGTGTGTGTGTGTGTGTGTAGAAAATACCTCTGTGTGTGTGTGTGTGTGTGTGAGAGAGAGAGAGAGAGAGAGAGAGAGAGAGAGAGAGAGAGAGCCTCAGTGGAGAGAGAGAGAGAGCGCCACAGAACGAAAATGTGTGCTTTTTTACGTCTGTGGCCAGCCACGCTTTTAGCGTGGTCGACTGCTTTGCGGCTATGGCCATGTCACACGAGAGGGCAAAAACACTTGAAAACATTGTTTTCAGATGTTTCGCTGCGAAACAACGTGTTTTGTCGTGTGACATACTTCACAACAATGTTTTCAAAACATGTTTTGATCGTGTTTTCAGTTTTAGAGCCTGCCCTAAAATCCGAAAACATGTTTTGTGTTTCAACCAATGAAAGCCGCCGTGCGGAGTGTCAAGTGACACCTTCCCGTATCCGCTCAGTCAACATGTCCGTAGCGGGACCCTCTCTCTCTCTCTCTCGCCTTAGACGCGCGCTTGCTTGTTTTCACGTGTGTCATGTATTGTTTCGGAAAGCATGTTTCGGGCGTTTTGCCTTTCAAAACATGTTTTATAAAACATGTTTTAGGAAAACATGTTTTCAGTGTGACATCGCCTTAAGAGAGTTAAAAACATTGTTGTGAAGTATGTCACACGACAAAACACGTTGTTTCGCAGCGAAACATCTGAAAACGTTTTCAAGTGTTTTTGCCCTCTCGTGTGACATGGCCATGACGCCGGTACCGTCGCGCGCGCACACACACACACACACACACACACACACACACACACACACACACACACAGACGCCATGCACACACTCACTGACGCACGCACACGTACGACACACACGCGCACCAGAATTAGAAAACTGCTGCATTCAAGGGAAAGAATGCTTAGAAATCGCGCTTTTTCTCTTCCTCGACTGAGTTGCAGGATTATGTCCCCTGCGTAACTGAATTGAAAAGAACTACAATGTACTAAGGAATCGTAAAATAAGCTATGTACGTTAAAAAGCTTGCAAACACATTACAACTGAAACACGTGAAATTGTCCTCAATTTATTTAGCTAATGATGTGTCAAACAAACCTGACCAAGGACGGAGTCAGTCACCACAGCGCGGCAGGTTACAGCTCCGGGCAACCAGGTTCACTTGTGTGCCATGTGTCGGAATTCGCTGTCTGCAGTAGGGTTGTTTCTTTGGCAGAGGGTGTGTGTGCGTTGTGCGCCGTTCAGTTTGCCGACTGCTGTGAGTGGTGTAGGCCATGTGTGTGTGCTAATGATCTGCTTTCATCCTAACACCATGCTACACGGTTACTGAGGTAGGTGAAGTTTTCTGTTTACCGTGTTGACTGACATTGTGTAGCCGGCATACAGGTCTGGCACACCTGTGTGTAATTTAGGAGCATTTCCGAGTCTGTTGGTTCAGTCAAGCGACACTCCGGTACAAAGCGCTGTTCGGCGGGTTGTGGTTTGTGTGTGTGTGTGTGTTTCTGTCTCGGCTAAGCAGGCTTTAGGAAGCCGGGTCAAATTCTTGTATGTTTTTGTTGCCGCGCCTATGAAGTTTTTGGCGCGAGCTGCTCTCCGCACTGAGATATTCAGCCGTACCCAAATCATCCCGAGTTTGAGTTGTAACGCCAGGTATGCTTGTGTCAGTGTGACAGTACAAACTTGATGTGAACATCTTTCAGTCTGTTTGGTCCGTTATTGTATCAGTCGCTACTGATGATCTACAAGCACGCCGGGGTGACTGTGACTCGGTGACGGCAGTGTGTGTGTGTGTGTGTGCGGTGTGACGGCCGTATCAGTGTGTGTGTGTGTGTGTGTGTGTGACGGCCGTATCAGTGTGTGTGTGTCTGTGTCTGTCTGTCTGTCAGTGCGGTGTGTGTGTGTGTGTGTGTGTGTGTGTGTGTGTGTGTGTGTGTCGTGTGCACGCACGGTGTGTGTGTGTGTGTGAGAGAGAGAGAGAGAGAGAGAGAATTTACAGATTTATTTGCAAGGAAGAGCATGCACGCCCATCGCCGGTGACAATGCCTTTTACTGTGGCAAACCTGTCCTAGCTACACGTACAGTGTAAACAACGAGTACATCTCAGTACACAATGAAAGTGCTGAGGGAGAGAGGGGGGGGCGGGAGGGGGTGTCTGGTGAGAAAAGGGAGGCATGACGGATGACCTCAGTCAAAGACTGATACATGACACCGCCAAAGGTATGCCGGCCGACACCGACACTAGTTTCGCGGTCATGGACAGAAGAGGAAGCCACTTGCAGTTAGCCAAGCGTGACACAGTGCCACGCCCCCCTCACTCAGCTGACCTGATGGTCCAATTTAGTGGACATACAGAAACCTACTTCGACGACCGCTTAGTCCTCCTAACATTGTAACTGGTGGGCGGGTGAATATTTGGGAGTTTAACACATTGTAAGTGGTCGTAGAGACGGTGTGCTTTGATGTGTGTCCGAGTGTGTATCTGTGTGTGTTCTTGCCGGGAGTGGTTCAAGTTAAGCAGAATTAAGTCAGGATTGCGTTTAACTAAAGTTGTTTGGGGAAAAACTAAACTAGTGATAAGCAGGTCGGCTGTTTTGTCACTTTTGTGTCATCAGATGAGCGATCGATGAAGACACCGACGTAGACTGTAGAGACAGAAGCACGTCCCAATGCCAACTGAGTGATAGATCCATGTGCAATATGCACATGGACAGACACAGTACCCTATGAAATGCGTGAACTCACTGTCCTAAGTCATGAAACTGACATCCATCTTTTTTTCCTTCTGTTTTTTAACGGTTATGGTGAATTGGCTTTACTTAGTACATATACCATGAATAAATTGAATTTGACGAGTGCCATAGAGGGACTGTGTGTGTGTGTGTGTGTGTGTGTGTGTGTGTGTGTGTGTGTGTGTGTCGGTTTCTGTCTGTCTGTCTGTCTGTCCGTCCGTCCGTCCGTCCGTCCGTCTGTCTGTCTGTCTGTCTGTCTGTCTGTCTGTCTGTCTGTCCGTCCGTCCGTCCGTCCGTCCGTCCGTCCGTCCGTCTGTCTGTCTGTCTGCGTCTGTGTATTCCTCTGTGTGTGTGTGTGTGTGTGTGTGTGTGTGTGTGTGTGTGTGTGCGAGCGCGTGTCTGTGTCTGTGTGTGCAAAGACGACGACAGACGAGAACAGTTCATGCTCTCAAGACTTCTCTACTTCTCCGCAAATTGTTCTGACTGATTCGCACCCATGTCTTCCCCGGCAATACACGTGCCCTCTGGAAATCCTACGCTTATGTGAGCTGGTAAAGATGAACGATAAAGACAGCGTGTGCCCCCGAGATGCGAGCCGCGAGAGATAAAAACGCCGGCTTCAGAGTGGACGAACTGTCATAAATGAATTAGGTGATAGTCTGCTAGAATGATATGCAGATGCCGTTGCAAGGCTGAACACTGAGTGTAGTCTCATTCTGTGGCTCGGTTTGGCCTGGTTCCGTGTTGCGATTTCAGAGTCTATCTTTATCACTGCCGTCAAGCACTAAAGAGTACTCGTATGCCCTTTGGCCGTCTGACGGTAGGTCGGTGTGCGCGTGTGAAGATTGGTAAGACTCACCAGGAGAAGAATAAAGACTGTCAATTCTTCTTGGCTGCTTGGAGTAAAATTATAATTGTTTGTTTTGAATTTCGAACATATTTCATAACTAATCTTTTCTTGTCTTCACTGTGACAAAGACAAGTTAAAGAAAACATGTTTCACCTCTAAGGACGAAACTTTTACAGTAGCATGTCGCTAGCACAGTATACTCGTGTCACGTGTCGCATGAGAGGTGAATGTAACAACGCGTTCACCATTGAAATCACCAGCTAATGAATATGCATAGGATAATCCACCTCGTCCACCATACAAACGGAAATCAACAGTTCAGCCCGCGATCAGCAAGTTACGTCCCCATTATCGAAGTCAGCACTAGTAAAATGTCGCTTTGTTCGCGGCGCAAAGTTACAAATGTCATCGGTAGGGTGTTGGCTGATGGTCGTTCGGTGTGTACCTTTCGTCCGAGGCACTTGCTGATTGCCATCACACACACACACACACACACAAAATTCACCATTTCAAATAATATCCCCTTCCCCCTTACCCGCCCGCTCGGAGGTTCTCATTGTTCAGTTTAAAAGTCAAACGCTTCGTTAGTTGCTCAGCTTAGACATGCGGGGACCAGGGGAAATAACCAGTAGATTTTAAGCATATGATCGTTGTTGTTGTTGTTTTTTTGTTGTTGTTGTTGTTTTTTGGTTTGCTGTTAGTTTGTTTTTAAGACAACCAGAGTACCATTTGTGTCCACCAGCTTACTGCAACTTGGGTCCAACTTAGCTACCAGCTTAGGGAATTTCACTGTTACTATATAGAAATACCTCTTGACAAAAGTCTCGTTTATACACGTATAGTACATGAATATATTGGACTAGTTTACTACGAGCCGCCTTACGCATTTTCTGCATCGTATTTAGTGTCATGGGCATCACATTTTGACTGGTTGTCCTTTGTGTAGGGAGAAGCGTGTCGAAGTAGAGAAAGGTTTGTAGGTCAGGCACGGTCACACCAGTAACATAGTAAGACCGAAACTAGTGCGATGTCAGTAATGAAGGGACATAACGGCAGTGAAATTTCTGAATGAAGTGACTAGATCATGATCATGTTCGCTGTGTTATTTGTTAAAGGCGCGATTGCTACCATTAGCATTATTAAGTTTTGTATGGAAAGACTTCTGTTTTGGAACAGTTGCTCACATTGGTCCCTTCGCCTGTGCGCCCGAAATAGATTATAGAATATCTTAGACATTAGTACAGCTCCAAACCCAACACGTCGCAATGCAGGATACAATGATTTTACATTGCAGTTAGAAATGCTGTAATCTCTGTACCGATTTCGAAACAAGCTGCATTCTTTGTGGATCTAACTACTATCTGCATCCCTCTGACCGTGAGAAAATTGGTATCCCTGCTATCCATAGCCAGTTGTAGGGCAGCACAGCGTGGCGTGTGCGTGCGTGTGTGTGTGTGTGTGTGTGTGTGTGTGTGTGTGTGTGTGTGTGTGTGTGTGTGTGTGTGTGCTTGTTGCCGCTTTATGTGTTCCCCATTCATGTACGTGTATTATATATATTTATGTATTATAGATATGTATCTTTGTTCCTCATTATCTTAAATCTTAAATGGCGCTTTGCAAAGCGCTTAGAGCCCAAATAGTGGGGATAACGCGCTATATAAGTAGGAGGAGGAGGAGGAGGAGACGTGTCAGACTGACACGCCTTGACAAAACCGCTTCAGGAAACTGAGGTGCGTCGTATGAATATTTGGCAATTCATCGAACAAACACTTGACAACCTGCTGTGTCTTGTTTTGGAAGATGTCGTCTGGAGGTAAAACGGGCAGCTGTTGCAAGGTCGATTTATTCTGTGATTTATTTACTTGGTATTCACAGATGTCCGATACGGTCAATGGAGGGAGTCGTGCTTTAACATTCGAAACACTTCGCTCTGTTCTAACTTCCCCGATAAGTCAATAAACAGTTAAAGGTGCTCTTGATAGTTTGAACAGCCCAAATAGTGTCCCCCCCCCCCCAAATGTTTGAAACAGATATAGCTATAGTTGTATGTGTGAGGGCATTCAAATTCAAATTGATCTGTTTTTTTTCCCAAATGCGATATTCGGTTGTGGTGAACATAAACGGAGCAAATAGACAATGCATGCAACATGGAATGAAAAACACACAGATTGATGTAACACACTCAAAATCAGATAATTATTTGTGTTTAGTATCACCTCACATTCATTCTTAATATTGATAATGTTAGTAATGTCATTAATACATACAAGAGCAAATTATGTCATGACCTTGCCAATCTTTGTTCATACAGCCACATAGCAGATTACAAATTATCTTCCTTGAAGTTTTTTGTCAAGTTAAGCGAAAAACTTTCAGCCGTTGGTAGTTGGTAGGCTGAGCTCAAACTGGGAAGCACGGATGAGGATAAAATGAGACCATGCTGTTAAAAGCTTTATATGCTTTTTGTCTCTTAAAAATACGTGGAAAATGCATGTTTAAAGTTACTATCCAGGCGTGTTGTTAAGTATTTTTTTAGTGACGAATCACTGTATATGCTCAGATTTCCAACACAGGTCAAAATATATATATTGCTTGTACTGTTTGAACGCTGAAGTTTCATCCGCGCTGGTTGAAAATATAATTGTAATTCACAAGAGTACAACATAAGATTATGCTTCTTTAAAACATCTCTTATGTCTTGTCTGATTCGGTCAACGGGAAATTAAAGAGCGTGAGTCAACCACAAGTCTTGACTGTCGTGATTCAGTTTCTGGGTGCAAGGAAACGACACGCAGCGACAAATACGAAAAACGACCGTGTTTACTCTTAGAAGGTGCGTTGGTAACACACGGTTTCACGCAATATGCGTTCAGAGCTTTATGCATGTGTGGACTTGACTGGTCAGCCTCTTTGTGTGTGTGTGTGTGTGTGTGTGTGTGTGTGTGTGTGTGTGTGTGTGTGTGTGTGTGTGTAATTTGTGCAGGGTTAGCACAAAAGATAAAGCAGGCGTGTGTGTCATGAATAATGTATGCGTAATAGGCTAGGAGTGTTAATGTCAGAGCTGAATTTTGTTGTTGTTGTTTTACTCCGCTTGTGTGTTGTGAATTTGTTTTGTGCATATTGTCATCGTTAGAGTGATCAGTGTGAGCTTATATTTAGTACATTGTACATACTGTGTTATGTTCAAGTATGGAAAACACAAACTGTGGCCGGACTTCGAACTTCGACTCTGAAGTCCTGCCTCCGCCAGTATGCGCAGTGTGTACAGCCCAGTGGCAGTCACTCAGCGATCAAAATACAAATGCTTTGCGCTTCTGCATATTAATTGTTGCCCTTGTCTTTCTGTGTCACTCCAGGCGAGTGTTGCTGTGTGGCAGACACCAAAAGAATAATTTGTCATTGTGATACCAGCAGTCGTGTTGTGATGCACTGACTTAATAATTAATGTTGTGATAAATGGTTTATGTCGATTTTTTTTTCATTTCTCTCTCACAGGCGGCTGTCGGCGTATGACATGACAGACGTGATAACAACTTCCTGTACTCATTCGGATCGGGGTTGAGAGGAAACGTCTGTATATATATATATATATATATATATAGCGACATGGGAAAGGACAAAGGTAATGATTATTTGTACTGGAAAATGGGCTACAAAACGTGTTTCCCCTTTATTTGCCTGCACGCCTGATTTCATACGTATGCTATTCTGCAACACCCAGCCAGTGGTCATGTGCGGAGATTCTTCTGGGCGTTCATCATAATTTACATAGCAAGTTAATGGTTTGTGTTCAGGTATGACAAACCGTGTGTACTTCAAATAGCTGTAAGTGGATTCCATAAGGTTTTCCACCGAACTATATTTGCTATTCCTTGCGTCTATGCCGTCAAACGGTGTGAGGCCCTAAGTGCTTATGAAATCCAGGCGCTTAGGCCCGATTTACCAAATGACTGTAGATCTGTTCCTTATTCTAAGGTTTTTCAATTGTCACATATTTTGACACAGTTAACGTGAAACTCGTGAACCAGCTCAGTTTTATTTTTACCCGCTGTGATGCATTGTCCCACATGTGTCAGATATTACGTGTTTAAAACCACAATACATGCACTGTCTTTCACTGCGTCAGTCGTGGTCTCCCTCAGTATGCACCACCGGCGTCCGTTCGAATTAGATCTTTCCGTGCGAACTGGCTCAGTGTCGTCAAAATAATTCTGAAGAAAGAATGTACATGATCAAGCAAAACGTGTCACTAGAATGACGTGTTCTTCAAACAACAGCGGACACTCGAGATTGTGACGCAAAACGCAAGATAGTGAGAATTATGTCCTCTTAGTGTAGTAATTAGGCATAACATACAGTAAACTCACCCAAAATGACAAGTAGTAGGCACACCAAGCCGACCAGACCGCACCACAAAGGTAAACAACTGTCTTACGTCTGGTAATTTCATCTCAGTTCGGGGCGGCCGAGTGGGTCGAGTGTTGGACTGTCAATGGTAGGGTGTTGTGGTCGATTCCCTGCTGGAGTAGCAAGCCTTTGCATGTGACTGACCTCTGTTCTTAGATCAGACACTATTAGCTAGGCTGGAGCAGTGGGTTCGATAGAGACAGTTCCATTACACCACGGAACTGTTTCCTTTGACAGTATAACTGGATCTGTTTGTGTAACAGGTTCATCACAATGAAGGATACGTCAAACCAGAGGCTTCCTAGTCTGACTGGACTGAATCGCGTTCAGCTGGATTGTTCGCCTGTTCCCCGGCTTAGGAGAACTGTCCCTCGCCCCCCCCCCCCCCTCGTCCTCCCTCCCCCCCCCTCCCCCATCACCTGCCCCTTAGGGCCGTCTGCAATCACTCTTGTGGCGGGACCGTCAAATCCTAGCTGACGTGCCTACGTGAAAGTGGAAATGGAAATAACTGTAATTATTGTATATTGTAAGACAGTATTGCAAGATTTCCAGCAACACGCGCGCGCACACTCACGCACGCACGCATGCACGCACGCACACACACACACACACACGCGCGCACGCAAAACACGCACGCACGCACGCAAAACGCGCGCGCACGCACACACACACACACACACACACACACACACACACACACACACACACTGCCCTTGAGTGCATTTTTCTTGTGCCCTCTCGTTTAATATCAACCTCACGTAGTGAAAAAGGGTGCAAAAGCCCAATCCAACAAGACGACAAGCAGCCTTCTACCCAGAACGCCTGACCATCTCCAAACTTACGCTTTCTCTGATACAGCAGTGACTGTGTTTTCTCGTTATCCCGTGTTTCGGTTTGATATCAACCTCACATATTGTCTATCTGACCAACAAGCCAACCTCTATCCTGCACGCCAGCCCAGCTCCTAACAGAGACTTTTCTTTGACAAACCAATGATGTGTTTCATCACCCAGACATGTCTAAGGACGATCTGATCGCGGAGAACGAGCGCCTGGTGAAAGAGACGGAGCGACTGAAGAGCGGGCTGGAGGAGGTGCAGCAGATGTTCAACAACCTGGAGTGGGCCTACACGGATTCCAAGGGCACCTTCTCTCTCTCCCGCTACGGGCACCTCAAGGACATGATCAAGAAAGTCACCTCCGACGAGGTCATGAAAATGGTGGGTGTTTTGTGCAGGCGCAGGATCAGAGCAGGACCCGCCTCGCTCTGCCGTGTAGCGACAATGGTCGAGTGAAATTTAATACAGGGAAGGAAAGAAGAAGAGTAAGAAAGACATGCAGCTATAGGTAGGACTGACGTTAGCCAGCTTCTGATTGGCTGTGACAAACCCAGCCCCAGCCTGACCCCAAAACCTAAACTTCAGTCATTCTGACTTCTAACCCTACACCTCATTTAAACCAGATTACTAACCCTAAATACCTCATTCAGATTTGGTAAACCTCCAAACCTCCTTCAACCTACGATACTAATCCTAAACCAACCCTAAACCTCCACAGATCAGCCAGTCAGAACTCAGAACCCGGCCGGCTGGCGTCCTACCTATAGCTGCAAATAATAATGGTTGTACTTATACAGCGTTTAACCCATTTATAAATTAAAAGTTCTAAGCGCTTAAAAAGTGAAAAACTTGAGTTAACTAGAGAGGCAAAAGCCTCCATGGCTCCCTTGTGACATGGGTCAAGGTCATTCAAGAGTAAAAAATCTTACCACTATCTATCATCAAGCCAAGTAAGGTGTCTCTGGTGTTCTTAGTTCCTGGCAATATTACACTTTTCCCCCAAACTGACTATATGGCCTTGACCTTGGGCCAAGGTCATTCAAATAAGACGTCTATCATTACACCAAGTTGGATGCCTCTAGTATTTGTAGTTTCTCCAAAGACGGTAATATTGAAATTGACAACAGACAGCTTTAATGACCTTGACTCAAAGTCAAGGTCATTTAAAGTGGTATGGGTATATAGTTCTTATCAATGTCTATTAGCATGGCAAGTTTGGCGCCTCTGCTGTTTGTTGTTTCTGAGAAAATGCCAATGTTACGGTTTCACAAAAATAGCTTGTACGGCCTTGACCTTGACACAAGGCTATTGAATACATGTATATCTGTTAAGTTCTTATCAATGTCTATCACCATATAAAGTTTAAAACCTCTGGTTTTTGTAGATTCCAAGAAAATGCCAATGCAAAATTTTAAAACAGACAGCTTTAGTGGCCTTGACCTTGAGTCAAGGTCATTCAACATGTTATATTTTGAAAGGTCTTACGGCTGTCTATCAGCATGCCAAGTTTGGTGCCTCTGCTTTTTGTAGATTCTGAGAAAATGCCCATGTTAAGGTTTACTGCGGAAATGCGGAAAATAGCTTGTACAGCCTTGACCTTGACACAAGGCCACTGAATACATGTACCTCTGTAAAGTTGTTATCAATGTCTATCATCATGCAAAGTTTAAAACCTCCGGTTTTTGTAGATTCCAAGAAAATGCCAATGCAAAATTTTAAAACAAACAGCTTTAGTGACCTTGACCTTGAGTCAAGGTCACTCAGAATGATATATTTTGAAAGGCCTTATGGCTGTCTATCAGCATGCCAAGTTTGGTGCCTGTGCTGTTTGTAGATTCTGAGAAAATGCCAATGTTAAGGTTTTCTACGGAAATGCGGAAAATAACTTGTCTGACCTTGACCTTCACACAAGGCCATTGAATACATGTATATCTGTAAAGTTCTTATCAATGTCTATCATCATGCAAAGTTCAAAACCTCTGGCGTTTGTAGACTCCAAGAAAATGCCTATGTAAAATTTTCAAACAGACAGCTTTAGTGACCTTGACCTTGAGTCAAGGTCATTCAAAATTATATATTTTGAAAGGTCTTATGGCTGCCTATCGGTATGCCAAGTTTGGTGACTCTGCTCTTTGTAGATTCTGAGAAAATGCCAATGTTAAGGTTTACTGCGGACACACCCACAGACAGACACACACACACACACACACACACACACACACACAGACAGACGACGGAGGGTTACAACATAGACTCCCATTGTTACACAAGGGAGCCAAAAATGTATACAAAAATATTCAAAGCGACACTGTCAGGGCTCGCGCGCGCGCGCGCGCGCACACACACACACACACACACACACACACACACACACACACACACACACACACACATGTAAGAAAGCAAGAGAGAAAGAAAATGGGGAAAATAAGAAAGAAAAACATCAGTATTGGTTTGCTAACCTCAAAAACCGTGTTACGGTCTTTAGCATGCTTCATACGCTTCCATGACAGGTTCAGTCGTTGTCAGACAGCAGCAGCCGACTTCAGCCACCGGAGGAGAAGCGAGGCATGGCGGGATTGCTGCAGAAAGCGCGCGAATTCGGGTCGGGGGAGGAGGGGGCTGATGGTGCCCAGAAACAAGCGTCCAGCGGAGGAGACAAGGGTGGTGGCAAGGTGTCCGGCTTCTTCAAGAAGCTGAAAGACATGACAGGCTTCTCCGACGGTCCGCCTGGTAAGTGTCTTGAGTGAAATCAGCGGCCGGCTCGCGGTCGTTAGATAAGCGTGCGATTAGGTGGGTAGCCGGGGCATTGAAGTAATCCAGCTCAGTTGTGATTGGTAGAAACATACTTGTCAATTTCCATGATGACATTCTTTGATCTGCTTGAGAATATAACAAAAATGGAGTTGAATGGTGCTTGTAAATGTAGCTTTGGAAACCATCCTGCTCGTTTTCTTCGAGTGTGCCGGGTGCATTCTAGACTGAATCTCCACATTGACTGAGTGAAAAAAAAAATATTCAGCACTAACAATCCTGCTGCTACCGTAATTCAATAGATGATGTTTGTCACATATTTTTTCTTGGGTAAGCACTGCCTCATATCTTTATTCTCAGTTGACTGCGTCGCGTACAGTTTAAGCATTCAGATTGTCTTGACAATGCCGTGGTTGGTATTTACTTGATTGGTTAGTTAGAGTTTAACGTCTGCATCACAAGAGTGATGGGAGAAGGCCCAGTGGACATATAAGGGGGAGGGGAGGGGGGGTAACTCGCGGGCACCTGTAATGCCTTGATTGCATGCCTGTTCCCCAGATATACGGTGCCTGGACAAGGAGGACATTCGGAAGGACAACGAACGTAAACACCGGGAGGTGAACCGCCTCAACATGAGAGGCCAGAGGGCATTCGCTCGGTTGGAACAGCTTCAGAGCCAGTACCAGGCGTCCAAGGCGCACGCACCACCCACCCGCTACCAGGAACTCAAAGACATGATTAAAACTGCTATTGCCGACAAGCAGATTTGAACCAGCTGAAAGCAAACGGTTGAGTAAGAAAACGGACGTTACGGAAGAAAGGAAGGTCTTCTATTATTATTATTATTATTATTAGGCCGCATAGATCACCATCACCAGGGCCTTGGGGTTGATAAGTGTATACCGAATCTGGATAACTGGAAACAATATGTGTTGGTTTGGAAGGAACAGATCGGAGACAAATATTGACTCAAACTCTGCGACTGCTGACCGGCTAAGGCCGACACCACACTGACCATACCAGGCAGAGCTGTTTTGAAGAACATCACCAACTCGTCTTTAGAAACAGACAATCACTGCGAGATGAGTTTGCGTCTGAGAGCAGCTCCGTCACACGAAGGCCAATTATGGAAGTTGTTCCTGTCCTCAAACTCCCCCCCCCCCCCTTTCATTCAAAACGTCTACCGAAGCATCATGAGCACTCAGTTTGGGTGGAGCTGTGCGCTGGTTCAAGTCTTCACCGTCATCTGATACCGGATTAGGTGAATTGAACCAGGACGCATTTAGTCTGTTACCATGTCGTTTGCTACATGGGAGACAATCATAATAACCAATAACTGTGTATTGTGGAGGCGCTTTACCCATTTCTTCAATTGGCTCAAAGCGCCGCGAACTGAACCCAACACGCACGCTCACGCGAATCACACGCATTCTCTCACACATTACACATGAACACATTACGCTATGTGGTGCGAAGGGTCAGCTCAGCAATTTAATTGCATTTATTTTTTAAATGTTTGTTGACTGAACATTTCCAAAGTAGGGGGAGAGCCGGAGTACCCGGAGAGAACCCCCGACGGTCGGCCCGAATGAACGGTGCCACTTACGAGAAGGAAATATTCTTTGCCCCGAGTGGGCCTCGAACCTGACCTCTCTCATTGGTGGCGAAGTCTTAACGACTAGACCACCGACCGCAACAATGTGAACTAGTGGGCGTTTAGTTATTGTGGGTTTGCTTTGGTGAGGTCTGTATTCTGCTGGCAGCGGTAAGATCCCACATAGCACAGACGCTCTGTCGTCGTCTTTTCTACACGTGACTGTGGTGCTGTGAATGTGTAAAGGTGCCCTACCGATACCTAAACAGCTGGGAATGGACGACTCCACTCCTGTCAGTCAAAAGGGTCTAGCCCCCAGAATTCAGTCAGTCGCATCCCGCGTCATAATGAGCACAACGCACGGCATGGTGTGGCAAACTTTTTGCCAGACACTACGTGTAGTTTGATATGACTGAAACATGGAAAGAGAGCAGTAACTCCATTGACGTCGTCTGAGGAAAAAGACCATTTCGTCAATCCCTTTCATCTTGAGATCACCCCCTTTTCCCATACAATGACGTCATGGACGTACTGTGTTTTGCCACTACACGGCAGAGTAAAGGGGCGGGGCTTTGGCCTTGGGGGCTTGCCGAGTGGAGTCGTCTATTCTAGTCAGCAGCGCAGAAGGGTGTCTGGACGTGATCTGAAGCCAAGACTAAGTGTCTTGCAATAGGCCGAGTGCTAAAAACTATATATAAGTATGGTTTGTGAACACTCATGATCGACAGCTTGAGCGTAGGAGTATAATTATGTTCCCTTGTTCTTGAAGGCCTGATTGTGGCCTGTTTGTGGAGTATGTATACCCTGCTTCTTTAGCCCACTGCAGACTGCGGGAATCAGATGTACATTCACAGATGTACACAGAAATTTTTTCATCTAACTAGAGTCATCATGAGTTCGTCCCCAGGTTCTCTTACTGTCCCAGGTTGTGTGTTCATGTTTCAATCATGCGCTGTCCGTAAGCAGAACCACACTCGCAAATCAGATCTGATCTCAGTTTGGAAAGTGTGGCCTGTTCGTGCATTATGTATAACCTACTTCTTTATCTCACTGCAGACTACGGGAATCATTCACACATCAGTTTACACAGAAATTGCATCATCTAACTAGAGTCATCTTGAGTTCGTCTCCATTTTCTCTACTGTCCCAGGTTGTGTGTTTCATAGTCATGCGCTGTCCCCGTAAGCAGAAGCACACTGGCAAATCAGATCTGATCTCAGTTTGGAATGTGGTGGTGTTCTGTCTGCCCTCACCCCCCCCCCATCCCCCGCCCTCTCCCCCGTCTCTCTCTTAGAGCTGATGGTGGAAACCACCTGTAGAAACAAGATACTGGCCTATGCACGAGCTGTTACTTATGGCATTGATTTGTCAAGGTACAGAGTGTTCCTAACCCATGTCGGCTGAAGTCAATGGAGATTTTTTTTTTTTTTTTTTTTTTACACAGCAGGTGTAGGGGTGAATAGCGTAGGTCTCGCACTTCTTGTAGGGCTTACATCTGCTTCATAACTAATGACTAATCTATTCTTGCCATCTTGTATGAGATACGGTTTTGTTCAAGCTTGTGCATTGATTTTGTTCTTATGATGCGTTTTTGTACACGCACGCAAACCTGCATTTATTCGTGTTCCGATAGTCATCTGCACGAAATGCCAAAGTACACACAGTTATTTTACTTACGTGCAATATTCTACGCTTGTTGGAAAGAACTGAAGTATGACTGGATTAACAGATACCCCTTAGGGCAAGTTGTATATTTCTGCAGCCTTCTGCAAGCATGTATAAGCATTTGCAAATAAAACAGTACTTTTTTAATTCTTTCATTATGTGTCACTGTGAGCATGTTTTTTTGTTTTTTTTTAAAGAGGTGAGAGATTGTTTGCTAAAAGCATCTCTATCTCTCTCTCTCTCTCTCACACACACACACACACACATGAAAAGACAGCAAAAAACAGTAAAATCAATGTCACTTTATATTCACATTTACACCCCACTTGGGAAATAAATACAACTGGCAAAGAGACAAGCAATCACAGATATTGTTTTTAGCAGGCAGAAAAGTTGTAAAAGAACCATTGAGACAAATAATTCTGTGCAGAGACAACCCACTGTTCTTAAAAAGGAGGCATTTATGGAGGTATATGTATCAAGCTTTTTATAAGCATGCAGTTGATGTGGCTCATGCCATCGTGAATGTTTTTTAAAATGGATTTCTGATGAATGTAAAACCGTGATAGTGACTGAAATGGTGACACAGAGATTCAGTTGCTGATTCATCAGTGAGAAATCTCCATGCAAGGCCTTGAAAGTATCTTGCATGTTTCGCTTTAGCAATAATCACATAAGCTACAGCCTACAGATTAGAAAAACAAACACAAACTCTCCTGTAAGTTACGATCAAGTAAGTAATTTGTTAGCTGTGATCAAACAAGATCATCATCATAGCACATGCACATGCTTGTGTCGTGTTAAGTACTGTAAGAGATTAAATAAATGCCAGCAAGTTTTGAGCAAATGAATATGGGAAAAGCACAAAGCACGACACTACTCAAGCACGCACTCTTGTCATCAAAATGCCTGTTCGTTTGCTGACATGACATCACAAATTCTGTCTCAAGCAGCAAAATGGTTGCTCCATACTCTTCAAGCTCTTTCATGCTACATGTAACTAGTCCTTTTTCCAGACTTTGCAAACATACAGAAAAACGTATTAAATGTACAAGTTAAAAAATACATGTACATAATGCAACCCGCCAACCAACCCTTAACAAAAAAAGAAGAAGCCCCCAACATGTAAAACAACTAACAATACTCATCAAATGAGCGATTTCAACTGATTATATAGTTAATATTGAGTGTGTATATACTCATATAATTATTCTACGTAATTAGATATGTAAACTACCTTTTGTACATGCCTGTCTGACATCCTTACTTTTGCAAACAGTGAAATGCTATGCCACTGCACATGTGTGTGTGTACACGTGTGTGTGTGTGTGTACACGTGTGTGTGTGTGTGTGTACACGTGCATGTGTGTGTGTGTGTACACGTGTATGTGTGTGTGAGAAAAACCTCAGACACTTCTCCGAAACACATAGGAAGGTTTGTAAGTGTACATGACTGCGTGTGGCGTAATGAGAACCCATATTCACATAGCACAACGCATCAGATCTAATCATGATCTACAGATCATCAACCTAAACACACACATGGCCGTCAATAAAATGACTGAGCAAAGTCTGTTGCCAGTAAAATATAAGAAAACATACTCCACAAAAAATATCTGATTTAGATTAAGGCAGCTAACAGTTCAAAAAGTGCCAGTAAAAGAAGAAAAAAATCCTGAAACACTGACACGTCACTTGAAAATGTAGGATAAAATGAAAAACATTTGTTTCTGAAATGGGCAACAGAGCCGTGGAATATCCTTATGATCCACTCCAATATAAATACAGTGGAATGATGAGAAGTTTAAATTTTCCTCTGAGGGTTTCAATTTTGTTTGGAATTTCAAACATATGTTGTTTTTTTAACAACTGCGTGTACAAAGAGGTGATGGAATGTGAAAACATAGAATGTATAAAGTATGCGAGGCCTTAAAATCATAATACGCAGTGACAATAATTCAGACCACATTTCACATCACACAAACTTTTCACAAAACACTGCGACTTACAGCAGGAACATGTTAAAAATGTTGACATAAACACAAGTGTTACAAAAAATACAAAGAATGTAACCAGAATTGCAAAGCTGAACACAGTGTATTCAAATTAATACCAAAATGTACCACAACCATCACTGATCAGAATCTAGGTCTCCCACCTTTAAGGCCCCGATCCACGATCCCTCATGGCCATACGGCATTGCCCGTTCCTGTGGCAACGGGCAAAATGTGATGTCACCGTCTGGTGCTGCCGTATGCCTGATGGCGATCCAGCATGTTCTATTTCATCCGGCGTGAGGCATCCCTCAAGCATCCGGCAGCCAATGAAAATGCTTTTATCGCAGACACCTCTCAGAAAGATGGCGGACCTGAACAGAGCGCAGCAGAGTTTCCTGATCGAGTTGTACAGAGAGTATACGGTCCTTTGGGACATAAATTTGCCAACATACAAAGATGCTAGAATCATGTTTTCTTCATCACTGCTGCTTTCCGATGACATGACGATCAGTCGAAATCGCAACCGAAACACGTGCCATGGAGCGAAAACTTGTATTACGTACTTCGTCCGGCAGGGCCGTATTGCACTGCCAGACCGTGTAGCGCTCCCCGCCGTACGGCATGCCTCATCAGGCAAAGTCATACGGTGGTGCCATACGGCTGTGAGGTATCGTGGATCGGGGCCTTTACACAGACACACAATTTTGCTTGTTCTTGTACAAAAACTCCACCATCACTTGGAAGAAGGGCCTACATACTTATTAAATCCACTGAAGCCCTTTTACCAGTGACAGACCTGAAGACACACGCTTTGACTAGCTTTCAGCAGTCAGAATGACTATTAGAAGTCATGTCTGCACCATATTTGACCAACTTTCAACACATCTACGCACACACTGGATTCTTGGCACATTGTGAGTAACCAGAAACTGAATGTTTCTCACGCAGTCGGCATTTATCAATGTAACCTTCCTAATACACACAGCCTGATTCTGTCACTGCAAGTATCAGCACTCCTGTTCACTTCTCAAGATACCAACAGTGGATTTTTTTTACAAAAATAGGAAAGAACACAAAATCTGGGTCAAAACCTCTCAAACGCATTGAAATGTAGCTTATAAAAGTAATCTAACAAAGCAAAACAAGATTTAGAAATGCTTGAGAAGCCCTCAAGCTTGCAGTATAAAGCAGTCTCTTCCTTCCATATTTAAGAGGGAAAAACTTGTAGACGTAACATGGCATTAGGCAAACAATGGAGATACAATTCCTCAGAACAGAGACAGTGTAAAAAAAAAAATCTCTGAAGATTCGGATTGTAAGCAGTACACAAGTATAGACACTTCATAGATATGTTTACCATTTTGCACATCCAACAATGTAGACACTGCTAGAAACGAAAAAAAGGCTGAAAATTATACCAAGCAGACGTAAACAATAACAATGTTATGGATAGTACAATCCGGATAAAACTGTTGCCAAAATGAGGCAGAAAGTTGAAGATGAAAAGAAAAGGCCTTTCGTGAGGAGTGGATCAGCAGCATGCGTAGTATATAAAAATATTTTTCACATTCATCTATACTGGTGGAAAAAAAAAAGCATTGGGGATTGTGAAGAAAACAGGAACTTTACAAGAGAATACTGCTGTATGAAGAACACCCAAGCTAGTGTGCCCTCACATTTTGCTGGCTTAAAGACAGCTATTTAGCTGACTGTCAAGCTACAAGCCCATGTGATCTGAAGAGCGTTTCTCCAGCTGGACAGTTTGCTCAGCATGTACAGCACCTATCACCTGTTGTTTCCCTGTTATCATCAGCACTAAGGGCAGTATTTTACACAGGTGATCTTGCAGACAGAGGAGAAAGAAAGAAAGCAGTGAACAGTGCTATAAGAGTATTCACTGGAGCAAACACCCTGCCCAGGCCCATCTTTCACACTCCCCCAAGTACTCCGGCATACAGAGTGCTGAAAAGGTTACAGAAATGACAATAGACGACTCCACTCGGCAAACCCCGTGGCCAAAGCCCCGCCCCTTAACTCCATGCCATGTTTTGGCAAAACACGGTACGTCAATGATGTCATTATATGGGGAAAAAGGTTAATTTCAAGATGAAAGCAATTGACCTAATGGTCTTTTTCCTCAATTGACCAATGGAATTACTGCTTTCTTTACACGATTCAGTCATATCAAACTTCATGTGCTTCCTTCTTTGTAGCATGCGGCAAGAAAGTTTGCCAGACCATGCTATGTGTTGTGCTCATTATGACACGGCAAGCAACTGGCTGAATTCTTGGGACTCGCCTGTTTTGATTGACAGGAGTGGAGTCACTGATTACCATAAAAGGACAGCTTACTGGGAAATGAAGCAGATCTGAAAATACAAAATAACTGCACTGTATAAACAAACACAAACACAACAGATCTGAGCTTTTTTCATGCACAAACAACCATCGTGTACTCTGCGTAGGCAAGAGGGGTGACACGAACGAAAATGATATGTTCAAGTCATACTGGTCCTTTGGAAATATCACATGTTCAGATCGTGAAATGTCCAGATTCTCTGGTCCAACCAGCATCCACAAATCAAAAGAAATGTGTAAAAGGAGCTCAGTGTCAACTCTCACACAACACTCAGAATGCGGCAGGAATAAACGAAAACACTGGCGGTGTCGTCAAGCCGTCTTTACATCTTTCTATGAGACATCAGCTGTCACAATCGTGATGTGAACGTCAGAGTGAGACAGGAAATACTGGTCACAAGCGGTTGACCAATGGCTGGTGTCAGACTTCCACAGGCTCTGTAGCATCCTTGGGATCAAAGGGGAATAAATCCAGTTCTCCCTCGCTGCCCTCCCCTTCACCATCCACCAGTTCTCTGTGGCAAGAAAACGAGCTACATGTATTACATTCAAGCAAACAAACGTGCATTCAAAGTTCACATTCACAGGACTCAGGCAGATCTAGCTCTTAAATCCTGTGACAGAAACACTAGCCTACAGTGTTTTACTTTGGTAACTTGTTCCACACACATGCACACAAAACCGGACCTAGTTCTTTCTCCCAGTAACTTGCCTGCTAAGGCCATCTTCAGCTGACATGGAGCCAGATTCTGACTGACAAATCAGTGCTGCCATTCACAGTGCACCAATACTCTGACAGACAAATCACACGTATGGGATTGTCTGTTGGAGTATTCGAGGGTTCCCTGCCAGAACGTCTAATCTCCCTTCTTTCTGTCTGTATCGATGGCAGGAATCCTCGATTTACTTGACAAAGCTGCCGTGTAATAGCAAAACACTAAATCCATGATGTCATTTTGTGGGAAAAGACCATTACATCAATATCTTTCATTCTGAAATCACCCCTTTCCTCATCAAATGATACCAAGGACTTACTGTGTTGTGCCATTGCACAGCAGTCCTTCGCCAATGGGAGATACTGCCAATGGAAGATACTTCCAATGGAAGGACTTACTGTGTTGTGCCATTGCACAGCAGAAAGAAATGAGATGTGTTACTATGGTCGATCAGGGTGTGCCTACGGGCCTGTGGGCTACATGTTAATTACTCTTGTGACGGAGATGTTGAGCACAAACCAACCAACCAACTCTTCATCCATGATCTGCCTACACCTACGCCTGTGCCAGTACAATCTTGGCACTTCTGAGATCTCTCCATTATCGATATAAATTTGACATCGCCAGGAACTTTGGGCGTAACTCAATTTGGAGAACAGCTTTGGAGGCACACTCTTTCTACTACTACCAAGCTATTCTCAAAATTAAGATAAGCCAGATTTCCATAAAGACAGTGAATTATTGCAAGTTCTTACCCGTCACTTGAAGGTTCTGACGAGGACAATGAGCGTGATCGAGGGCGATCAGGGATGAACGTGGACAGTGGCGCTGTGCTGCGATCACTGTATGAACTGGCCGGGGCATATACTTCAGTCTGAGGCATGGGGTTGGGGTCGTAGTATCTTCCATTGGCGAAATAACCCCCGTCTTTTCTTCTCGTCTTGATTACTTCTCCACCTTGCTGCGTGATGGGGCGGGCATAGCCTCCTTTGTTGCTGACAGCAGGGACAGACGGTGTGCGATGAATGGTGGCGAACGTGCTGAAACCAATTACAGTAACAGCAGAGTAGCACAGGCGCCAAAAAAGAAAAAAGTAGAAAAAGTAGCACATACACTCAGTACCTGCACATTGCCCGTAACCAGAACATAAAAGACAATGAGAATCAACTCAGGAAGGTTATTTAGTTACTAAGGGAATTATGCAATGACAGGGACAGCCAAATACCAGGTACATAGGGAACCAATTAGACCCCCCAACCAAGCAAAGCAATGAAACTGACCCCCCCCCCCCCCCAACTCCAAGAATGATAGGCCCCAAAATTAACACATGGAACACCAACGTTCTAGGAGGGATTCAACATGGGATTTTGTTTGGAAAAATACTTATTTGAAGCAAAATACTTTAAACTGTGCAGTCTGGTCATATCTGGACCAGAAAATGCCCAGATCAGATACATTTTGCTGATGATATAAGACCACTGAGCTTTACCTGCGAAGCTCTGGCGCCCCAGGTGGTAAAGGCACTGGCACTGAGCTGTAAGGACTGACACCACTGCCGGAACGAAGCGAGTGGTTGGCGCTCCCCTGGGGGTCGGCGTACACAGCAGGGGAGTTTAACCTCTCCGTGTCCATGTCCACGTCGATGTAGGAAATCTTGTTGTGGCCCAGGTCTCCCAGGACATCAGGACTCATGCCATCAGGCTGCAACTGGGTACAGAACAAACACACTAAAGGAGAAAACCCAAAGCAGTTCTAACTTGGAGAAAATTGTAAAGTTTCAGAGCTGACTCTTGTAGTTATTTTTTTTATTAATATCTGTATCATTTCAATAGCAATTACTGAACTCAGCATGCAAAAGTCTGAATGACCAAATATGTGGGGTTTCCTGTGAGTCAGCTGACTATAGGCAGAACTGCCCATTTGTAACTGAACAGCAAGCAGTCTGAGACCATATCCACTTTTACTGGCACGGCACGCTGTGACTTGTGATATCCCAGTTAGAACTAAAAGGTGGTGCACTCACACTTATTCTGTAGTTTTCCGGCCATGTCCTTCCTAACGATCCTTTTGAAATACTTAAAATTTGCCTCCTCTGTATTTTTCGCAACCAAACTGTATTTACGTATTTGAGTTAAGCAGAAAATGGTGCGGTCAATCCATACTAGTTGGCACTTATACAAAAGCGGAGATGACCACCAAAAGAGAATACCTCCTGTTGCTGTCTGTGATCTTCTAACATTTGTTGTGCCCACTCTATCAGTCCCAGGGCATCAGATGGTATACTGGTGCCGGTGTCTTTCCTGTGTAACAACACCAACACTCGGCACAGCTGGTGTATCACACCTCTGTAACACAGAATTACTGATAATTAATTCTGCACTAAGTAAAGCCCCCATCTGTGACAGAATTCAGAAAAGACAATGCCTGCAAAAGCAGTTACATGTATACTTCTGTACCTGCATTTAAGCAGGCAAACAGTTAAATCACCCACAGGTGGTTTTGGTCCTTGATTTCCTGTCAAGATGTATTTATTGGACTCCTTCGTGTTAGATTTTCTATGTTCCAGAATGTGGTTGGGATCTACGCTTACAACTGTGATGGCTGCACTCTCAATCTTCTCAACACCACAATAGATAAACAGAACTGCCTGTGGCTAAGAACTGATATATACGCTGCATGAAGCCACACCACTCACATTCACAGACGTTTTATGCCAAGTCATGTTACAAAGGGATGCACAACAATATCTGTGCTGTCAGCACAATTTTAAAAAATGTAAGGCATGGCAACTGATGTGGCTCAAATTAGTGAGGTGATCATCGAGCTGCGAAGGTTTCAAGACTGCTGGCTCACTTGTAGGTGGGGATGCGCGGGTCAGCTGGGTCCATGGCCCGCAGTTTGGGTCGTATCTGGGCCAGAAGTGCCATCAGGGTTTCTGTGTGTGGGCGCAGCTGTTCCAGTTGTAGCGCATACACGGCGGGGTCCACCACCCCCGTCTTCAATTCGCCATTGCTATCATTCACTAAAGACATCCCAAATTGAATATGAGTGAAAGAATCAAAGAATAAATCAATGGATGTGTTTATTTGACCTCATACAGTCTGTTAATTTGAAATTTGAGCTGCAACAGTTATCTACCTCAACCATAACTGAAAAATGGCCTGTACTTCGTAACTGTTCATTGTTACGCCATGCTTGATTGTGCATCTAACATCTGCAATACAATTACATTGCCCCATAATGATTCCCGTTTTCTGGGGTGATTCCAGCACATGTTAAGCACTAGGACAATAACTTTTTTTTTTTAAACCAATGGAAGACTATAACACAGAATCACTCTCTTTACACATGCGCGCCACAAAATAAATACATACCAAATGCATGATTGTCATATACAGGGTACTGCAAAATAAAGAAAACATTCATGTTCAGACCGTTTTATATTTTTCAAGAAAAACAGTGAAGGTTAGAGCTAACAGATCAATACGACCAACACACATACAAAAACTTTTTCAAAAGTGTATGTTTTTCTTTACAGAAATTAGTTCACATACACATCAACAGTGATACAAACCAAATTACATTTCAAAAATATTAAAGAGCAGGAGAGCAAAATACTGGAAAAACACTATGTGTATAGACGTTCACAAACCTGTTTAATATTGCCCATCTCCATGTGTGCGGATTTGTAGTGCTGACTCTGAAGACTAACATTTTTCCTGTCAACACAGAAAAACTGCCCAATCACTTTCATTTTCCAGTACACAAAGGATAAAAACTGTTAGGCAAGCAGACCTGCCTACCCACCAAATATGACATGAGTAGTGCCAAAAACCAAACGAGTAGTTTCCTGGCCAAATGAGTAGTCCTAATGTATCCCAACCGAAATGTGCCAGATTGTTGCTTAAGCTACAAATCAACTGTTCTATCCTTTGGCTTGTTCGATTCAACTGGTTACAGTGTACCACCATAGTATCTCAGCATGGGTTTTTTGTTTGTTTGTTTTTTAGCCAAATTTTTTTCTACCGGGTATTTATACATCGTTAAACTTTGAATGAGGCTCGTTCAAAAAGCTGGATCGGCGCGAGCAAAAGTTCAGATCGGATTTGACGAAACGCTAACCGCTAAATGACGTAGATTTAGGGGGAAAAAAAAATGTGTAGTGGGGCAATTAAATGCGTAGCTGGGGAGTAAGCCCAAAATTACTTAGTTCACTATGGTCAATGTGTAGTGTAGGCAGGTCTGGGCAAGGCATAGACCTTTCCCACTAGGCCTGAGACTGAGGCAGATTGCATAATAGTGGCTTGAAGTGGCTTCTAGTGATCTGAAGATTTCAAGTAAAACTACGATTTTTGCATGAGCTTTTAAGAGTTATTTGACTACATGTATGTAATAAATGTGTTTGGTTGTAATCCACATGTGATTATGGCAGCAAAATGGTCAAACTTTCAGTATACATGTAATAAGATATTATTACAGTGTACATGTAGATAGCCAAATGTAATAAAACTGCAATACTATCAGCAGTTTAAAATCATGATTCTCAAGGACAGACTGCCAGAGGAAACGGAAAGCATGGCTACATAGTTTCCTTCTCCATTCTGGTTTGGGTGCCAACAACTACAAGAACAGTAATGCTCCTGCTACAGGACAAACCTGGTTTTACGGATGTAGATGCAGATGATGAGAATGATGATGAGACAGAGGACAACACCAGCACCCACCCCAGCGACCACACCAACAATCAGTTTGGAGTCATCACTACTGCTGTCTGCCCCTGCAATCAATCAGTGACAACGATAAACAAATATTACCTGTAACAAACAAATGATATATTAAAAAAAATTGGGAGTGAGGTCTTCTTGTTTTTATTTACATTTACAAGGGTTAAAATGGTTCATGATCCAAAATAATATGATTTTATATCCCAAATATTTGGCTCAAAGCGCCGCTAGCTAAACCAAATACGCACGCTCATGTGAATCATGCCCATTCTCTCACACACTGGACATGAACACATTACAATCACATGGTGGGAAGGGACAGCTCAGCAATTTAAGTTTCGGAATTTTAGAATTGCTTTTTTTTTTTTTTATTTTGTGGGATGGACATTTCCAAAGCAGAGGGGGAGGAAGCCGGAGTACCTGGAGAGAATCCACGCCGGCCAGCCCAAATGAACGGTGCCCCATACGAGAAAGAAAAATTCTTCGCCCCGAGTGGGACTCAAACCTGACCTCTTGCATTGGTGATTAAGTCTTAACCGCTACGCCACCAACCGCCCCAGTACAAAAGAAGGAAAAGTGTGTAGCATTTGACGAAGTGGCAAAGCCACAAGCACATGCCTGTAAAACATTTGTGTTATACTAACTTAACCGTCTGCATCCCAGAGCGGGAGTTGTAGTGTAGTCGCTGCCCATAGCCAGTGTGGGTGCAATCCGGCATGGCACTGTGTGTGTGTGCGTGTGTGTGTGTGTGTGTGTGTCTTTCTCCATGTGTGTATTGTACAGCGCTCTGAGCCAGCGTCTGCTGGGATACTGCGCTTTATAAAAGCAATTTATTATTATTATTATTATTATTACTATGGGTGTCTGCGGACATGCTCACCCGGATTCATTTGGTAGTGGATAGTAGTTGATAATTGATAGTAGTTTAGCAACCGCGTGTGTGTGTGTGTTTAGAGTAGCAAGGACAAGATGTAAGACAGGTCTGCGCACCTAATCTTCTATCCTTGGAAAATAAAGTGACATTGTCATTATCATTGTCATTTAAACAATCACACTAAAATCTGTGCAATCTGGTGTTTTTCGGTATGAATTTCAATGCTTCAGAGGAGGAAACACTTCATTTGGGAGGCAAATATCTAGAATTAAACTAAAATCTGTGCAATTTTTGAAATGATTTAAAAGAGGAAACACAGGGGAGGAAAACTATTAGTCAAAGGTGAAAATCTGCCAAAAGGTGGAAGGTTTTCAGCCCTGATTTATGTTGAAGCAGCAGTACTGTCAATTCTGCCCAGGTGGGCACCTGCATGAGGGAATCTGTCACAAATGTCACAAAATTCTTGACAAAAGGTCTTCTTTTCGTTACTTAAATTTAAAATATAATGAACCAATAGTTCTCATGCTGGCCCCTTTGACAGGCGTGACTGTACACGTCACCCACATACTGCTTGCAGTTTTAATACTACAGGTTCATCTCATTACTACCGAGATCAATCAAGCAAAAGGGAGCTGGGATGGTCACACAGGTAGAAAGTTGGACTATCAATGCTCGGGTTGTGAGTTCAAATCCCAGCTGGGAGTGAAAATTCGATGCTGGGTTGTTCCTCTTTGCCTAATCTTTGCTGTCATGTGGTGGTAAGGACATTCACCCCCCCCCCCCCCCCCAAAACAAAAAACAGACTGCATAACACCGGTATACATCTGAAGATCACTTACTGATGCACACATTTCCCTGGAGAGGTCCTTCTGTGCGTACTTCGGCCTCCCCGCTACAACGGTCCACACAGCTAGCATCATTTGCCAGTATGAAGTTCACACACCTGTTCACATAATACAACAGGTAAGATGTTAAAGCATGCTCTTCAAATTCATTACCTTTGTACATTGTGAAGCTGAATGCACATTAAGTCGATCACATAAAAATCAACAGCAGATAAATTAAAAAATAAATACAAAAATCCCTTCTAAACATCTTCACAGTAAGTATCTTTTTTACAAACAAAAAAAAAAACCAACCTGCTTTTACCAGTAAATACTTTTTATCCCTTTACAAACGAATGCTTTCAGAGTGGTGTAAGTGATATGTAGTATCACAATATATATATACATCACTACTACACTTGCATACAATGGCGGTGAAATGAAAGCTATATATATATATATATATGAAACTGAGTACTCCATGAGCCGGTACATGTAAAATAATCATACTTTAACAGAAACACACTCGCACACACACGATTACCTGATACAGACGCCTGGTTCAGAACATTTCAAACAATCAGTGGACGAACAGGAACCTGCAAAGAACACCACAGCCATGTACATGTCCTGCATGCTCATGTCAGCGTGATGCTATATTTTAGGAATTTGGAAAGAGGAAGAATCAAATTCAAAATGTAACTTACTTTGACTCTACAAATATTGACTATATGATTTTAAGTGTTTCAGAGGAGGAAATACTTTCTTTAAGAGGATTTTGTTTTTTAGAATTAGACTGAAATTTGTGCAATTTTGGCATGACTTCAGAGGAGGAAGCACACTTTTTGGGGGGAAGGAAATTTTTTTATCCAAAGGTGGAAATCTCTTAAGATTTTAAGCCCTGATAAAAGCAAAGGACAAATATATATGTGCACACTTACCATTTCTACAGTCCCTGCCATTTGAATGGAGCTCATGATCGGCCGGGCAGGTACAGTTGGTGCCCTCGCATGTTGCTTCCCAACCACACTGGCAGCGTTCTGCACACACAGATGACGCGGAAGACATCATTCCATGCTTCATGTGCACGTACAATAACTGGTAATCGTGTTTGTCAGGAAAATATATATATACGGCCAAGACCTAAGAAACTGGCCCGGTGGATTAAGAACTGAAAATCAATGCAAGAAAAGGAGCTTCAATTCATGTTCACACCGTACAAAGATACGAACTAAGAAAACACGCTATTCAGTGTCTGGTGTAAACATCATACCACATGCTGTGCACCCCGACACCAAAGGCATGTCAATTGTGCAAGCGCAAAGTGTTTGCTGAGTAACTCAAATTTCTACACATTATCTGTTGGGGGTTGAATCTATTTTAAAAGCATGCACCCTGAAGATTTCACCACCCCTAAAGTAAAAACATCGCCTTGAACGCAACCCAGCAACAAATAAATGCAGATAAGATCATTTTTCCACCCATGAAAACAGCCGGACATAATGTGTGTGTGTGTGTGTGTGCGTGTGTGTGTGTGTGCACAACTGCTGAACGAGACAGAAGTGGCAGCTGACTGTCATAATGCAGATTTAGGTTAGAAACCTGATGGGAGGTGAGTGATGGCTGACAAGACAGACATGTCCTTTTAACACCAGGGGTCAGTCACAGGTTGACAGGGACTGAATACATTTTGTCATCTGCCTGTTCATGAAACTTAGCTACCTTAGACAGATGCTAATGCTACCATATTTATCCCCACAGATCGTTCGGAGCTGTTTTCGAACACCACTTAAAGACACCTGGCCAGTGACAGCGTCTGTAACGCTGGCGCTGCGTCAACAGAAGCGTATTTGATGACCCGGCGACTACACTGAGCGCTCCAGTAGTGTAACATAAGGTGTAGAATTTGATTGTTCGACTGCTCGCGCGAAGTATGAGCATTAAGAGTTGTACTGATCATCAAGATAAGAGTATTTTGAGCATACAGTGTAGGCGCACTCATGAGCGAAACTGTTCCAAAACATAAGTTGGTTCAGCAAAAATGGATTTAGCCTGTTTAGGCCAATGTTTTTTGTTGCTTGTTGTTATAAAAATATCTTTGTTTGATTCTTCTAATTTTGCTCTCAGTTAATTCTCTCAGAATCCTATGATACATGATGTACCTAAAAGATAACTGATGGATCCTAAAGGTGTCTGCCTATAGGTGAGCAAACTCGGTCACACCATTTAATACCCGGCGCATGCTACTACTGTCAAAATCTCAGATCTACTGGATCTGCCAGCACGTCCATTACATTAAGCACAAAAATACTCCCCATTATGCTACAGAGGACACCTGACCCCCGGAATGTCTCTAACAAAAGCCTGCCAAGACAAACCAACTCGCCCTGTAACTACAAAGTGTGGCCCAAACCCTCACACGGCCTTAACTCTGTGTGTGTGTGTGTGTGTGTGTGTGTGTGTGTTGAGAGAGAGAGAGAGAAAGAAAGATGGAAAGGGGTCGTCTCTCTCTCTCTGAACAAAGGATAACGGCTCGACATGCCCCTCTGGTCAGTCAAAGCCCGTCTTTCACATCCTGAGACGTCCATTGTCCGCTTGGTTGAATGTAGGGACTGCATACTGTTGTCATGACCCACCTCTAGTTAAACACGCCCCCCTCTCTCTCTTACACACACACACACACACACACACACACACACACACTCTTTAGAGGAAATAAAGTGCCTGTAAATCCAGGTGTATATACACACTTCAAACCTCTCTGTTTATGCAAATCTAGGAACACTGGTCAACAGGCATCAGACTAACTACAAACTGGTATCATGAACAGTGTGTCCTCTACTTCTAAACAAATGAACTAGTATGCACTCACACTGTCACAGTCATAGCCGACAGACTCAAATCAAGTCATACCCGGTGAGTGAAATGCAATGACCTACGGTACCTATAGTCCTAGGTCAACACAATCATGACCAGGTGTGCTTGACCCAAAACAAACCTCTTTGTTTATCCACCTTGAAGTAAGTGCTTGATGATGTCTTAGCCTTAATAGGCACCTATGGATGTCAGCCAGAAGATACTTACTTACATATATGTGTAGATCAGTATGCTCTCTCCTTGTTGGTCTAAGGGGGGAGGGGGGGGGGGGGGGGGGGGGGGGAATAGGTGGGTTGGTTGGTTGGTTGTTTGCGATGTTTTTCAATGTTTGATCACATGAACAAAGAGTCCTCAAGGAAATATGACAATATGATTTGTAGTTGGACACTGACAGACCAACAAAATCCCTTCTAGTTTAGAGAGAGAGAGAGAGAGAGATAGAGCTGCTGGTAGAAAAAATGAGCTGCCAAAAAACGAAACAAACCCTGCCAACCTTGTGCTTGCATAAGTTCATTCTGATCCTTCCATCTGCCTATAATCCATGGCAACGGACCAGTCAAAATATTGTAACTAGGCCTAACCACACACTCGGTCATGTGTGTTCACATATATATATATTACGTCTGCACTGATCGCTGAGATGGACAAGCTGTGAAACGTGCGAGTATGCCACACACCCTATACCCCAACAGCCAGCTGGACACATATATATATATATATATATATATATATATGCATAGACACAGGAGACAGATACACTTAAAAGTGGTAAGAATAGTCATTAGAAGCATCCATCTCTGAGTGAGTGAGTATTTTAAGGCTTAACGCCGCGTCAGATCCAGACATTTCTCAACACCTGTCTGAGGCGCATCTTCAACATCCGATGGCCAGAGAAGATCCGGAATGAAGAGCTGTGGGAGTGAGCGGGGCAGGAACCAGTGGCCAAGCAGATCCTGCGGAGGAAGTGGGGCTGGATTGGACACACCCTCAGGAAGCCAGCATCCAGCACCACACGCCAAGCCCTGACATGGAACCCGCAGGGGAAAAGGAAGAGAGGCCGGCCTCGCAACAGCTGGAGGCGGGACACTGAGGCAGAGCTATGTAAGCAGGGGACCAACTGGACTGGAGTGGCAAGACTAGCCCAGAACTGAGTGCGATGGCGAAGGGTTGTCGATGGCCTATGCTCCACGTGGAGCCAAGGGCCTAAGTAAGTAAGTAAGCCGCGTCAGTGACAAAGACTAATTTGCGGCCATCTCTGAGCCAGCAGCCGCAAACCCGTAGTGCACTCTAGAAGCACCAGCTGTATTTCCTTGCAGCTTCATTCAAGTGATGCTGGTGGAAACAAATATTATAATGAAATCAACAAGTATTAAAAGGTAGATCTATACATGTCTAAAATGAGACTAACACTGTGATAGTCAAATCCAACTCCCTTTATAGTACATGTACACCTGAAAACATGGGTCTTTTTCAGGGTGGGGTGGGTTCAGGAGTTTAATGTCATTTTCCACCATGAATGGGTCATTTTCAGACACAAAAGTGAGAACAAAGAAACAGCTTTTTTTGCTGTTTTGTTTTTGTTTTTGTTGTTTTTTTGTTTTCTCTGTGTGTGTGTGTGTGTGTGTGTGTGTTGGGGGGGGGGTGTTTTTCGTAGTTGGGTTGGGTTTTTTTTTTGGAGGGGGGGGGGGGCTGAGTACCTTGACCACCTTGCCAAGTGCCCTATGGTATTGACCAATAAAATCATCGGAATGCATTGTGCTGTCAGGTCACAACTGCAAACGGAGACCCATGTAACTGGGGAGAAGGCGGAGAAGGGATTTAGCACCCGAGGACCTCCTCAGGTATCCAGGTATTCTAGGCGACGCAGTGATACCTGTGTGGATCTGCCCCCATCCTGAAATAGCGCCCCCCTGGTCACCAAACTGTCTTGACAAACACCGTTAACCACTAGACTTTGTGTCAAGTTTGGAGGCGGCTGGTGCGTCTGGGTGTCTGTTCTCTTGTTGATCTACACCCCCACTCCAACTGAGCAAGCTCTGGTTTAGCTGACTGGTCCTGACACCCATTACATTTGCACTACTTTTTAAAGAACCTATAAAAACGCCCGTAGTTTCCAAACCTTCAGTTGCTAGGCGCTGAACAAACTCAAAGCCGGTGTTGCAATGGTTTGCACTTATTAAGCTCCAAGCATGAGTGCAGTCCGTATTTGCAAAGCGCACACAGTCTGCCTGTGGCAACACACGCCAAGTTTTAAGTGACTGGCTAGTCATAAATTATGTGTTTGCGCATGTGGGATAAATTGAAAAAAAAAAAATACTAATCGGGCTTTATTTCAACTTGGTGCTAGCTGAAGAAAAAATATAGCACAGCTGTACAAAGCTTCTGGTGGCAGGGATGTCAGTTCACACACACACACACACACACAGTGCCACTGACACAAAAATTTGATCAATATATTGACTGAACAATTGCACAAAAGCTGTTGAACATGAAGTATAGGTGGCTGATAAACCTAGCAGAAGGTGGATGGCAAAGTTATATTATGAGCTACAGAAATCACACGGGTGCGGGGTTTCAAGTGAACCAAAGCATGTCAAACCTCTAAACAAATTACCTTTTGGACAGACAGCATGCGGGCAATGTGAAATTTGAAACTGGGTGTATCACGGTATGGATGTAAAATGTACACAAATTATAGGTATGCAGCATGGATAAAATACATGTACACATGTCTATCCTGTCAGAAAGAGATCTATACAGTGCCATAGCCTGTCAAATCTAGTCCCAGGGCGGCACCAAATGAGCCATTATTTGTGTTAACAGCAGTATATATTCAGTCATTCTGTTTTCAGTCATGCTTGACAGTGCATGAGGACTGTGGAAGCTAGCTATGTATACAAAAGAGGTAGGACGTGGTTAACTGCCACAGGTGTGTACATACCAGGGATCAATGATTACCCACACAGGGCACAAGCCACACACGAAAAAAAAAATTCATGAAACTGGACTTTTTTTCTTTCTTTTAGATAATTTATCAATAAATCTGTAGTTGAACACATGTGTACATTATACATACCAAGCTGAGTGGCACAAGCAACATTTATATAAATTGTAAGTACTGGTAATCAGGGCTCAATAATAATTAATAATATTAATAATACATAGTTCTTATAAAGAGCAGGCTCTCACAGGACTGGACTCACTGCACTAACACACACACACACACACACACACACACACACACACACACACACACACACACACAGAGTCACATACACACCTCACAACTGCAAATATTATACAGACTGAACATAGCTGCAGAACAGAAGAATTGGTGTGTTTAAGGCCAAAGGCCTGACGGAAAAGTTAAGTCTTAAATTTTAAGTTGGATTTGAACTGAGACAGTGTGGGCAGATTGTGTAGTTCAGCTGGCAGCCAGTTCCATACGAAGAAACTAAAGAAATTCTCTCCCAAATGGTTCATGATAACGGCCCGACACAATCCCCCCCTCTGATGGCCAGATGCCACAGCTCTAGCGTCACCAACAGACCACGATTTTTCGTTTACAAACTGGACACTGCAGACTGCGCGCCCACCTGTACCACCTTGGGTTGACACATTCACCAGATTGTCTATGCGAGACAGACCCCAGAGCACATTCTGCAGTCCTGCCCCCCCCCCCCCCCCCCCCCTTTCAAAGAACCAAGGACACAGCTTTCGCCAAACAGAGCAACGCTAACAAAGAAACTCTGGGGCACCAAAATGGAACTCCTGAAGACCACCAAATTCATCAAAACTACCAACCTGAGGTAGAGTCCATTACAGGGAATGCAGAAGAAGAAGATCTTGGACCTTTTTCTTCTGCGTTTCCTCCAAAAGGAGGAAAACGCGTGTAGCATTTAAAGAGAATGTGGTAAAGCCATGAGTGCACGCCTGCAAGACAGACACCGAGACAGATTATGCTAGGGATGGCTGGGGGCATGCTCCAAGCCCCGGAATTTTAAAAAAAATTAAATCAGACTAAAATCTTGTGTTTTGTGTGTTTCAGCATGATTTCAAGTGCTTCTGAGGAGAAAACACTTTTTGGGAGGAAATGTTTTAGAATTAAAACTCTAAATCTGTGCAGTGTGGTGCATTGTGGCATGACTGTAGTGCTTAAGAGGAGGAAACACCTTTTGGGGGAGGAAAATTTTAAGCAAAACGTGGAAGTTTTTGGGTTTTTTGGGGGTTTTTTTGGTGCCACAACTCTTTACCGGCTCCAGTGGTGTTCCTCCCTGGCAATGGGTGGAATCCACGGAGGGCTCGGAAGCTGGGGCAATTTTTTTATTATGCACGATGATGGAGAAGAGGATGATGGTAAGATGATGCTACGGAGGTCCGTGTGGTTTGGGACTGCAGGACAGGGCTGCATTCCACATTTCCTGTCATAAATATCCCGGCATTAATCAGGCCCGGGAACTACGGCACCTGTGGTGCCGGCCGTGTAATCATCCACATCATAAGACGTGTCATACCAAGGGAAGCACCCCTGAAGTCGCACCCATGAAGTGGGTGAATCTCGGCTGTGTGGCAACAGTCTCCCCATTGGGCCCATAGCACACCTGCTCTGGGTAGAAGCCGACCGCAGTAGGAAAAATCCCACTTGTCTCGGCTGAGACTCAAACCCGGGTCTACCAGTCCATGGTCCGAAATGCTAACCACTACACTACAGGGGCCGGTAAGGTGGAAGATTCTAAGCCCTGTGGCAAACCACTGCTACTGTTTGAGAGCTTCTAACAAAGCAGCTGCAGTTCCATCACTTGCACTTCTGCAGCAGGCCCGTGCTTCTGATGAACGTACTTCAGTAGTCTCAGTTTAACACTGGGTGCTTGAAATAGTTGATGTCGACCCACCAGTATTAAAAGACAGAAACCAAACTGGAAGATAAAGTCATGATCGGCTGGGTTTGTGATATCATAGTAAGTCAAAATATAACCAACATTCACAGTAAGTGGGTTTTCAGTGTCCGTGACTGTCCAGATAGGAGTTGTGCATCACAACGGTTTAAGCTTAGTGTTTGTTGTACAAGACTTCGCAATAGTGCTCTTTCCTGACACCCTTTCCTTTTCAAATACTGTACGTACGGTAGAAATATTCAACACAAAAGTCCTCAAGCTGATACTCACAGTCACAGTCAGTTCTACTGCAGGTAAGTAGGCTGTGTACTGTTAGCTAGAACTAAAATGGGCAACTCAAGTTTAAATGTCTTTCAGCTTCAGCAGTAATCTGATCCGATGAAGCCCTGCAGCAAATGACTGGGACAATAATTCATCTGACTCAACCAACAATGCCTGCAGCAGGTGGTCTGTGTCATGAACTGATTCCATGACTGTACTCAACTTCTATCAATTACTGAAATTGAAAACTTTTCACATATATATATATATATACACCACACACAATCTTGCACATAAAACTTAAGCCAGTCATCTTCATTCCTTTTAGTAGTTTTACTATTCTATTCATGTATCAGGTTAAAAATTAAATGTATCAATTAATTAATAAATATGGGAGGTTCATGCATGTATCTGCTGTGCGTATACACACAAACTGCAGAGTTGAATACAGGCATCCGGATGTGAGATGTCTATATATCATGTACATTCACAATTGTTAGTGTTATTCATGCACCTGCAATGTAAGCAGTTACATGTGTCTGTGTGTGTTTGGCGAGGGGGAAGGGGGGAGAGGGCAGGGATGATAAGCAGGGTTGTAGTTTGGGTCGGTCCTTCGGACAGAGACCGACCAGAAAGAAGAATGAACGAAGTTGTTACGTTCAAATCGGCTCAGTGTCCGATGGCTTTGTGTCAAAATCGACCACCATTTCTCCGTTTTTTTTCAATCAAAAAGTGAGATTCTTAGAATCGATCAGGATCTAGAGTGAGGTCTCTGTTTCATCACAGCTATCGCTGACAAAACCCGATCCGCCGATCGCGAGTCCTAAACGATGCGTAATACAGAGTGCTTTCCCTTTCACGACTACCGCCAAGCGAAGTTTTGCCGGGCTCGGTTCGACTGAGTTTGTGTTTTGGCAGGATACTGCCACGCCACTTTTCTTTACAGTTGCCGTAGTGTTTAGACTCGTACCATGCCTCCAAAAAAATCAAAACTTACACAGACAAAGTTGTCATTTGGCACGACTGCCAAGCCAAGCAATGCTGCAACAGTGACGGTCGAATGACTCAACGCCGATTCGTATCGACTGTGACACTGACAGCGAGATCGCGTCTACGAGCGCCAATGGCACTTCAAGCACTTGCAGTACCCACTCTGGTTCTACGGCCGCCGCAAAGAAAGAGAGATCGTTCCAGCTGAAATGGAAAACTTTGCACCCGTGGCTTCGGTACGATGAGGAGTCAAAAGCAATGTTTTGCACAGTGTGCTCAATCGCATGTTGTTAGAATGTATTCACAACTTTGGGTTGCAAAAACAACAAAAAACATTCTTTTTCTGTTTGTGAGCTGCGTTGTGTGTCATCAGATTCAATGTTTTTGATCGGCAAAATAATGTCCTAAAGGTTTCCAAAATGTCCGAAAGGCTTGTGACCATTTGTCCTAAAGTGAAAATTTCTAGCTACAACCCTGTGATAAGTGGAGGCCTGCTTAACCATTACCTTTCCCTAAATGAGTCAATAACACACATCTGAAGTACTTGTGTCTTACCCTGACTGGTCGCTGACATGCCAACAGCCGATGTCACATGGAATAAGAGCACTGCAACAGGCACCAGCACAGCCTTTCGAATCGCCATTGTTGCTGTGAGAATCTGACACACTCGCTGTCTTGCACCCACATGCCAGAATTAACACTCCTTCTCAACCCATGGTTCTCGTAAGACATGTATACACAGAGAAATCCTGGCTTTGGAAGAAGTTCTACCGCAGCTCTTGGTTCTCAGGCTGAAAAACAAAATGACAAACACTAAATTTGTACCCCAGTTGCACTCAGGGCGCATCATGTCAAAATATATATATGTGTACACAAACCTTGCATTTCCTGTAAGTGCAATAAGAACATGTATATATATCCAAACTGACTTGTAGTGCACATAATATGTACATGGCATATAAATTTATGAAGAAATAAGTACAAGTTGTTTGTTTTCTGTCGTTGGTTTGTGATGGCACAAGTTTTTTGATCGTACATGTACAAAAGTAAAGCTAATATCTTCACTGGAAAATCACTGTACTAACCATTCTTGATATATATATATCTCTCACACGCACACACACGCGCGTAGTTGCGTAACCAGGCCGCTGGAAAGTAGTGAAATGAGAGGTGCGGCTCATATTTTAGAAGTCTATTCAACATGAGATGCTGTCATAGTGTGCACGATGTTTTACTGAAAGAGTGCTTGACAGAAAAGCTTCGCGTGGGAGCGAAACCTGCGCTGCCACTTTTATCGCCAACGATAAGCTAACAAAACAAGTGCTCTAATTAAGCGTTCCGTTCATCTACTTAAATCACCCAGTTTAAAGAGGATCATAAACTGTAGGACATCTTACCCATGTTATGAGAAACACGTCATGCCAAACTCTCCAAGCACTGCCTGAAGCGCCGATATCAACCACTTGTTCAGTGTTGATCTTTCGCACTACACGCCGTTCTCGTTTGGCTGTGCTTTGGTTTGTATTACCTCCCCTCCAGCTCTTTACATTGTGTATAAAAGGGAGAAATCGGCCATTAATTACTCTGATGCCAACCTTTCTTTATTTCATATAATATATCTGTACAATAAGAACATATCCGGACACAATCTTTCCGTCTAAGACGAAAACAAGAAGAAATTCCAAACGACAAAGTGTATGCTGTTACATTTTCCACCCTCGTTAGCGCGTACAGGAAGTACACATCCGCCATCTTTATCTAAGACGACTGCGGAAGGAACCTTAGAGAGTGTCATTGTCACCAATTTCTGAGTCGAACTTCCTTCTTTTCCGTCGTAAGTTTCGTAATTGTACCTTATGAACGGCTTTTTTTATAATTTATTTCAATAACTTTATGGTTGTTCGGATCTGCGCTTAGATTTCCTTCAAATAACATTCCTGTTTCTTCAACAGTACAGGTTTGAGTCACCCCGGAAATTTAGTCAAGTTACATTTCTCTAAAACACTCGTACGTAAGTGGGGATTACATGTGCTAGCTGCCTATAATAAAATTGCAGGATTTTTTGTTGTGAGTCGATATTTGTCAATGGGCAGGGTGACACGCTAGACTGGTTTCATGATGTGTGTTTGGAATGTGTCAGGTTGTGTGTCGTGTGCTCTCATATCACAACCAGAGACCATAGCCTCAGGCAGAACCTACCACCAGAACAGTGTCTGGCACTGTCAGTAGTCATATTAATCTTCAGCCTGTAACAGTTGTGAACAGATAATTTTTACATTTTTGTTCGCGTTGAGATAGTTTCATTCTAGTGGAGCTTTCACAAACACACTTCTTCTCTTTTCAGGACACCCATTTTGATGCCAGTCTGCAGTACCCAGCATTTTCTGCACAAGACAATGTCTATATGATTATGACATCACGCTTGACAGGGGTGGTGTAGCTGCTTGGTGCTGAGTACAGAAAAAGGAAACAAACATTCAAAATGCCTACCATTCGGAGAACACTGAAGAATGTTGTTAAAAACTATTCTGATGCCCAGGTCAAAGTTAGAGAAGCAACATCAAATGACCCATGGGGCCCTTCAAGCACGCTTATGTCAGAAGTTGCTGACCTCACGTACAATGTAGTTGCCTTCACAGAAATCATGCAGATGATATGGAAGCGCCTGAATGATGACGGCAAAAACTGGCGCCATGTATACAAATCCCTTGTATTGCTGGACTATATCATCAAGACAGGCAGTGAGAAAGTGGCACAACAGTGCAAAGAGAACTTCCATGCAATCAAGACTCTCACCTCTTTTCAACACATTGACATAGACAACAAAGACCGAGGGATGAACGTTCGAGAAAAGGCCAAGCAGCTGGTGTCCTTGTTGTCTGACGATGAGCGACTGAAAAATGAACGAGCAAAGGCTCTGAAAGCCAAAGAGCGTTTTGCCCAAAATGCCATGGGAGTTGGGAGCGGTGGTGCTACAACAAGAGTGAGTGCTCTGTTTCTTCTGATGTGACAGTTTACACTGTAATTACAGGGCTTAAAATTGTACCACCTTTGGTGGATTTCCACCTGTGGCTAAAAATTCCCCCCCCCCCTCCACACACACCCCTCCCCCCCCCCCCCCCCCCCCCCCCTTGAGTGTTACCTCCTCTGAAGCACTTAAGATCATGCCAATTTGCACAGATTTTAGTCTCTTTTCTTTTTTAACCGGTGTAGCATGCCCACAGACACCCCTAGCGTAACGCAGATCTGCAAAGCAGACAAGCGATTATGGCTTCGGCACTACAGTAGTAAATGCTACACACTTTTTTTTTATCATGCACCATTGAATGTAAGCCCTGAGTTTGGGAGATTGTGCATACGAGATTGCGTCATTGTCAGTTTCTGTCATTGTCGCTTGTTGAAATTATTCTTAATACTTAGTGTCACCCAGCAACAGTTATAGTGTATACTCAGACAGTATGACTGTCAGGACATTGGTTAACACATAGGACTTACAGGGACAAGCTGGATTCAGTTCCCTAGTAGACAGACGCCCCCCCCCCCCCCCCCCAAATTGGGAGTTAAGCATGAACTTGAATGTTGTAACCTGTCATGCCTTGGTGTGTAAAGCATTTTCAGTACCAAAGAAGCTCATTAAACATCCTGTACAGAGAAAGCCACACGCAGTATAATTAATTTTTATTAAACTGCTGGTCCAGTCAGCAATACCACATAGTTTTGAAACACTGATAATAATTGATTTCTTACTTTCAGATGAGGGTTGGTGGTGGCAGTCCCACCTTACAAACAGGCTCTGGGGGATACAACGACCCATATGGAGGAGCCATGGGTGGTTACAATGACTGTGAGTGCTTTTGGTTTCAGAATGATCTACGCTTTTTTTTTTGGTTGTTGCGTAGCTTCCTCAAAGCATGAACTGATGAAGTAAGCAAACACCAGGCATGAGTTACGAACTAGGAATGGTCAGATGGATGTTTGCAGAGGAACTTTTCTTTAATTTTTTCAAGTGTGATTGACGTTTGATGGTGGGCTTGGGCTGTTTGCCGGTTGGGCTTGGGCTGTTTGCCGGTTGGGTCATCAATTTATGTACAGTGGGTGACAGCATTTGACAAGCGCCTGTCGCAAATCAAACTCTTTGTCCGAACTATCCATGTCCACCAGCAGGTTTTAAATGCTATCCTTGTCCACCAGCAAGTTTTAAATGCTTGTTTGGGGTAATTTTGACAACACATTTACACGCCCATGTATGCATGTACACAATTATGGCAGTGAACACAAAATGTGCTTTTTATTTGACTGATGCAGAGATCAATATATCCAGCTGTTTTCAGCATGGTGCAGTCCTTTTTCTCTCTCTTTTGATTTTTTTTTTTTTTTAAGAACGATTCCTTTTGTTTGTGACAGCCTCACCAGGCAGTGGCAGTGCTGGAACTCCTTCAGAGATGGAGAACGCACGGCCCGCATCTGCCGGAGAGGAAGAGCTGCAGCTGCAACTGGCACTGGCCATGAGCAAAGAGGAACATGAGGAGGAGATTAGGAAACTGAAGTCGGACGAGCTGAAACTGCAGATGGCACTGGAACAGAGCAGAAAAAGTGTTGACGAGGTTAGGCTGGCGGTAATGTAGTTGATTTTGTGTGATTATTGGCAGTTTCTTTGATTTGTTGTTCTTGTTGTTTAAGTCAGGATGGAGAAAGTTCTGCAATACAAAACAGAACACATTGAATATTTTTTGGTCAGGTTTTTTTTTTTTTTTTTTTTTTCATTGGTCACGAAGTTTTTTGTTGTCATTTTGTTAAATCAGAGGATATGTTTGGAATGTATTTTTGTTAACACTGCCAGCTCTGTCACTCATGCTGTGTTCTCTGTGAAATTATGCTTCCAAGAAGTTATAATTTACAATTGCGTAGCCGTCAATCGTGTTTGTAGTTAGTGCATTCGTAAATATTTTAATTCGCTTTTAAGAAACTGGTGGTCAGAGGTGAGCACTGATTGCTCTGCCAAGAATGTTAAAATACTTTCCTTTTTTTTTTCTCTTTTTTTTTTTTTTTCAATTTTTTTTTTTAACCCTCCTCCACCCCCGCCTTTTTACAATTTTCTTTATTTCTTTCTTTTCCTTTTTTTTTTTTTGGGGCGGTCTTTTGTCTCTTATTTCTCTCCTCTTTTTTTTGAAGACATCAAATTGTTAAAAAAAAAAAAATAAAAAAAATAAATAAAAAGGTGTTACTTCCAGGCATGCTGCCATAAGGCCTTGCATTAAAAAGGTTCGGTCTCTAAGAGACCGAACCCCTAGTTAGAGAATGTTAAAATACTATTTTCGTCTTCATTAAGTTGCATACATTTACACTTAGAGAACAGGTATTGATATGGTGATACATTTAGTCCCTACTGAGTACCTGGTTTTACTGTCAGAAACAGGAATTTCGAACTGTAGTAGGAATAGTACTAAAGAGATACAACACTGTGCTCAGAAGTATTGGCGTTGATTTGAAGACCATTCGTTATTAATGTTACGAGTATTACTTACTGGTAGTACTAAGTGTTTCCTTTTTAATTTCCGGGGGGGGGGGGGGGGGGGGGACTTTCAGTGTGAAAGATGAGTGAAGTCTAGTTTTGCAGACTTACATTGTTGGTTTTGTTTTGTTTTTTGTACGTGTACATATTGGATGTCCTTATTGAAGCAGCAAGTGCACATAGTGGATTTTGTTCTGTTCTTGTTTGTTTTGTTTTCTGAGCAACTGATTTTGTTTCTTAAACCTTTTGTTGCATCTAGGACAGAAAAAGACAACAAGTGCAAAGTGTAAGCCTTAAATCATTATTGTGTCACGCATGACTTGGTCTTGTGTGTCATGATTTTTATTTCAAGGCATTCCTTTCCTTTGTCTTTTGCCCCCCACCCCCACTCCCTCCTCCAATCGCCCCCCTCACCACACCTTTCCCCATACCCTCGCCCCATCACACCATCCCCCACACCCCACCCATCAGAAATGTCCAGCTCCTACCTATTCCTACTGCCTGATCCAAATGTTCTGTCTGAAAGTCGTCGTCAAACTTCTGCCTTTTTTCCATAGTAACGCAGCTTGACCTTTGAAACTGTTGCCTGTGTGTACTGTGTATGGAGAAAATCTGACATTACATTTACAGTCTTACAGCATGCTTGACTAGTGTGCTAGAACTTAGACTAGGATGGCTGCCCGGCCAGAGGCTGTACATTGAAATACCTTTCTCACTAAAAAATCTCAGATCTGGCATTGTTTTATACTCTCTCATTCCCCTCATACCTCCACCGGCAAATCCATGATCTAGCCACTCCCTAAACTTCTTCACGCAGATCACAGCTGTGTGGGCGCTATGCATGAAAGTTAAGTTTTCAAACAAATTTAAATTCTGCCTCTTACTTCAACAGATGAGCCTCTCTCATTTCCCTTCTTTTACGATACTGGGACCAAAGGAGTTTCTGTTAGTAATAATTCAGTGAAACTTCAAGTCTCAATACACATATGATGGGCACACAACAAACTGTAGAACAGTTTTCCGCACACTGTAACAGTGTGCGGAAAACTTTTCTACAAATGTGTTAAATCTGTACGTTAGAATCAGTCCCTGGGGTCACAATAAACTTCTGGTGTATGTATATGTTGTTCGAGAAGTGTTCCGTGTACTAAGCAGACTTTATTTGGTCGTGCACAGAGGACCAGCTAGACGATGTTGATTGGTGGGTATTTTTAGATGATTTGTCGAGTCACAGTCTGTTCAGGAATGGAAGGCAGGCTGAAAGAAAGTCGTATTTCTCCAAAAGTAGAAGTCATATAGTCATGAAAACGGCTTCAGTGGCCAAATGAAGCATCCTTCTATCTCAGTATCTGGAAACAGCCTTAGAACGTGGAAAGCGACAGTTTTGTATCTCAGCAATGTTACAAACACAGAGTGATGTATGCCCTGCAGCCTTTACTACTGTTTTTGTCTTGTCAACTTGTTCTGTGTTTGTAGATTTGGTTGTGCATCAGTAGCATTGCCAGTGTGCTGATTTGTGTTGGTTACTGTCCTGTTTCCTGTGGTGAGCTGTTGGTTTGGGGGTAGTATTTGACTTGTAAGTTGCACGCCATACAAAGACAACTCTTGCTAGTGTTGCTGCGGGTGGTATAGGGACAGCAGCAAGTCACAAATGTTTCATGAGTGAGAAGTTGGTACACTATCAAATGATACTTGAGCCAGTTGAGATCTTGACAGTTATGTTGAGACTTTTTCCCCTTTGGCTTTAGTATATTCTTAAACAATACTGTTATATGTTGGCGGAACTATTTCTATTTCAGACTGAAGTTTAAAAGCAAAGAGCAGTGCCAGTTTCTGTCCATGCCCCTGCATTCAGTTGTCCTTACAGCTACACTCACAAAACGTCCGTTTGCTTGTGCTTCTACAACTACTGAACTTGTCTGAAGCGATCTCTGCGGTCAGGTCTTGCACCGCTTTAAGTTGTTTAAGGGTCTACAGAGTCGGGCTTGATCTTCGCACTGGATGTTTTGCTTACAGGAATTTGCTGAACATGTAGACCTCTCTGTCCTAATACACAGTAAGGGTACATGACCTGATGAACATTAAAGACCCATATTCCAACATCTAGTCTCACGTATCACACTGGTAACATTCTGAACTGTTCTGATGGTGTCTACCGTCACACCACTTACGCCAGCACTGATGAGACTTGAAACATCTCCCCGTTGTCATAGTATTCAGGCCGGTCTTTGTAGCCAGGGCAGAGAGGCTTGGGCTGTGTGTGTGTGGCAGAGTTGGCTCACTTAGTACAGTAACTTCTTTCACCCATTCAGTGTGAAGAGATCAAACCGGGCTATGGAGACCCTTAAGCTTGTGCTTAAAGTATCAAGTACGCTAGTTTGATGAATATGTGTGCTGGGTTGTGTTCTGAGCATGTTTACAAACTTGTACAAAATCTGGCTCTCTTTGATACCTAGCGACATGCTACTTCTCGGGCACAGCAAAAGCCTGAAACTAACTTCCTGATGACTTTCAGTTTCTTTACTTACATTGAACATAACTTTTCAACTACAGTAGACTTCTAGTACCTTATCACTAAGTAACTGTACACACGTGCACCAGTAAACAGTTTTAAACTAAATCATAGCCAGTTGAGGTTTCTTTCCTACACCACATTGTCCCTAATGGGTCTGCATTATCTGTCTCAGTAGTAAACTACATGTAGCTACAACCAAAGTACCCATGCTGAGTGTAACAAACGAGTGTGTGTACACGTGCACGTTTGTAAATATAGGAGATGTACACGGACAGTTACGGGACCTAACTTCATCTTGGTATGTATCCATTGTGACACCAAAACTCTGGTTCTCCTAATATTAACAGATCTATTCTTTACCTAAACTTGCAGGTAATTAAAACTAAAAGCTGTATATTTCATGTCTGCTTCCTGTAAAGTCATGTTCTGTTTCTTTCACTTGCAGCCACAAGGACCCAGCCTACTTGATGTCAGCAACTCCAGCCTGGGCTCATCATCAGGCACCACCGACCCTTGGGGAATGCCTCTAAGTCGCCAGCAGGCCCCGCCCAAAGACCCGTGGGGCGCTCCTCTTCCTGCTCCAACCCAGGTGTCCGATGCTTTTGGCTCACATGCCAGCGCGGCAGCCCGTACCACCCCTACTTTAGGCGCTTCTGCACCCCAGGTGCAGCCTCAGCGACCCTTGTCACAGCCGCAGTTAACCACTGACCCATGGGGCATGCCTGTCACCAGTCCTGCAAGATCAACGCCGCAATCCGTATCACCTCCAGGTGAGTTGGGTTTGATGTGTAATAGGTTGCCGTCTGTGTAGCTGTCTTTTGTTCTTGGGTTTGTAAATATTTTTAACTTTCCTAAGTTACAGATGGACCAAATGTTATTTTCCTCTGTATTATCAGGGCTTACAATCTTCCTCCTTTTCGCGTATTTCCACCTTTGGCTACAATTTTTCCGTTTAACAAGTGTGTTTCCTCCTCTGAAACACTTAAAATCAATGCTAAAAGTAAAACACACCAAATTGCATAGATATAGTCTAATTCGAAAAATTTTCCTTCAAAAGAAGTGCTCCCTTCTCTGAATCAATTAAATTCATGCCAAAACGCACCAAATTGCAGAATAAAAATTTCTAAGAACATATTCCAGGGGAGTGTCTCTGAACACGCCTAGCATAACAGTTTTTTAGGCGGACATGTGCTCATGGCTTTGCAGTTTGGTTGCTAAATGCTACACACTTTCCCCCTTTTGAATCACGGACCATTTTAAGTCCTCTATCATCCTTGGATCACAGACTGACAGACTGGTGCTGCTTCTTTCGATGTGCAAACTCTGTTCTGTTAATTGAATGTTCACATGCAGACACCACCCTGCTAATTCACATCCCGGGGAACTGGGACAGCTGAATGGTAGAGCGTTGGACTCTCAATGCTCGGGTCGTGAGTTCGAATCCCAGCCGGGGCCAAATGTTTGTGCTTGCCTTTTTCTTGTTGCCCCGTCTTTGATATCACCCGTATGTGGTGGAAAAGGACGTTAAATTCCTAAACACCCACCCACACACCCCCATCACATCCGTTCAAAACCAGTATATTTTAGTATTTTTACTTTCTACTCTCAGAAATTCTCAGGAGTTCCTTCTGCCACCTTTGGTGGATTTCCACCTTTGGCTAAACATTTTCCTCACCTCAGAAGTGTGTTTCCACCTCTGAAGCACTTGAAATAAATCCAAAATGTACCAAATTGCACAGATTTTAGACTTTAAAAAAACAAAACAACAACAACTGCAGGAGAGTGTGCCCCTGGACAGCCCTAGCATAACATATCTGCAACGCTCACTCAGCGATCGTCAAATGCGCTCACCCGCTCGCTCTCGCTACCAAATTTACCGTCGGGCGAGTGAAAGCTCCGGTAGCGGAAGCCCGAATGGCAAGCAGGAATTCTGAGATGAATCAGAACCTAGCAGCCACTCCGGCTTCCAGAATTTTTTTTCGGGCTACCAGTTTTGTTAAGGGCGGTAGCCCGAATGGCTACCATGGTCCTGACACATTTGACGATCGCTGCTCACTAAATGCTGCACACATTTCCTCCTTTTGGTTGACAGACCATTTTAAGCCCTGCTATGTATAATATATCTATTTACTGGTAATTTTCCAGCTCCTGCAAGTGACCCTTGGTCAGCCAGCCCAGTCCCACAACAGTCAGGGGGTGCGTGGGGTGGAGCAGGAGGGGCCACTCTGGATGCCTTCGGATCACCAGCGGCTGTCACAACTAACGGTACCAACGGGGCTTCCAACATTGATAATGAGTTTGACCTGCTGTCTTCACGGAGCAACGACGACTCTCCGGCCAAGTCGGCTGGAGGACAGGGCATGGACGAGTTTGTTCTGTTGAGCGGTGAGCATAGGGCTGCATTATTGCTGACATTGTCTGCATTGAATCATTACAGGGAACCTTCACAGAGGGGTTGGGGGCCCACAAACTGTCATCAACACATTCGCATCATCACATAGCACAGCTCACTTCAGTTTTGTTATTCATCTTGTTGGTGTTTGTTTTCCTGTAGGAAAGATTAGAAATCAGCATTGAAACCTGAACACACTTTAGAAAACAAAGTGGTACTACTACTAGTGGTACTGCTATCCTTATTGTTTGTCCTAACGAAGGCACAGGCCGAAACTTTGTGTGTTAGATGTGTTGTCCAAGAAAACTAGTCAGTATATATATTTCTTTTTTGTTGCCTCTAGTTGTCTGAACACACTTTAACCAGTTTGGCAATCTCAGTTGAATTCAAGTGACTTGAGTCTTAATTTGGGGGGGGGGGGGGGGGAATGTATTTCACCCCTGTTGCATTTTCCAAATTTTGAGACAAGCTGGGACATACTTCAGCTGAGAACGAGCTCAGACGTCCTTCGACTGATGGTTGCAGTGACTGATCTGTGCTCCAAATTTTGCGCGTTTGCAGACACCACTATTTCTGAGGCATGCAGTGGGAAATAACGTTTGTCTGTTTTTGTCGTGCAGGGGGTGGGAGCAGTTCTGGCGGCAATGCGTGGGACATGTCCGCAATGAACCAGGGTCTCCCTGATCCTTCACGTAAGAAATCCCCGGAGGATTTCCTCGGCGCCAACGCTAACCTGGTCAATTTGGACCAGCTGGTGGCTAAAGCCCCACCCAAAGGTTGGTATCGCACCTTTCACAGTATTGCCTTAGGCTGAGGATTTTCTTTTTCCTTATCTCCTTTCTAAATGCATTGATATTTTCCTGTTCGGAACAAAAATACACTTCTCTTTTCCTTCAGATCTGTAAAAGTTACAAATTGTGTTTTTTTGTGTTTTTTAGGTGTAGTTCCATTTTGATCTGATTCAAACTGGATTGCTACTTTCCAGGGCTTACAATCTTCCATCTCTGGCTAAAAATGCCCCCCCCCCCCCCCCCCCCCAAAAAAAAAAAAAAAAGTTTCGCTCTCTGAAGCACTGAAAAGTCATGCCAAAAACTACCAAATTGTACATATTTTAGTGTAATTCTATAAAAAAAAATTCCTCCCAAGAAGTGTTTACTCTTCTGATGCATGTAAAATCACGCCAAATTGCACAGATTTGATTCTAATTTCAAAACAAAACAAATATTCTGGGAGTGCATGGCACTGGGCACCCCGAGCATAACGTATGTGTGCTCATGACTTCGTCCCTAAATGCTACACACTTTTCCCCTTTTGGATCATGGACCATTTTATTTTTGAGCCCAGACTTTTACTGGAAACCACAGTCACTTTGTAACTACAGTAGAAACTTTTTTGAGCGACCTTTCACGGGACCGAGCAAAAACGGTCGTGAACAACAACTGGTCGCCCAAACTGCAGTCAGTCGCAATGGCGTCAGAACCCGGCCCTGCCCAGCCGGGAGCCGCGCATATCAACCGTAGGGATCATTGCATAATAAGTACAGTGTGCATGCGTGGATTTGACTCAGAAGCAGAGTTTGGTGTTTCTGTGGAGTCTTCCAGTAATCAAGATTGTGCGGCTTTACCTAAATTTCAGCGACGGAAAACGTAGAGTCGCATGTGCCACCATGTTTTTAACCACTTCCGTTTCTTGCGGTGTCGTGAACTTGTGTGACGCGATTAAATTTTACGGCGGGAAACAAGTACACACACACACACACACACACACGACGTACACACACACACACACACACACACACACACACACACACACACACACACACACACACACACACACGCGCGCGTGCGACGACGACGTAGACCTACGTTGACTGACAAAACACGTCACTCCTCTCTCTCTCTCACACACATACACACACACACCCCGTGGCACACACACACACACACACACACACACACACACACACACGACATACTCTGACGTCCTGGCGTTGTCAAATCTGTCACTGAGCTGAGTTTAGTCCGCCGCAGCGGCACCCCCTGGGCTCTCTCTCTCTCTCTCACACACACACACACACACACATCGCACGCCGCCAGATACGTCACAAAAACAAGAAACAGTTTCCGTTTTCTTTATTGTCAAACACAAAAGCAAGGATTAACAACCACATCATGGCTATCAAATATCCGCCTTACTTCACACACACACACACACAAAGACACGCGTTCACACGCACTGACACGCACGTGATAGGTGTTTGGAGAAAACAATGATCAGTGATTTGACAGGTGTTAGGAACAACGGAACTGACACTTAAACAGGATGAGGTGATCACCACCCGCTTAACTGCAGTTGTGTTTAGGTGGCGCTAAGCTGTAATGATGCGATAATTGGCCTGTGACTGGTCACGCGTGGACCACGACTTGGCGGCCCGCGGGGTATTGTCAGGGATTGCGCCGTGGGCGGTCGGCGGTGCTGTCGGCAAGGTGTGAATTTGCGCGGACAAAGCCAGGGGTGGTCGCCAGCAAGAGAGGCTGGGGGTCGTTTTGCCAGCAAAATAGCGGTCTTAAGTCGTGTACTGCAGTTGGTCCGTCGTTGGAGATGCAATAAAGAAGAAAAACCGTCCGTGCCGGGCAAAAACGGTCGTGAACGAAAAATGGTCGCGCAGACAAGATGTCGCTCAATCAAGTTTCTACTGTAGTTTGGCTTTGTGGTTTTACACTTCAGGATGTCATACTTAATATGACCAGATTTTTTTCTCAAATGACCATCACCACTTTCCTGTTTCAGCAAACAACCCTTTTGCTGTAACCAGCCCTGGCTCGGCCAACCCGTTTCAGGACGGGAGCGGCGGCCGTGTGCCCATGGTCCAGATGTCCAACTCTGCAGCCCCCGGCTTCTCCCAGCCGGCCCAGTCAGGCCTGCTGCCGGCGCCCCTCATGCCCATGAACCCCGCCAGCCAACCCCTGCAACCCCAAGCCAACAGCTACAACCCCTTTTTGTGAGGCCTGCCCGACATTGGCACAGGAGGGGCCAGTGTAGCGTGCAGCAGAGTCTATTTATTCAAGGGAGATTTGGCCCAGAGTGGACATGTCGCTGTGGATTTCACTCAGGGGATAAGGGTGACAGGATGAGGTGGAGGGGGGTGGGGAGGAGTGCAGGATTAGGGAGGGAGGGGGTGGTGCTTGCTCATTTTTAATGAGCGGGTGGACAAAAAAGAAAAACACCATGGGGATACCCGTAAGACTAAGAGTGATTTGCTGTTGCAAGACGAGTGTTGTATGCCTGGGACTCTCTGTATCTCGTCGAATTATATGCTTGCTAATGTGTAAAAGAAAAAACTGACACAGACTGTGGACTGACTGGAGCATGGTGTACTTTTTTTTTTTTTTTTTTAACATGATCAGTAACTTTATGCATGGACAGTTATTTCACCTTGTTCACGAGCCGGGTGTAGCTTTATGTGAAGCCTGCTTATGTAGGTCCGTGTCTACAAGCTGCTGAAAGAGCAGTGGGTTACAAACGAACGGTCGAGGCTCGTTTTCTTCATGCATGTGTATAGCTTTTGTGGTTGTAAGCTAAACTACAGGGCTGCAGTCACTCTGGTTGTGGACAGCCCTCAGAATGTTGTTAGGGGTGTGTGCTGTTATCCTTGGTATTAATCAGAAATGTTTGGATAGGTTGTGTTTGGCTACTTTTTAATGTCAGAGACATTGTACACTCCAGGGCAAAAACTGTATTATTCATGGGAAAGATAAAACACAATGACACGGATGTGAAAAAAAACAGCAACGGGGACAAAAAAACCTGAGAGTGAGACTGCCTTGACTGTGCCAGTATTGTCAACAAAGATCCCACGAGTTGTCAGTTCAGTCTGAATCATCTCCACTGCTCTTTGAACCTGCATGTGTTGTCAATCTGCACATCAGGAACCTTGGAAAACACACTCATCTCCACTGCTCTTTGAACCTGCATGTGTTGTCAGTCTGCACATCAGGAACCTTGGAAAACACACTCACGCCACTCTTTACCTCAAGTCACGGTGGGGCATGAAACACCTTGCGCGCCATCTGTGTAGTGTTTGAGACCAGCTGGCAACCGTTGTTTAATCTTAATGCTTATTCAGCTGTAATTCGGTGGTGGTGTTGGCTGTGGTAATAAAAGTTGACCAACTGTACGTACAAACACGTCCCACTACTTTTCTTATTACACTGTTAATTGGAAGTTGTATGTCTGGTTGTGTTTGTTCCAAAATACAGTGTGACAACACATGGGGGGGGGGGGGGGGGGGGGGGGAAGTAGAGTTCACATTCACATGCAGAAGTGCTTAGTCGAAATTTTAGCTTTCCCCTCTTATAATCTGTATTTACAGATTCATATGATGTGCATGCTTAGAAATGGCTTTTTGTACAAAAAGCTGTTTGTATGTTTAGGGAACAACACGTGCACATCTTTCTCCGATAAAATGTTTGCTGAAGTACCCCCACGGAACTAGAAAATGATGGGTTTGCAGTTTTTGCAGCGTGTATTCGCTGCAGAGGAGCAAGTGGATTTCAATGAGGCCTTATGGATTGGAACGGATGCTGAAGACATGAATCTGACTTGTAGTCCTTTGGTTGTATGGTCTCGTTATAACATTAAATGCAAAGATTTCCTGTTACATACATCACTGTAACGTGTATCTTGCACACCTGTCGTGCATGTTCTGGGACAGTGCGTCAGATCAACTTTTCTTTGTTTGTTTGTGTCATCATCACTCTCTCTCATCGTCATCATCAGCAGTTATGTATGTCGTTAATCTCACAATATTGGAACGCTCAATGTATTGGCAACAGTGTAGCTTTTGGTGTATTGCAGTGATGTTTTTAATTTTATTGTATGCAGCGGTTGGGAAGGAAATTCAGCAACTGTTTTTTGTTTTTTTCACCCTCAGATCTGCTTGTATCAAAGCTTGGTTTCCAGTATCTCATTGTATTTTAGAACCGTTTCACACAGAATGTTCCTTTACATGAGGGTTTCCCTGACAAGTGACAGTATGGTTTTTATTTCAGCGAGTCAACCACTGGCAATTTTTAGTGTAGTGTTTGGAGTAGCGCTTTTCAAAAGTGGGAAATGTGGGCTGAAATTTCTGTGAAACTACACGGGTCACCCACTGTTCAGTTTGTTTCTGTTGCAGAGAACTGTAGAAATTTATCGCTGTAACCGCATAATGCAGGTCCAAGATTTTCTCCTTCATCCATTTGTTCGGTTGTCTGCTGTTTTCCTGTTGACTGCTGTTACTACCAGTCCGGTTTATTACATTGGAGCAGTTTGCTTAGCTTTATCATGGTGATTTCAGTGAATAAAGCTTGTAATATGTCTAACCCTCAGTACACACTTTCGTCTCCAGTCTTTGGTAATCAACAGCTCTGATTGCGAAAGTTTGGTCATTTTTTAAACCTCAGATACCTCCCTTCTCCACCCCACCCCCGCATCACTTCACGTCATCAAATTTGAAAATTTATTTAGACCACGCGGTCGCTAGATCTTGCATCCACCTACACACTCCTCTCTCTCTCTCTCTGCCAAAACCATGCCCAGAAGTGCTGACGACAAATTCTTCAAAATAGTCTTCAAATTCATCTGCTATTAACTCTTCGACTACGGAGCGCAATTTCTGACACAGGAAATCGTGTGTCAGAAATTGCGCTCCGTCGTCAAAGAGTTAAGTACTAATCTTCCCAGCGTATCTTTGTTTTTCTCCTTTTTTATTTCAAACTTGCATACCTGTACCTTTCAGGACATTAATGTGTGTGAGGTTTGCAGCTTTTCAATAGTTCATTTTTACCACTTGTATCAGTATCAGCTGTTAAATTTCCGAAAAATTCATAACTTTGATCACATCTCTCTGCTTGATTTGATCCCACCCCCACCTGCTTTCTGCTTTGTTGGTGTATTGGTAAAAAAGCTATGAAAACTGATGTGAAATGGTGTGCGTGTGGAGTACTGTGTGGTTGGTTTGTGTTGACTTGTGTCTCACTGTGAATGTTTTTCTTGGAGTGTCAGAGTATAACTGTGTACATATTGATCTGTCAGGGAAAGATGGGACAGTGGGAAGACTGGATAAGGATGTAGAGGGATGGGGTGCGACAACAATGGCTGTGAAACAAGCAACTCTCTCTATCTCTCTCTCTCTCTCTCTCTGGGACAGAGACATACACACACACAATGTACACACTGTAAAGATTGCTATTCAGGTGCTAGGCCTCTGCATACCACTTACTGTGTGATGATGAAGTGTTTAGTTTGCTGGGGGCGACTGGAATACATCTACAGCGACAGCTCACTCTGTGCTCACGTTTTTGTGAAACGGAGGGAGAAGATAACCCGTGTGAACGTGTGCATGAATTCAGAACCAAAGCAGTTTGCCTTTTTCCTTGTGGGTATGTGTGTTTCTCCAGACAGACCTTTGTGGTTTCCAATTCAGTTGTTCATCAAATGGCTCATATTTCAGCGTTGTCTTGCGCACATGCTATACTTTTTGTCTCTTTATGTTTGACAAGTGTTGTAGCATATGCTTTTAATTGTATTTGTAGTGAAAGCGTCGGGGGAACAAGACAGCTTTACACTGCTTTCGCTACCTGCAGAAAATTACAGATTAATACAAGTGGGCGTATTGCATTTGCAAACTTGTTCTGCTCTTGCAGCTGTCCATTAGTCACTTAGTGAATCGAGTCAGTGATGGCTAAAGATCTGAGTCGTAAAGTAGGCTTTGAGGTCTGCTGTTGTTGCCACGGCTATGTGATAAATAGAAACGCTTTTTGCTTTCTTCATCGACTACTTAACATGTCTATGCCTTCGTTATAAAACCTACAGTGAGTATTGATTTTTTTTTAAAACTTTCATCTGATACTTGTACATTGTGGAGCGTTCGTGTTTCAAATGCTTTCGGTCAGTGGATTTTTTAGGGGTCAAGCCATTGATGGGGTTTTGCTTTACAATTACTGCTCCGTCTCCAGGGTTGTAAATTCCCAAACTATTGACACTTTCAGTAGGAAGATCCACAGGCCTTTATTGCAACATGGGAGTAGAAGTGTCCTTTTACGACGAGAATAAATGAAGATGGAATAAATGAACGGATGACAGTTGTGTTCGGGCTGATTGGTTTAATTCTCAGTTTATCCATGGATTTTTAGTATAACGTAGCTTTATTATTATATAAATATGCATGTTTTGTTGTTGAGCAACTGACACACTTGCAATTGTAATCAGCAAAACTGGTGTTTGTTTGTTTTTTTGTTTTTTTTTCTCCTTTCTTTTTGTGTGAGGACAAGAATTCTCTTTTCTTTCATGCACTGTTAGTATTTTTATACTGTTTGCTGTCTCGTTCCCCACTTGATCAGACTTGACTTACCATTCTCAGTAACGGGACGAGCAGGTGTTAGCACAAAAAAAAAAAAAAAGGGTGGGGAGGGGGGTGGGGGCATGGTGATGTTGCAGAATTGTGTTGTCTGGATATGGGATCTCTGATAGTTTGAGGACAACCATTCTCTCTGTGCTGGCGTAACGTAGACCAGATTATTTGGGGGCATATCAAATGGCTACAGTCTATAATTACTCTGTGATGGGCATCAGTGTAGCTTTGGAACAAATAAACATGATTACATCTATTCTCGTTTTGTTTTGGCGCCTTTTATGTGGACTCCACTTTTCACCTTCATGGTGTGTGTGTGTGTGTGTGTGCAATTTAATATTATTTTACTGATAAACATTCCTTTTGCGTACAATTGCATACGTTTTGGCGTAACAATATTTTGAAAACAGCTCTGGTGGAGTGTAAAATGCATTTTGTCCTGCACAATTCCCAAATAATGCCAAAATTCCTTCACAAGGCTGATTTGTTGCCTTCTACATGAACCTTCACCTTCTACATTTAAATTAATACTTTGAAAATAGCTAAGAAGAATAATGCTTCATATTTGCGTTCTTAGGGTTCCTGCCATAAGGTATTATCGCCATGGAAAGAAGAGAGAGATAACACTTCGGCCAGGAACTCACTTCCCTCCTCCTCTCAGAACAAAACATGCCCAAGAAAAAGAAAAAAAACTGTGGAACATTTTATTACAGAACAAAATTTCAAACACTAGTTTACAAAAACAGTGAGAGTGACAACAGTGGACATGAGTGTTGAGGTATTGTTACAATATTATTTGTACGTGAACAAGCATTTGTTTTCAAATGGCCTTTAGCAATCTATGCCGTAAGTAGAATTTGCCGTTTTTAACAAAACACTGATGTGTTGAACTGCACGTGAAAAACACACAGAAGAAAATGAACATTTTTCCGCTTGCCAAAAATCCGATAACAAACGCACTGCAAAACATCTTGGTTATGCGTTCTCTAGATACAGTAGTTTGGTAATCTGATAACAATAGTGATTATTCCATTGAATGGAATGACTGACTGGAAGCAAGACTTCAGTGATGGAAAACATAAGTGTTTACCATTATAATAATAATTATTATTATTGTATAGGCGCTTTACCCAATTTCATGAATCGGCTCAAAGTGCCGCGAACTGAACCCAACACGCACGCTCACGTGAATCACACGCATTCTCTCAAACACTGGACATAAACACATTACAATCACGTGGTGCGAAGGGTCAGCTCAGCTACTTAAATTTCGGAATTTAGAATTGCATTTATTTTTCAAATTTGGTGGGCTGAACATTTCCAAAGCAAAGGGGGAGGAAGCCGGAGTACCCGGAGAGAACCCCCGACGATCAGCCCGAATGGACGGTGCCACGTACAAGAAGGAAAAATTCTTTGCCCCGAGTGGGACTTGGACTCCTGACCTCTCGCATTGGTGACAAGTCTCTTAACCACTAGACCACCGACCGCCCCCTTATGAGAAGGCCGATGATAACAGAAGAGTCTTGACCAGTCCATGCAGTGCATGCATGTGATCCTGGTCAATAATGAAGACAAACTTCCACGCCATGCTAGTAAAGGGCTTCATAGATCCATTGGAACTATGGTAAGACACATGTCCTAGCTAAATGTACAAGTGTAGGACATTAGTCCTGAATTTTTCAGTCTGCCAGAACATCAGTCCTGAATATTGTCGACTGTGGTACGTTAATGTATACCTCTGTAAGAAGTAATCGGACATTTTGCGAGAGAATCTGTTATAGACCACTATTTGACGCCGATAATTATGAGGCCTTGATGGAAGAGTTTATAACTTTATCAGTCAAAGCAATGCATGCGTAAGTATGATCCTAGTCATTTACATAAGAGTTTTCAAAATAAGATGCCCCTGACTATGGAAAATACACGACAAAGTTTGTTGGTTTCGACCAGGACATGGCAAAGGACATGGTTGTACACAGAACTAGTACTAGACTAGTTCATGTCCACAGTGTGTATGTCCAACATCTAATTCAGCAGCGTCTGTGCATCGTTGGTGTAAGCATAAAAATGAAAATCATGGCAAACAGTGAAATCCAGTACATGTACAACAATGACAATTCTTAGGCTCCTGAACTCCACTTCCTACCTTGCATGCATCCGATCAGGAGAAGCATACTTATTGCCGTGCATTAGGTAGTTATGTACACATCAAAATAGGTTGTAGTTGCTCCATAGAGAGCAAAATGTGAGGAGACTGTGGTTGTAACAAAAGCAGCCATGCTTGTAGCACCAAATGAGGCTCAGCTGGTATAGTTCGCCTCCTAGGGGGTGCAAATGTATCCCAGCCATTTGCAGGGGGAGCAAATGTACTCCAGCTCTCCACTCAGCGAGGTGATTGTATTCCGCCCTTCAGTCCGCTCAGCTCTCGCGATATGTCCACACTATTTTCATCGAAAGCCAAACTGTTACAAATTACTGTACTACAGATACTATTGATGTACATTTACAATTATATATCTTCACCATCTAATGGCTACATTTGTTTAATGCCTAAAACAAATTTAGCTGTCACGTGACTTCTACTCACAAGACCCAAATCCAGAATACATTTGCACCCCGTCCCGCGCAGCTGGGGTACATTTGCTCCCCCTGCAAATGACAGGTATACATTTGCACCTTGTAACAGGAGAACTATACCAAGTGAGCCCAAATGAGGAGGATGTAGTTATGTACATGAGAATGCTTCCTCCATGCAACTACTGTAAACACAGAGCACCCGTCGTCGTCGGCATCCATTCGTCTCGGGAGACGATGGTGTAGCGCTAGGCGATGGAGTTGCATCGCCTCGAGTGGCTGTAAAGTCCCACTCTGGAATGGCAGTCTCTGGAACACTTCATGCAGATATAGGAGGTTGGCGCTGAGACAGAGGCTGCCCTTGCCTTCCTCCTGGCTCTCCTGTCGGCCAGCTGATCGTCCCTCGTGGTTTCCGCCCTTTTGACACCTTCGCTGACAGTGACTCTCCACAGCTGACGGTCTTCGGCTGCACCTTCCCAAGTGCTGGGGTCGACGTCGGCCAGCTTCATGTCGCGGAAGATGTAGTTACGTACATGAGAATGCTTCCTCCATGCAACTACTGTAAACACAGAGCACCCACACTAAAGGATAACGTCAAATGCTCCAAGAACCCTATGACAGAGGCACAAGTTGCAAACACCGTTACCAGTTTCCCACTCTGTGCTAGTGACCCTGTCTGTGTGAGAAAATTATTCAGTTGCTATCACATGCTAACTGTACTCAGTAAAATGTGAGTAATAACCTTGATAAAGTGTGGACTCATTGCTATTTTACCTGGTAGAATGGACAATACACATGGTATTAACTGTGTTCCCAACAAACAAACAAAACCTTGCTGAAATTCTAGGCTTGGTATCAAAAATATCTACTGATAGTAAATTTCCAATGCTAAGGTCAACCAAAAAAAAGTTTCGGTAACACACACACACACACACACACACACACACACACACACACACACACACACACACACACACACACACACACTGTACAGCTTAGAAACCAGAAAACATTTAAACAAGCAGCATTACAAGTGCTACAATAAACAATTATGGAACAAGATTGAAAAACCAAGTCAACAGAACAGAACAAAAATGTCGATAGTTAAAAAAGAAAAAAAAAAGGATATGATCTCTTCACCACCCGTCAAATAATGAAAACCTCTGTAGCTTTTTCCTGGCTTCAAAAACAAAGCAAAATGCAAACAAAACACAGAAGCAAACAAAGAGCAGGGCAAAATAGGCTGTGGCCGGTGGCGTGGAAAACAGAAATACTGTCGCACGAACCAGAGTGAATAGCAGGGTGGAGGTTTGCACACAAAGTAGCGCTTAACGGCAGCAGGCTTTCACTGCTTCGTCCTCCAGCCCTGCGGCGCCGTGAGCATTTCAGCAGAGATGGATATGTGCGCCGAGGAGAAGTCTACCATACCATACCACCAAAATACACAGTGAGTGAGCGGACATGGTCATTTGATCAGATGCAGCCTTTCAGGTGACATCAACGGTAAATGAAGAGAATTATGCATCGGTGTATTGCTTTTCAAACAAACTGCCCTATATAACTTGCAGGAATAGCTTTGCCTCATCTATCAGATAATCTCATTTTGCAGATGACTTTATTGTTGAAATGGTTCTACTTTGCCAGTGACTTCATGAAGCCACAAGCTGTACTCCAAATCAATATGTTTCTCATCCAGCAATGTTTCCCAACTGTCAAGAATGACTCGTATGCTTTGCAACCAACAGCAGTGGCTTCACTTTGCCAGTGAAATTACGAAGCTGTCCAGGTTGTATTCTAGTTCATTCGCTTTGCCATGCAGTGACTTCAAGGCAAAGTATAATCAGACTTGTTCACTTTGCCAGAGACTTCATGGCAAAATATACATGTACTTGGACTTGTTCACTTTGCCAGTGAAATTACGAAGCTGTCCAGGTTGTATTCTAGTTCATTCGCTTTGCCATGCAGTGACTTCAAGACAAAGTATAATCAGACTTGTTCACTTTGCCAGAGACTTCATGGCAAAATATACATGTACTTGGACTTGTTCACTTTGCCAGTGAAATTACGAAGCTGTCCAGGTTGTATTCTAGTTCATTCGCTTTGCCATGCAGTGACTTCAAGACAAAGTATAATCAGACTTGTTCACTTTGCCAGAGACTTCATGGCAAAATATACATGTACTTGGACTTGTTCACTTTGCCAGTGACTTCATGATGTTGCACTCTGAGTTGTTCACTCTGCCAGCGACTTGACAAAGTATACTCTGACATGTTCACTTTGCCAGCGACTTCATGAAACTGTCCAAGTTGTACTCCGACTCATACTGCTTTTCGTCCCACAATTCCTCGAGACTGTCCAACATGGTACGCATGCTCTGACGACCACCCGAAGCAGAAGCCTGCAAGTCAGATGTGGAGGGGGCAGCACTGGTGCCCTTGCTGCGGTCATCCAGCGTGAACAGGTCCAGTAACTGGTCCGTGCTCATGCTTTGTAGGCTGGAGTTGTCCTGCCCAATCACTGTGGTTGCAATAGTCATCTTGAACTTCTGCAATCTGTCAGAAAAAAAAGTGTTCATTAAAAAATAAAAAATAAAAATTAATACTGCATTTTACCTTGCAGAGAAGTAGGGGAAATGTGTTCAAAATGTGAAAGAAATGCACCACCCACCAAGAACATCACACAAAGCAGCTGTTGGGAACACAGACATTCTTTTTCTCCTAAGGGTGGGCTACAAAAAGAAATTACCAGTACGCACATTTAAGAAGACTGCAAAAAAACAAAAAAAACCCCTACATACCCCATTATTTTGTCCTCAAGAGTTCCTCGAGTGATCAGTCGATAAACATTCACCACTTTCTTCTGTCCGATGCGATGAGCACGATCCATTGCCTGTAAGTTTAAAAAAAAAGAAATGAGTTTAAAAAAAAAAAAAGCTTTAAAGAAATGGGTTGCAGCTTATCCAGGAATGTAAGTTTCTCTATTACATCAAAGGGGCATAATGTTCTGTGACTTTGGAGGTGCTTCCCTTGGTATGACACATCTCATGTAATCATGTAACATGGCTGACACCGCACGTGCTGTGGTTCCCAGGCCCGGTTAACCCTTGGATATTTATGACAGGAAGCGTGGATTATGGCCCTATCTCATAGTCCCAAACCACACAGACCTCCATAGCATCATCATACCATCATCCTCATCTCCATCATCATGCATAATACTAAATTGCCCCAGCTTCTGAGCCCTCCGTGGATGACCTGGGAGGAACACCACAAGAGTTGGCAAAGAGATGGGGCAGCAAAAAAACAACAACAACAACAACAACAAAAACATGTTTGTGTTTTTCCCTGGGATACCAGGGGATCAGTGGTTTTTGAAGGTTTGAGTCATATCAAGTAGGGGAACATTGTGCAACGTGTACTGTGAATTACTACGTCATGCCTGGAAACAGTACCTGCAAGTCTTTCATGGGATTCCAATCGTGTTCCACAAAGATGACGGTGTCGGCCCCCGTCAAGTTAAGACCAAGCCCACCCACGTGAGTTGTCAGCAGCAGTATGTCGATTGATGGGTCATTATTGAACCTGTCAAAAGAAATAACAACACCGGCCCCCGTAGTGTAGTGGTTAGCACTTCGGATTATGGACCGGGAGACCCGGGTTCGAATCCCAGCCGAGGCAAGCGGGATTTTTCCTACCTAGGTTGGCTCCTACCCAGAGCGGGTGTGCTATGGGCCCGATGGGGAGGCTGTTGCCACACAGCCGAGTTTCACCCACTTCACGGGTGCGACTTTGGGGGTGCTTCCCTTAGTATGACACATCTTATGATGTGGATGATTACACGGCCGGCACCGCAGGTGCCGTAGTTCCCAGGCCTGGTTAATGCCGGGATATTTATGACAGGAAGCGTGGAATGCGGCCCTGTCTCGCAGTCCCAAACCACATGGACCTCCATAGCATCATCTTACTATCATCCTCATCTCCATCATCATGCATAACAAAAATTGTCCCAGCTTCCGAGTCCTCCGTGGGTTCCACCCATGACCTGGGAGGAACACCACTGGAGCTGGCAAAGAGTTGGGGCAGCAAAAAAATAAATAAATAAATAAATAAATAACAAGAGCAAGTTGCACGAGTTTAACTTTACAAGGTTTGCAAATTAAAAATCACGTGTAGCTTTTAGTTACAAATTACCAGGACACAAAATATTACTTACACACAAAATCATGACAATTACAGTTGCTGACAAAAATGCACCTGTTTCATATCTGAACCATGTTTTTATCATGTATGAATGCACAAAAATGTATACCCCACTTGTACAAACAGAACATGATGAATGTGTATGTACGAACTGCGTAAGAAAAATAACACAAACCTGTGGACGATGTCATGGCGGGATCCAGCAGGTACACTACCATCCAGACGTAGGTACGTTACAGTTGGCATGTGCGCTCTAAAATAAACACAACAGATAAGCAATAATTAATTTGCTTCCAGTAAAACAGAGAAAGAATTAGGCTCAGGGATGTTGTTTGCGGTCAGATCTCGGCTAAAAGTCGAATTTTTTTTTTTTTAGCCGATAATCTGTCTGTCATGTCGGCTGGCCCTTTTCTCGCCCACCATTTTTTGTGTTTTTTTTTCGCTCCGTGTATGTCAGTACGTCCGCAGAGTTACCTTTTGTTTGTTTGTTGAAGTTATGTCCCATTTGTTTATGACCTGAAGAAGGCGAAAGCCGAAACGTCGACCTGTGCCGTCCTTTGTCAAAGTTAAGTGGTTTCTGTCCCTTTTATGTCGCTTTTATTTGCTTAACATTTTTTGGCTGAAAGAATAGGAAATTTGGCTGATAATTGGCAAATGACTGAAAATTCCCCAGCCTGAAGTGCAATTTTTGCATGGGCATTTAAGAGTCAAGCAAGACCATAGGCAGTAGAGCAAACACTACTAAGATACTCTGGGTGCAGTGTCTTACTTCAGCAGGTCTTTCTCCACAATGTCCAGCATCCCCTTCAGCTGGCAGAAGAGCAGCACGCGATGCTGGCCAACCACTGGCACATCAGCGTCTAACACCGTCTCACCACCGCTGCTGCTGCCACCATTGCCACCAGCTGCTGATACGCCAATGCCACAGTCCAACAGCAGCTGCCTGCAATCACAAAAGGAGTATGTGTCTATAGAACTGTCAGGAGGATTTGATTGCTACGGGGGCTTTTTTCTCGTTGTTGCTGAAGGCTTCAAACACAAAAGAAGAATCAAATTAGTTGTCCTCAAAACAATGTACTTCTGCTCAGTTGGGGTGCCAATATATAGGGAGAGCAAATGCACTCAAGTTGTCCCCTAGTTGGGGGCGATTGTATCCCCGCTATGGGGGTGTAAATGTACTCCGGATTTGGGTCTCATGAAGTCATGTGGCCGCTGGCTTCCTTTTACGACTTTACGTGACGCACTTTAAGACAGAATATCACCACAAGGTGGTCGAGATTTACGTGCATTTAATTTTATATCGGTTGTTATTGTGACCATTTCTTTTTCGATCACTCTACTGTTGCAGGTGTGCAACATACAAACTTGGCAATTGTGAATGGGAGCAGCCACAGGCTTACAGTTTCACTCTGAACACACAGCAGGAGAATGGTGCGCAGATGAGTTGGACAACCTCGAAGAATTGTTCATGCCGAAACCTGATTGTCTCTTTTGTCATCGATTTGCCAGAAACATACCGTTTGCTGACCATAGTGTGGAAATATCACGAGAGTTGACCGGTCGGAATGTCAGAATACATTTGAACACCCTCCTGCACAGCGCGTGTACTATCGCTCCTCCTAGTGGTCAACTGGAGTACATTTGCCCCCCCCCCCCCCCCCCCCCCCCCCCCCCATATGAATGACTGGTACACCCTCCAGTGGGTGAACTACACCAACTGAGCTGTATTTGTGCTGACCTGAGAGCTGTGAGTTTGGGCGCATGCTGCAGGTCCCTCAGATTGCTGCGCTGCTGGTTGAGTCTGTCCATGACCTCCGTGTACTTGGGGTGGGTCTGACCCAGGACCAGGGCTGGGTGGTTGCACACCTTTCTCAGGTAAAGCAGAGCCTGTGGAAGAGACCCTCACGGTCACAAGCATCTGTACACTGGAAGTGCATTGTTCTGGTGGTTGTTTTGGGGTGGTTTACTTTTGTTTGTTTTTCTGGTTTTGTTCATTTATTTTGGTGTTGTTGCTGGCGGTGGTGGGGTGTGGGGTGTGTGGGGGGGGGAGGGGGCAGTTTGTTTGGGGTGGTGTCTGTGGTGGTGGTGTGTGTGGGGTGGTTTGTGGGGGGTGGAGGGTATGTTTGTGGTGTGTGTGTGTGTGTGTGTGTGTGTGTGTGTGTGTGTGTGTGTGTGTGTGTGTGTGTGTACTGGTTTTTTGTTTGCTTTGGTTGGGGAGGAGGGGTGGGGGAAGGGGGAGGGCAGTGCTGTTGTTGTTGTTGTTGTTTTGCACTGGGTGAAAGTGGAGGTGGGTGTATAATTTCATACATATCTCAAACTGAATCTTATCATTACTTCAAACAGTTAAAGAGGAATTTACCTGGAAGATGTGAGATGCACCCTGTGGACTCGACTTCTTTTCCTTCTGGTCGTCAGCGATTGACGACACGACATCATCCACTCCACGCTTGGCACGTGACCTGGCAAAGTCTTCATACAGCTCCACCTGAAGGGGAAGAAAGAAAGAGCAGAAAATAGATTTTCTTGAAAAACTTACTGCAAATCATTTTAAAAAGGCGAGGACTGAAGGAGGCATACAAACTCGCGTGCACGCACACACACACACACACACACACATGCACACACATGCACACACACAAATTAGAAAGAAAAAAAAACATGATAAGAGGGAGAAAGAGAGAGAGAGAGAGAGAGAGAGACAGCCCAACCTAAAGGCTAAGACATAGGTGAATTTCACACACACCGAATGTACAGCACCACACACACACACACACACACACACACACACACACACACACACACACACACACACACACACACACACACACACACACACAAATCAGAAAGGAGAAATGAAAAGGAGAGAGAGAGAGAGAACGAGACAGAGGGCCTGATCTGAAGGTCTGAAGATAACACAAACATAAGGTGAATTTCACACACCAAATGTACAACAACAAAACTACAACATTCTGACCTGGAGAGGACTTAGGTCACAGTAGTAGTCCTGGATAATCTTGGGCGGTAAATCATTCAGCACGTCCTCCTTCAGTCTCCTCAAGATGAACGGCAGAACTTGTCTGTGCAGTTTCTCCATTGCTATTGCACCTGCAGCACGAACAATGACACAAGGTCTCTCAAACTCAGAGACGGACATGAAACAAGAACATGATACATGTACCATTTAGATCTGTGCTAAATATACACCATTTCGGGGGTGAAAACAAGAACGTCTCATTTAGATCTGTGCAAAATATGAACCATTTTGGAGTTGAAAACAAGAACAGCTTGTGCACATGATACCATTTAGATCTGTGCAAAATATGAACTATTTGGGGGGTTGTTGTTAAGATATGAGCCAAAACATGAGCCTGCTGCCCATGTCACTTAAAGTGAAGTGACACATTTGTATGAAACAGACTGTAGCTCAGTACAAATCGCAAGTGGGTGCTGACGTGATTACAAGTTTGCAAAGCTCTAAAGTGTGTCAAGCATGACTGATTTTATATGGGGTGGGTGTTTGGGGGTTTAACGTCCTTTTCCACCACATACGGGTGATATCAAAGGCGTGGGAAACGATGAAAAAGCCAGCACAAATATTTGGCCCTAGCCGGGATATGAACTCACGACTCGAGCATCAGAAGTCCAACACTCTACCATTCGGCCACCCCAGCTCCCCTGATTTTATATGGAGATTTACAAAATCTCCATATAAACTGTAGTAGTATTAAGTTTTTGAATTATAGTTCTGTTCTTAATTATGAAAATCAGTTCTTCAGAAATGTTGTTCTTAATCATTTAAAGTATTATTGCCATGAGTGTATGTGATGGGTGTATGAGTGAAAAGTGCGTATGGGTGCATGGTTGATGTTTTTTACATGGTGATTCTGTTCCTATGTCAAGAGCTGTACATCATAAATTTCCATGAGGGAATTAATAAAATTATTCTTATTCTTAAAACACACTTTGGGAAGACCATGGACTCAATAGTGGCAGCATCTGTGCAAAGCACGTTTTTGACACAGTGGGAGTTGCTGACCCTGAAAGGTGGCATTTGTAAGTATACTGACCAGCTTCTTGTTCTCTTGATGTGCTCTTGGCGTCACGTGACAACAGGATGGGTTTGCCGTATCTGGCCTGGAACTGTTTCTCTGTACCCAAGAATCCCGGCATGAGGAAGTCAAACAGTGACCACAGATCCAGCACATTGTTCTGGATGGGGGTACCCGATAAGATCAAGCGATGGCGGCTGATTAGCTGCTTTGTGGCCTTTGATAGCTGCACGATAATCATCATCATTATTATCATCACATTAATATTGGCGCTTTAGGCTAAATATGTGCCTCAAAGCGCAGCTAGCTAAACCCAGCACGCACGCTCACGTTAACCACAAGCATACTCTCAATCACTGGACATAAACACATAGCAATCAGGCGTTGCAAAGGGCCAGCTAACAATTTAAGTTTCGGAATTTTAGAATTGCATTTATTTTTTAATTGTTGGCTGAACATTTCCAAAGCAGAGGGGGAAGGAAGCTAGAGTACCTGGAGAGAACCCCCGACAGTCAGCCTGAATGTACAGTGCCACATACGAGAAAGAAAAATTCTACACCTGAAGTGGGACGTGAACCTGACCTCTTGCACTGGTGACAAAGTCTTAACCATTAGGCCACCCCGTAAATATCACGTAAATTAACATGACAGCTTGAAATATTACTACAGTCGAGCAGAATCGAAACGCATAATTTCTGTGGTGGACATCCATGTAAGCATGCATGTGAATACACAGATCTATGAAGGCTACATTTGCACCTTCATGTTTCGCTTTCCCATCAAGGGGTGTTATGAACAACAGAGGTTGAATGGACCACTGAGATCTCTAAGATTTTAATGTTTTGTGGAAGGCATTAATGACAAAACTTGAAAGGGTGCACAGGCTCTATGAATTCTTAGAAAATGGATCACCACAGATCAGTGAACAAACCTTGGTTTTCCCATTTCGGATCACATGGCCTTCGTCCAGTATGCAGTAGTTCCACTGTATAGTGCTGAAAGTGAAATACACATTAGCATCAGTACAGTATCAGCATTTGCTACTGTCAACAGATCATTATATTTGGCACAACACACTAGATCATTACAGTTAATGTGCAGTTTTCCTGTCTTCTGGTAAACGACTACATACCTGAAGAAGTCAATGTCGTTGCGGACCACATCATATGATGCAACAATCAGGTTGTGCTTCTTGACTTTCTTCTGCAGTCTGTGATGGGACGAAACAAAAGATGCAACATGATTAACTGTGCTGGAAAAATAATTACCCAACAACTCAACAAGTGAGTACTGTTCATATGCTTTCTAAAAATGATTCTCAATGTTTTTTTTTTAAATTTTCTGGAGAATTATTCAGTTTCATGGCTGTTTGTAAGCCCTGATCAATAGTAATCAAATGAATTGATGAAACTTTATTTTACAACCATTAGGGTGTTGACATAGTCATAGACATTGCTATGTATAAAAAATGCAGCTCACTTCAATCTCTCTGCAGGCGGCCCAGCGTACATGAGTGGGTTGAGATATTCTACATCCACAAACTTCTTCACCTCGTAAACCCAGTGCCCGACCAGTGTTGGTGGACAGATCACTATGGATGGAAGAGGGGTGTTTTCCGGGCTTTTTGTCTCCTAAACAAACAACAACAACACCATGTGGTTTACATGTCTGTCTGAAAACCTTCAAGAAGTGTGTAGTGTGGCTTAAAAGGTACATGCAGTAGGGCTTCAGTATAATCTAGCAGTACAATATTACGTGTACAATCCAACAAGTCGTCAGATTACAACCTGCTTAAATCCCAACAGACAACACAAATTTGGCTACGAATCTTTCATCAAACAGTACCTTGATCAGTTCATAACAAGCAAACGTAAGGTATGGGTGACTGACATCTTGTGGACAAAACAGCAATAGAGACTCCACTCGACAAGCCCCGAGGCCAAAGCCCCGCCCCCTTAATCTGCCGTGTATTGGAAAAACACATAACGTCCATGACACCATCTTATGGAAAAAGGGTTGATTTCAAATGAAAGAGATTAACGTAATGGTCTTTATCCTGAAATGATGTCAACAGACTTACCGCTTGCTTTCCACGTTTCAGTCATATCAATCGACATGTGCTTCCCTCTTTACAGTGTCTAGCAAGAAAGTTTGCCACATGTTGTGCTCATTATGAAGGCATGTGATTGGCTGAATTCTGGAGGCTGGTCCCTTTGATTGACAGGGGTGGAGTCCTCTATTAAAATATGCCAGTTGCACGTACAAGGCTTAAAATCCACACTCACTGTGTAATCCTGCTCAAGCAGTTTACAGTAAAGTTCCGATTTTACAAGGTATAAGCTTACTACAGCTACGGTCTAACAACTTCTGATACACGTAAGCTGGAAAGAACAGACAATGCACCAGTCAGTCATGCAGAACTGACAGCAAAAAAAGTCACAGACCTCAAACGCCTTTTGCTGTAAGTGGTGGTCAGACGCCAGAAGACAAAGAGATTGCAGGGTCTTGCCCAGCCCCATGTCATCACACAGAATACCATGCAGCTGGTACTTGTTGAGAAAACCCAGCCAGTTCACACCATCCTGAAAAACACATTGGGTAGTGCAAGGGAGGAACACCACTGGGTCTGGCAAAGAGTTGGGGCAGCAAAATAAAACTAAAATTAAAAAACAAACCAACATTAAAAAACAAACCAACAAACAACTGTACACATAAACTTCAACAAAAAAAGGACAGCATGTATACCTGCTGGTATTTACGAAGAGTAGCGTTAATGGGAACAGCGACATGGTATGGTTCCAGTTTTGAAGAGTCCAGTAGTTGTTCTAGAAAACGTCGCTCCTGTTCTCGCCTCTCTGCCAGCGACTGCTTCAGTTCTGGTGGATCTGGAATGCCTGCCTGAAACAGGTTAGACCAAACAAACAATTATTTGTTACTGTCAAGGGATACTACACCTTATTTTTTACTGAGACAAAAAATGTCTTGCTTGCCCTGGAAATTTTTTTTTGAATGACACTAAAATCTGTTCAGTTTGGTGTATTCTGGCATGATGTTAGGTGCTTCAGAGGAGGAAACACTTCTTTTGTAGGATAATAACAATAAGACTAAATTTTATAATTAGACTAAATTTGTGCAGTTTGGTGTGTTTTAGCATAATTTTAAGTGCTTCAGAGGACTCACGAGGAAACACTTTTTTTTTTTTTTTTGGGGGGGGGGGGGGGGGAATTTGTAGCCAAAGGTGGAAATCTGCCAAAAGGTGTGTTCTATTTTTCTCCTGCTATGTCGCTCTCCTGGTGCACTCGCAGAGAAGACATGAGATACAACAGGATACAACTCCAATACTTTATTAACAGAAGATGCGCGGAGAACAAATTCATGAAAGAAGAAGAACCCAGAACGCTGTGCAGGGCTGCATATATACTAAACAGGTCAGATCTAGAACATTCCTCAACTTACTGGCAAGTACGGAATCTTTCCAAGGTTACAAAATCTACTGACGTTACTGCACCACCATGTTTTGGGATGGTTTAGAAATTGCCATCGAAATGCAGTGGCTTTTCGTGATCTCTACAACTAGGTGGAAGATTTTAACCCCTGATAGCTATAGCCATGGTAGGAAAGAGGTGTTCTGAACAGATGTGTACCTCCAAAGGCATGAGCCTGATGAGTGTCGCGAAGCAGTGTGTGGCCATCAGACGTACAGAGGTGTCCTGGTCGGCCATGCGGCCCAGCACTGGTACCATCATGAGGACGATGTATGGCACCACCGCCAGCCCTAACTGTTCAAGTATGTCTGACTCAGGTCAAGGAAACATAAGACAATAAGAAACATAGAGGAAGTTGAAAACTGATGACATAAAATAAAGGAAGTTTCAACATGACTTCTTGTAGTGTTCATACAGCAAATTTGCAAACTACTTCCAACAAGATTAAAACTTATCTGTTTCAACTTGCGTTCTACTGATTCATGTAATGATAGTGCCTGCTGTTTTAGGATGTGTTCCATGTGCGTGTGAGTGATGTGCGCATGGGCAATGAGTTGATGTATTTTCAAGAATTGCACTGCATAAATGTGATTTATTATTTTATTATTATTGTTAAGTTCATTTTGTCTTTTGTATTTCCTCTCCCTCTACAGAACAGCAAATTTTTATTCCCATAAAAAGATACACCCTGAAATCTTTTACATCACTGTCTTGTGTGATGGTAGACAATGGGCAACGTTACAGCTAGTCTACTCTGTCGGTACACAGACTTGTGTCTGAGCACTGGTCCATATCTTTTCTTCAAAAGCAGGAAGAAAGACTAAACAGGGTTTAAAGTGGTCCATGATCAAAAAGGAGGAAAAGTGTGAAGCACACAGTGACAAAGTGGCAGAGCCATACGCGTGAATCTGCCTTGCAGACGCATTATGCTAGGGGCGTTCGGGGGCTTGCATGATTTTAAGTGCTTCAGAGGAGGTAACACACATTTTCTTTCTCTGATGGACTGAAGTAGTATTATGTTCCTGAATTATAGTTCTGTTCTTAATTATGAAATTTAGTTCTTAAGAAATTTTGTTCTTAATCGTTTACAGTATTACTGTCATGAGTGTATGTGATGGGTGTATGAGTGAAGAGTGCGTGTGGGTGCATGGTTGATGTTTTTTACATGGAGATTCTGTTCTTGTGTCAAGAGCTATATGCCATAAATTTCCCTGACGGGATTAATAAAGTTATTCTTATTCATATATTGGGGGGAAGGAACATTTTTAGTGAAAGGTGGAAATCCGCCGAAAGGTGGAAGGTTTTAAGCCCTAACTAAAGCGTTGTCTAAGTGGAAGAGTATTTGGGTCTTTCTTTACATGTACTAGCAAAACAATCCTTGGCATGGGACAAGAACAAAGGATACGGGCCAACGCCTCACAGGCTCCCTGCCTCATCAGCACATTGTGTGTAGCACTGAGAGCCGGCAGAACGTGTTCAATGAAGTGTGTCAGTACTAGGGACGTCCTGTCCTTGCCCAGCACTGCTACAACGCGTGCTGCCATGTGTCGAACGGCTGTGCTGCTATGCTGCAGGTAACTACACAGAGCCGTTAGGCTGTTTAACACCTGTGGGAACAGACGATCAGAAACACAATTAAACATCATATCTTCGCAACCAACTACAAAATGAAAATGAGAGCTATGAACACTGAAACCGCTCTTTACCATCTCTTGTACTGCCATGTAATTTGACTAAAATGGTGTGTGTGTGTGTGTGTGTGTGTGTGTGTGTGCGTGCGTGTGTGCGTGCGTGCGTGCGTGCGTGTGCGTGCACATGTCTGAGCGTGTGTGTGTGTGTGTGTGTGTGTGTGTGTGTGTGTGTGTGTGTGTGTGTGTGTGTTCCTGACATTTATACAGCTGTGCAGTGTTTTGAGCCTGCATCTTGCAGGGATATATGGCATAGTCTCCACCGTATAAAAGCTGTTTAGGCCAAAAAAAAATATATATATATATTGTTGTTTCTGGCAACCCGACTGACCCTATTTTTTTCCCCCGACCCCCAAAAAAATTTTTGGCTGCTGGAAAAAAAAAAAAAAAGAAAAAACACAAGCATGATCAGTTTCGGTTTTCATGCGCCTGTCGTCAGGGAAGTCATGCGCTATCGCGGACCCAAGATTAGAACGAAATATGGTATATAGTGTGTTAAACATGTAATATTAAATACAGTTTCACAGAGCATCATTTCTTATTAATACCCTGTTTCTTTGTTCTTGGATATGTGTGTGTGTGTGGGGGGGGGGGGGGGGTTAAAAAAAAAAAAACCTACCTACCTACCTACCCTTTTTTTTTTTTTTTTTTGCCATGTTATCAGAAACAACTTTTTTTTTTTCTTTTTTTTTTTTGGGGGGGGGCCTAATTACTACTTTAAAATGCATCACCACAAACAAAATAGTCCAAGTATCTGACCTGCAGTAGGAGTTCTGTATGCAGTGTGGGAGCCACCACCTCCAGAAGCTGTAGAGAATTCACAAGTTCTTGCCATGGATCCATCGCCGACTCAGATGCTGTAAGGAAAGAACAAATCAAGATTCTGAAGAGAAAGTTTCAGTGGGGTGCATCTGTTTTGTTTTATAAGTCAGAGAGTCATCTTCGTTGAACTCCACACATGTATGCTCCTGGTGGCAGGGCTTCATTCAGAGGACACTATTTTGTGTAAAACAGACTCTGTGTACTGTTCAGGGCTTAAAATGGCTTTAAAAAATCCAAACGGAGGAAATTTGTGCAGCATTTAGTGACACAGTGGCAAAGCCACAAGCACATGTCTGCTTTGTGTCTGGGGGCATGCTTCCCTTTTTATAAAATAAGTAAGACTCAAATCTGGGCAATTTGGTGCATTTTGCAATATTTTAAGTGCTTCAGAGGAGGAAACACATTTTTTTAGGAATATTTCTAGAATAAGACTAAAATCTGAGCAGTGTGGTGTGTTTTGGCATGATTTCTAGTGCTTCTGAGAAGGAAACACACTTTTTAAGCGGAACAACATTTTAAGCCAAAGGTGAAAATCCACCAAAAGGTGGAAGATTTTAAGCCCTGTGGAAGACAGATTCTTCCTTGGCCTTATATTTTCAGTCACTCCAAACCACTCAGAAAACGCAGAAAAAACATAGCGGCCAGTGGCAGCAAGAAAAAGTAAATAGCTTCTACACTTCTACACATGCGTGAGCCAAAGAATCTACACACCTACTCAGTGATTCACTTTGCCAGTAGTGTTAGGAAATGTGTAGCATATATAGATGTACCTGATGACTGTGATGGGGTACAGTCAGGCTGCGATGTGGAAAGCAAGTGGTGCATACACGTGTCCCAAAGTTCTGGCAGTTGCTGTGGAAGTGTGGCACCAAAGTGAGAACATATAGAGGTCAGGGCGGCTTCAGCTCCCAGGCGCTGGGTGGCCAACATCTTCTGAGCCTGAAAATTACAGCAGCAATGTGCGTTTGTAAATTCTGATAAACTTACATGACTAACCAACTGTGTTTTTTTAAGGACGAATGTCACTGAAAGTAATGACTGGGGCACAACTCGCAAGTTCTAAAGATGCCAGTTCCAAGTTATTTCTGACGCAAAGGAGTGCAAAATCAGTTCAGGAGAAGACAGACATGCTGGCTGGATATTGGTCCGTAAAATCATCAGTGAAAATGTTGCTTTCCTCTGGCCAGAAACATTGCTCATATCCTGTCCTTTAGACCAGTGGTACCTGGTGCAAGTTGATAAGCAGTGTTCATATTCTTTAGATTAATTCTTTGTAGTAAAACACACAACAACAACAACAGCAACACACCTAAATCAATCAATACCAATAAAACAAACACTAACAAAAAAACCTCCCGTTTGACTAACCTCTGCATCTTCTTGCGACTGCACCATGTCCAACACAGGGATGGATTCAGCCAGTGGGGCACAGTTTTTCCTGTCTCCTTCCTTCACACTGACACTCCGACGAATCCCTCCTCGCCGGCTTACTTCTGAGATCTACACACACAAGCTCTTGTCTGATCACATCAGGTAAGCTTTCCAAAAAAACAGTCATCAATGAAGACACTATGATGACTAAATAAATTACACAAAAAAGTCACATTTTGCACTATATCACGTGGTACAAAGGGTCAGCTCAGCTATTTAGTTTCAGGAACTGGAGCTACATTTACTGGTATTTTTTGTGGGTTGAACTTCCCAAAGCAGATGGAGGAATACCAGGAGAAAACACTGTTGGTTTAAACAAGTTTATTGCAATACACTTTGTTCAAAGTAAAAAACAATTTCTGAGCATGAACAAGCTGGGCTTATAATAATGCTCAGGGGTCAATAAACAAGTGCATGTTAACGGTATTGCAATGGCGGTAATTATAATTAATTAGAGCTAAGAGAGAGAAGGGGGGGGTGTACTCACACACACACACACACACACACACACACACACACACACACACACACACACACACACACACACACACACACACACATCTCCACTGGGCTGCGCTAGGCTCTGTCAAGGAAGTAATGTATAACTAGAACCTAAAAACGTGCTGCACGAATTATAAAATCCTGAACATTAAAGAAGATAAGAAAACACTGTTAACGACTGGCCCAAATAAACTTTGTCACATAATGTAGATGAAAAGTCTGCTTCAGTGTAAAAGGGAAGGAAAAAAAAACAAAAAAACTCAAACTTACCTTCTGGAGATTAGTTAGGGTGAGAATTCCATGTTCAGCATCACAGGTCACTTCAAGTGGAGATAATTCTGCAACCAAACACAGTCCTATATGTATCAACAGTAAGCCTGTGGTGTGATCACAGAGAAACTTTGATATGTAAAAGGGGGGGGGGGGGGGTAGCACATATTGTAACTGTTTTGTTTTTGGAGCGTGTGTGTGTGCGCGCGTGTGTGTGTGCGTGTGCGTGTGTGTGTGTGTTATAAGTGCCTAGAGCTCTTCAGACTAGGCGCTCTAATAATCATCAGTACAGTTGTGTTTTTCTTTCTTTTTTATTTAGTGGTATGATGCTAGACTATGACAAAACAGCTCAGAATGATCTGTGAGCCTGGATCTGTCAGACGATGGGTCTTCAACACTAACCTGCTGGGCGTTGCTGCATGGGGGACTTTGCATGCGGCGTAATGGTGGGATCACAACATAAGAAACTGCATAGGTTTTTCACAATCTTGGCACTTGGGTTGGGGCTGCGGACGAGGCAAGCCTGCATGAGACGGGCCAGGCAAGTGGCGGCCTGCTGACGCAATTCCTTGTTCTCTTCCTTCTTCACAGCGTCCATGATGGGGCGAATCACAGGGTTCAGCTTCTCGGGCAAAGCCTGCAGGGAAACCACTGCCATTGCGAGGCTGCACAGGACCCTACAAAGAAGAAGAAAACATGTGGGCCTGGTTAGAAACGGGTACTACGACTAATCATAGTAGTAACGGCAATTTCGGCAACGGCAACAGTGTTCTCTGTGATTGTACAATACAAGGGTCCTTGGGACTAGAGCTGCCGCGGTTAACCGGTTTACCGGTTCCCATTTGAACCGGTTCGCCGAACCGGTTCGAGTTGCCGCGAACCGGTGTTTTGGTCATAGTACACGTACTAAAGTTACTTAAGTCATCTTTTTTCTTCTAATTTCTTCTTGGCGGCCGCTGGAATTCTTGTAACGTATCTGCAGATCTTGTAGTCTCGTCTGTATCCTACTCTGTAACCTAAGCTGGGGTTGGGGGAGGAGGAGGAGGGGGGGGTAATGTTGTTGACATTTTTTCCGCATTGATGTGAAACTGCTGGTTGGGTTATGGGTGTGAAAGGGACTAAGAAACTAAGAAAGGGTCAACTCTGTAATTTTGCACTCTGTCAAATTTAGTCTTCCAGGGTGGGGCTGCAGCGAGATATGATTGATATTTGATAAGTTGTTATGACACAATTACTGAAGAACACAGAAACTGAAAGGAAAGCCACGCGTTTCGAAACGATTTCCTAGAATTGTGCTGGTTTTTTTTTTTGGTTTTTTTTTAAAAATTATTTCGCGTTCAGTAGGACTAGTGGATGCTGTATATGGCTTTTATTTTCTAACTTTTATTTTGATGTAAATTTTTTATTTCACGTTTGTTTCAAGTATTACTAGTGGATGCTATGTTAGTAAGGAAATTAAGAACTTTTATTTTAGAAAAAAAACCCTTTAATTTCACATTCAGGCCCAAGCCCTCTAGGACAGAGGACTTAAAATATGAATTATGGGCTGAAGTAAGTTTATATTTGGGGGGGGGGGGGGGAATTATGGTCAGGTTGCGTTTGAGAAGTTTTTGTTCAAGAAAATACAGCAAAGTGGTCAAAACTTTACATTTGCTTTCTTTCTTTCTTTCCTGCCTTCTTTCTTTCTTTCTTTCTTCGTCCTCTTCTTCTTCTTCTTCTCATCCTCCTCCTCCTTCTTCTTACAAGTTCTTCTTCTTCTTCTTCTTCTCCTCCTCCTCCTTCTTCTTCTCCTTACAAGTTCTTCTTCTTCTCCTCCTCCTCCTTCTTCTTACAAGTGCTTCTTCTTCTTCTTCTCATCCTCCTCCTCCTCCTCCTTCTTCTTTTCCTTAAAAATTCTTCTTTTTCTTCTCCTCCTCCTCCTTCTTCTTCTCCTTACAAGTTCTTCTTCTCATCCTCCTCCTCCTCCTCCTTCTCCTTCTTCTTACAAGTTCTTCTTCTTCTCCTCCTCCTCCTCCTTCTTCTTCTCCTTACAAGTTCTTCTTCTTCTTCTTTTCATCCTCCTCCTCTTTTTTTCTTGTCTGTTTGTTCGTTTTGTGTGTTTGTTTGTTTAGCCAGGATTTATTTTTGACGACTAGCAATCAGTTTACTGCAGCCTGATCGCTGATGCACTTGAACACACACACACACACACACACACACACACACACACACACACACACACACACATATATATATGAACACGCATCGCATAAAACGCCAATATTTTTGCAGACCTCAAACACCTTTTGGTGATGACTGAACCGGAAAAAAACACCGGTTTAAAAAACCGGTTTGAAGTTAAAAAAACCGGTAAAAAACCGGTTTGGATTTTTGAACCGGTTCGCAGCTCTACTTGGGACCATCTCCCCATACTTTTGAGAATAATACAAACAGATAGATCTATAAACAGTTTCAAACACAAATCACCCTCAACACACAGACACACCTACATTGTCATACACGTGAATAAAATAAAAATAAATTTACAGCAAAAACTGGCGCAGTGTTCTGGTAGTCTCTTGTGACTAAGTGCTGAAACAGGAAGGTTTTCAAAGCAGATTTGAAGGTGACCATGAACAACTACTACTACTGAAACAACGTGCAAGTCTGCTGCTAACGTAAAAATCATTACCTGCCAGCACTGGCGAAAGGAAAGAAAGTGTGCTCAGGTAAACATCCAGTATTTTTTGACAGCGGCTTATCAGTAGTTGCAGAGTCGCAAAGTAAAGAAATTCACACACCTGACGCTCAGCATCTGCTGGTCGTTGCTGGTGCTGGTGATGATGATGTGAAGCTGCCGTCGCCGTTCAGTGAAGCTGGGCAGAACCCGCGGCTTGAGGGTGGCCTTGACCTGGTCATAAACTGCTGTGACCAGGTGCAGTGCCTGCTCCAGGTTGACAATAACACTGAAAGACACATTGGTACAGTGTCAGTGACAGGAATGGCTGGTGTGCAGCCACTAGATCACGTCTGATTTTGAGGCTCTCATTGGTCATTCCTGGTGATCATTCCACGATGATCCGAAGTCAATGATCACCAGCGTTTTGAAACTTCACCATGTGAATACAGTGCATGAAGGTCATTGACATGGCAGACGATAAGACTAGCCGGAGCCTAATAGTTTGACTTGGGGAGCTTTTCACGAATGGACCTAAGATGAATGTTTTACCACACTGTAAAAACAGGAATTAGGGCTTCATAATTTGAACGGCAAGTGGTGCACAGCCGTTCCACATGGTCATTTACACAATCACAGAATGTGTGCTGTAGATATCGAATCGCCTTGGCTTGAGTACACTGAAACCACACATACCAATTGCCTGAACAGCACCATCTCTACAGCACAAACACAAATCAACAACAAACTTTACCTTCATCAGGCTTCAATTACTGCAATGATCACCTCAAAGTCAACAAACACATACACTCCAAAGCCTTCATGACATAAGACTGCATTTTAAAGGGGTAAAAAATTAAATGTGCAGACCTGTCTTTAATAATAATAATAATAATATAATAATAGTAATGAGTATTGTATAGGCGCTTTACCCAATTTCGTGAATCGGCTCAAAGCGCCGCGAACTGAACCCAGCACGCACGCTCACGTGAATCACACGCAATCTCTCAGACACTGGACATAAACACATTACAATCATGTGGTGCGAAGGGTCAGCTCAGCTGTTTAAATTTCGGAATTTAGAATTGCATTTATTTTTTCAAATTTGGTGGGCTGAACATTTCCAAAGCAGAGGGGGAGGAAGCCGGAGTACCCGGAGAGAACCCCCGACGATCGGCCCGAATGAACGGTGCCACGTACGAGAAGGAAAAATTCTTTGCCCCGAGTGGGACTCGAACCCCCGAACGCTCGCATTGGTGACAAGTCTCTTAACCACTAGACCATCGACCGCCCCATGACATAATCTCGTCCTTGCTAGTAGCACTACACACACGCGGCTCCCCCATCCTCTAACCCTTTTCAGTTAGAGTGTAGTGATGCACTATATCCAGTCTTCATCATCAGATATTATCACTGAATTACTGATGTGCTTACTTTGGAGGAAACATGGAGTCTAGGTTGATTCCCTCCTGCTTCAGGCACGCTAGAAAGTCTCGCACGTCGGTCTGCATGCGAGTAAAGGCCATGGCAATCTCGTCAAAGTAGATGGTCTCGTTCAAACACTCGAGCAGTCGCGCCTTCAACTCATCTGGACATTGACAGGCCTGGAATCAATAAACCATAGACTCAGAAACCATGTATGGGATGAATAATATACGTGAAATTCTGACTCTGTGGATTATAAGAACTGTTTACCTTGGACACAGATAGAGAGAATATGTACCACAACCACAGTTTACCACAGAAATTACCCAAGTCATATCTAGGCAAATAATGGCAACCAAATGTTCACTTTGAAAATGGCACAAAGAAATGTTCCTGCTCACCTCAGGCTGCTCGGCCCAATGGAAAACAACCTGAGCGATAGCGAGACGCTGGAGCGCCGACTTGGTGTTTAGGTGGAAGAGGCAGAGTTTGCCAAGGGACACGACCGGTTGCTCCATTTCAGGAGGCAAGGCAAGAGATGGCCGCGAGATGAAACTGGCCAGTTTTCCAATCAACCTGTGGAAGCAGAAAAACATTAATGTACACCTAATGCGTTGTCATTGTGTATTATCAGTTACAGATAGTTAACAAAAAATGATATTCAAACAGCATTTGAAATAATGGTCAGAACAAGCGTTTCTTAAAAATGCAATTTTTTCCTAAAATCTGATCACCTTACAGATCTTCACCTGGTGTTCAAGTATCGCCAGAGTTCACAGTGCATGCTTACTGAAATTTTTTTTTTTTGCAAATTTTTTCCTAAAATCTGATCACCTTACAGATCTTCACCTGGTGTTCAAGTATCGCCAGAGTTCACAGTGCATGCTTACTGAAATTTAAAAAAAAAAAACCAACCCATAAACAACACAGCACACTACAGAATCTAACCTAGCTCCAATGATGCGCGCACGTGTGATGTTGTCCCATTTGTCGTCGGGCCCACCTCCAATGAAGTCTTTCCTCACACCGGTCACATTGGTTTGGTGTTGGGATTCTGGCACTGGACGCTGCTTGGCTGGTGTGTTCTCCTAAAAAAAAAAAGAAGATTTTTTTTTTAACTGAAAGGGGCTTATGCTACCCTTTTTTTTGCTCACAGATCGTTCTGAGCTGTATTCGTGGTATTTATCATCACACTACTTAGACACCTGGACAGTGACAGCGTCTGTAATGCTGGCACTGAGCCAACAGAAGTGTACTCGATGACGCAGTGACCACACTGAGCGCTCCAGCAGTGCAACAACATTCGTAGAATTTGAATGTTTTACCGCTTGCACAAACTGCATCACACTAAGAGGTCTACTCATCATCAAGATTCAATGTTTTTAGCATACAGGCGCACTCACAAGTGAAACGGTTCCATAAGTTGGCTTAGCAAAGATGCAATTAGCCCATTTAAAAAAAACATTAGTTAGTACAGCAGATATTTCCTGACTTATTTTAATCAGTACACACATGTAAGGCTCTCACAGCAGCAGTCACAGCAACACATCTAAAGGACAAACAAGAGATGTAACTTACTACTGTCCTAAGCTGCACCTTTGATTTCCAAGCCATCAAAAAGATGTGCTGACTGACACAGTTTGTGCTGTACCACACATGTGGATTCCCATTTCTTCCGGTTCTCTTCCCAATGCCCACATACTTTCAGTTTTGGCCACTATACTAGCACAAATCAGGCAGAAGTTATGGCCCTTAATTGGTTATTTTGCAAGATGAACATTCTACCTGCATGTGCCATTGGACAGACCTGATAATTATGTTCTGTTGTAGAGATCGCGAAAAGCCACTGCATTTCGATGGAAATTTCTAGACCATCCCAGAACATGCTGGTGCAGTAACATCAGTAGATTTTGTAACCTTGGAAAGATTCTGTACTTGCCAGTAAGTTGAGGAATGTTCTAGATCTGACCTGTTAGTATATATATAAGCAAGCCCTGCACAGCGTTCTGGCTTCTTCTTTCATGAGTTTGTTCTCCACGCATCTTCTGTTAATAAAGTATTGGAGTTCTGTCCTGTTGTATCCCGTGTCTTCTCTGCGAGTGCACCAAGAGAGCGACATAGCAGGAGCAAAATACAACATGTTCACATCTGTGTGTTGTGGAGAAAACAAAAGCTGATGACAGGGCAGAGGAATATAAGTTCCTGCATAACATACATGGCACGAACTGTGTTGAATGCACATATGAAATGAAGCAAGGATACTAAACTGCAGTTTTTGCAACAAGACGAAGTGCACATCACAACATTGCAAACTAACCCTCACTTCACTCGATGTTTGGCCTCAATCAGATACGTAGGATCGTAGGCCATCTTGGCAGGTTGCATCAGCAGACACAACCAGACGCCAAGCCATGGTGTTGCCGCAGCAACCAGGTATTCTGGGGCCACTGCTTGCAGTACGGCACCCCACACCTGTTCCACAAGGCCAAGAAGCTCTAAGCGAGGTTCCAGCAGACTACGCTGGTAGATGTGGCGCAGGGTGTCTTGAAGGATTGGAACCACCCATGGACTCTGCCGAAAGAGACAGAGAAGGTGAATTTTTGTCTTATTTATGCATTTGACAACCTCCACTGGCACCTAGATTTGACAAAAATGAACATAACACTCACCCCAGAGTTACTTCAATTTTGTTCAAGTTTTACTCAACCACTGGAATTTTTGTCTGTTGTTTGTGATGGCCCTACCTGACCACTGTGCGCAGTGAGAAGAGTAAGCAAAGTTTGCAGGGCCGCACGTCGCACTGTCCAGATGTTATGCCTGAGGAATGGCCAGAGTCGAGGCACAAGGTCTGTCAGAGTGTGGGACAAGCTGTGTAAAGAAAATAAAAGTGTCATGCGATTAAAAAATGCTTTTGTTTCATAAAGTGCTGAACTCCTCCTCCCCCTTATTATGACTTGTGAAACTAAGACTGCAGAATGACACGACAAACCAACCTGCCCAGGACGTGTGTGGAGGGTTGGGACCCTTATTATGACTTGTGAAACTAAGACTGCAGAATGACACGACAAACCAACCTGCCCAGGACGTGTGTGGAGGGTTGGGACAGAAGTTGAGACAGAAGGGTCATGATACTGTTGGTGGACGCGGTCAGGTCATCCAGATCCAGGAGCGTTTCCCACAAACAGGCAATGACCACAGGCACCTGCACAGACAGTGAGGACCTCTGTCAACACACCATACCCTGTAATCACCTACCATCAGCTGAAATTCACATCACGCTTGGGATTAAAATGATCCATGATCCAAAAGGAGGCAAAGTGTGTAGCTTTTAGTGATAAAGTGGCAAAACCAGGAGCACACTTCTGCTGTGCTATGGTAGATGGTATGGTATGGTATGGTAGACTTCTCCTCGGCGCACATATCCATCTCTGCTGAAATGCTCACGGCGCCGCAGGGCTGGAGGACGAAGCAGTGAAAGCCTGCTGCCGTTAAGCGCTACTTTGTGTGCAAACCTCCACCCTGCTATTCACTCTGGTGCGTGCGACAGTATTTCTGTTTACCACGCCACCGGCCACAGCCTACTCTTCTTCGAAAGATGAACGTGGGATTTTTAGCGTGCACACTTGATGTTTGTGCGTGCGTGTGTACACGAAGGCGAGACAGGCACCGCAAACGAGTCTGCACATGGATTAGACTCGATATGGGAAGGAAAAATCCCACCATATTCCTGCCCACCGGGGACTCGAACCCGGCAGCTCAGGATCCGAAGTCGGATGCCTTAACCACTAGACCAAATCCCCTGTCTATGCAAGGGGGATCTGGAGGTATGCTCTGTATGTATTGTTTTTTGTTTTGTTTTATAAATTATACTAAAGTCTGCGCAATTTGGTGCATTTTAACATGATTTCAAGTGCTTCAGGAGGAAACACATGTACTTCTTTTGGGGGAAAATTTTTAGAATTTGACTAAAATCTGTGCACTTTGGTGTGTTTTAGCAAGCTTCAAACGAGGAAACACTTTTGGGGTGGGTGTGGGGGAGGACACGTTTAAGCAAAAGGTGGAAATCTGCCAAAACGTAGAAGATTTTAAGCCCTGATTTTTGTGAAGTGTCTAATTATTTTCAACAGGTTAACTGTTGTTACATGCAATATTTGCACACACTCAACATATCTAGGAACGATGGCTTATCTCATGCATGTCCACATATGTACACACCTGCTCAGGTATAAGCGCAACAAGCTTGTCGGCAACGGGGATAAGTGAGGCAGCAGCGACTGCCCGCACATCATCATCAGGATCTTGAAGACCACCAAAAATGGCTGGCAGCACCACAGGCAGTAACTGACTTGTCAAATCCTGGGGAACAAACTGGTGTAGTTTTGGTAAGGCCAAGGGCAACACCACAGAACTGTTTAACTTTCATTTAGACAGATGGTAAGTCATAACAAACAATGATAAATTTGTGATGTTTAGGATGTCATTCGGCTGTTTTCAATGTGTTTGCTTTCATCATTGACAGGTTACATCAACAGTGATTTCTGTCAATACTGAAAGAAGCTAAATCCCTGCTGCTATAATCCCTTTTTTTCCTCTTTGTTTTCTGTTGTTGTTTTGTGTTTGGTGTTTTTTTTTTTTGGGTGGTATTTTTTTTTTTTTTTTTTTGTATCCTGAGCTGCAAACACTCAACTTAACCGAGTAATTGTTCATTTGGATTTCCAGGAAAGAATGAGAGATAGGCTATGCATCTGTGGATCTAAGTATGATGTGTGAATAAGGTATGTTATTTTCATGGAAAAAAAACATAACTTTCCCGCCAACTAGTCCAAGGTTTGAAAGAACTACATGTATCTCGTATCACAAAAGGAGGTCTAAAGTAGCCACATCACCATTCTCACCTGCCTAACTGCCAGAACGTATTTGAGGCTGAGCAGTCCCCCATGCCGCACCTCCCACTGCTGCTGGCCCAGTAACTGTAGCACCACCCCCACCATCCCCTGCACTCCCTCCACTGTCAGGCATCGCGCTATCACGCCAATCGTCTGTGCACATGTTTCACGTACTGGTGCAACAACCTGCAGAACAGTGTAACAGTTTCACTTTTAATCATATAATTGAAAATGAAAAGTACAGGCAGTTCAACTGGAGGCAAATGAACAGAAATGTCATGCAAACAAAATGTAATACAGAGATAGAAAGAAAGAGGAGGGGGAGGGGGGAACAGAGAGACAGAAAAAGACAGCAAGAGAGAGAGAGAGAAAGATGGAGAAGGAAGGAGAGAGAGAAAGATGGAGAAAGGGAGGAGAGAGAGAGATATAGGCAGACACACCGAAAGAAAGATATTTACCTCATCTGATACAAAGTCCCCAAACCGGTCCAGAGCCAGAACACACAACAGTCGCAACACCACATCTGACAGCCATGTCTGGTTCACTGATTCCATCTATAAAGAAATTCAACATTTTTCTGATCTGTCAAAAATTCCTCAAAATAACTGCACAAATCATACTGAAAAACAAAAAGCTGAGATAAAAACGAGCATTCTCCTGTTTTTGCACTGTTTAACTCTTTGACATTGTGAGCTTGGCCAGTGACCTACTTCCCTGCTGACGCGCATGCAGCTGCCGGCTGTTTAGGGTGACACGAATCGGTTCGCGGCTCGATGCCTACGGCTGTTGAGAGTGACGCGAGCCGGCTTGCGTCCCGATGCGTAAAGGTTAAGTTGATGCTAGTGTAGTTCACATATACCTGGTCTGCGGCGATGTCATTGGTCTTGCCAGCACCACGCCCATGGATCTTGATAATTTCGCGCAGACCTGTGGCCGCACCGTGACGAGTTTCCCAGCTGTTGTGGAAAAGGTCGTTCATCAACGCCTCACAAAACCACTGAAAAGGCCACTCCTCCATCTGGGGGAAAAGAAGCACATCAACCATAAACTAAACTTATTTTCAAGATATTTTCTCACCAAAGATGTTCTCTTTTTTTTTACTTTCAATTAATATTTTCAGAATGTCAAATGAATATCAATTCTAACTAGGCAAAGTAAGACAGGAAAGAATCAGTATCATAAGTGGAATTACGTCAGCTTTTACATCATCAAATAACTTCTCTTCATTTGATACAGATCTACAAATGATGTTGCTGGGGTTTTTGTTGGGTTTTTCTATTGTTGTTGTTTGTTTGTTTTTTGTTTTGTTTTTTTTCAAAGAAGAAGAGGAGGAACAAGATGTGAAAAATGTTCAGTAGTTCACATGAAAAAGCTTGTCTCATAAAATAAATACATGCACTGGTACGCTGTATTCCATGTACAAAATTGCACTGTGCTGCTTAAGTGACCTCATAATTACCTCATCAGGGTAGACAGTATTGTCTCCTGTGTCCATCACCAGTTTCTCTTCATGCTCTTCAGGGTCAAACTTGATACGCTTGACTAACTGATCCCTGCTTTTTCAAGAAAGACAGTTTTGACATTACACAGAAAAACATGACACTAATGAAACATGGAGCTGTAGGATCATGGGTATTGCCTGTACTTAAACTGTAATGTGTAGCAGACGATACAAGGGAAGTAACCCTCATGTGCATGAATAAAGCGGACGGAAGTCGACACCCCAAAACACACATGGCCGCCTCCTTTGTTCTGCATGCTTCGTTAACCCCGCACATGTTTATACGCACTCGCAATAACACAGGAGCTACTTCCTACAAAAGCAGCTTTCATTGTTAGCAAACACCAACATCCATGACTATGCACTATAAGTAGGAGATAATCAGAAACTATACTGAAATCCTTTGTGCAGAATAAAACATAAGAATGTGTGCAGTGCACTTTTCTAGTGTTTAAATCCATTTTTTTTTTCCTGGTGTTTTTGTTGCTTTGCTTCTGTAAGGCAGGGATCGATTTTCTCGAGCGCCCTGCGACTATGTCTCATATTTTGATAAAATGTCGCACAGAAATTTCGCAAAATGTGTCATATGTCGCACGAACATGACATCACAAGCGCACTTGACAACGCGAAGCAGAGATTCGCTGTCCGTGTCAGTCATAGAGTCTGTTACACTAATCTAATTTTAGTGATGAGGCTTACTTATCCCGCTCGCCGCGCGTGCTGCCAGGAACTCTCGCTCGAAAGAGTTGTAAAAAATATTGGCGCGTTATCAGTTTTCTCAGTTCTGCGATCGAGAGGTCCTTTTCCGTTCATAACCTGAACGTCACTGCACTTAGGAACAGGCTCTCGGCACAGACATTGTGACAGAGTGATGCGGGTGAACTTGTCTCATAGAAAATGAAAATGTCTCATAAAAATGACTGGTCAAGGAGACAATGTCTCAGTGGCATTTTTGAGTAAATCCATCCCTGGTAAGGCTAGGAAATTTGGCTGTAAATTGCCAAACGACTGAAAATTCCCTAGCCTGAGTATGGAATAAAGAAGTACCTGTTGCTCTCGGTTGACACGTTTCTAGATGCACGGCCAGCTTGACGGCTTGACATACTCCGTTCTCGCAAACCCAAACCACTCGTGACAGCTACCAACTGTTGTTTCACCAGCTCTACTACAGGCTGAAATTGAAGAGAATGTGGTAAATAACTGGAGACACAACAAATGAATCAGCAGGCTGGTGTATGGAAAGCCAGGAAACAGCCTTGATTAAACTGTTGACCCAGTGAATTTGATGGCAGGTTAGTAAACTGCTTGTGACTACGACCCACAATGATGTAATAATCACAGACTTATTTTACTTTACATGCCACAGTTAGTCTTGTAATAGAGTGTGTTTTTTGTGTGTGTGTTTTTTCATTGTTGTATGTTCCTTCTTTCTTTTTTTTGTCTTTTTAAAAAAAAATACTACTCTATTGTCCCCTGTGGGAAATTCAGGCTGCTTCCCCTGGGGTAAGTGTATCGCCGCAGTGCAGCACCACCAAACCTACCATCCTATTTTGCTGGGGGGGGGGGGGGGGGGGGGGGGGGGGGGGGGGGGGGGGGGGGGGGGGGGGGGGGGGGGGGGGGGGGGGGGGGGGGGGGGGGGGGGGGGGGGGGGGGGGGGGGGGGGGGGGGGTGGGGGGGGGGGGGGGGAGCTGGAAAACCTGGAGAGATCTCCCAATGAGCAGCTCAGTAGCCAGGAAAAACCAGTATCACATATCACAAGCTCGACCTGGGCTCAAACCCACACTTCATTGCCGTGACAGCGGTGATGGCCATTCAGCAGTGCAGCAGCTAAGTCTGATGTGCTAGACCACTGCGCACTTGTTCTTCTTGTTGCAGGGTTTCCTGTGTTTGTCATATAATGTCAGTGGAGGCATAGACAGTTCAATTTCACCGTGTTCTATTTTGTACCTGGCCTCTGCTTCCTAACCGAACCAAGCGTAACAACATGTCAACATCCGACACAATATGTCAACATCCGACCTGTGAAAGTGGTGGCGAGGCAGGTGGAGTCTGCTGGGGGTCGTTCGGTACCATACGCAGGTCATCATCGTTAAACAGCGTGGCAATGTCTAGCCGAAGTCTGCTGGCCATGTCCAAACCAAGTCGCTTGTTGAGCAGCGCCCTCTGCTGGGACAGCCGCTCTTTGTCTTCCACTCCTGAACATCCAAAACAGGGGTTACATCAAACAGAGCTTGGGCATTAACTGCAATTTAAGGGTAACGCATGACAAGCATTGTAAATATCACCTGCCCGAATATCAAAGTGAAGTTCCGCTAAAATTCCATGATGATTTGCTAACATCAGTGCTCCAAACATTGACTGGGGAATCGGGGGAGGGGGTTGGGTGGAGGGGGGTACCTGATGCACACTGTTCCACATCATACTGCGCCCCCTCAGATCCCAAGAGTGATGCGCCACAATCCAGGACACTCTGGATGTTGAACTGTGAGAACAATACACGCCCAGCAACATAGGCGGCTGGAGATGCGTCTAGGTCTGAAATGAATCAATGTCAAGCATGGGCAAGTGTGATGAAAATACTACAATAGCCACGACCCATCTTTTGAAAAAAAAAAAATTAAATGAAAAAGTAAAAACTCTCAGAGACCAAAATGCCATGACTCACTCATGTTGAAATACATGTAATTAATAAATCTAAAATCTTAAACAGATCAGATTACTTTTTAAAAGTAGGATGCAAGACGAGTACCCTTTTCACGAGAGCTGGCCGGACGGAAGGACAGAGTACAATTGCCCTACTGAGTGAAGAGCTGGAGTAGATTTGCTCCCCCTGCATATGACCGGGATACATTTGCATCCCCTAGTGGGTGAACTTTACCGACCGACCTTAAGTGGCAATGTTGTACAATGTACCTGATTTGGGTGCTCCGTGAGGTTCCCACTGTGGCACATTTTTGGCTATGGCTTCCAGAGCCTGTCCTGCTGCCACACGTGTGTCCCAACTGCTGCTCCGCAAGTAACCACGGACCTGGACAGTCATTACAATAATTAACACTTCAAATACAGTTTTGAGATCACTAATTCTCATTTATACCCACACGGTAACAGTGTTCAGTTGTACGATTACATGTCTACACCGAGAGGACTAACAAAACTCCACACATACATACTCACTCACACAGGCAAGAAACAATTACAGGTCAAAATGTTCTCCAAATGCAAAAAAAAATTAGAATATCAGATGGCCAAATCAGATCCACCAGTGGTACACCCTCTCAACTGCAGTTTCTGGCCGTTCTAAACAGAACACATGCATGTCTGTATATCTGTATGTCTTACATCAACACATGTATCATGTCTGTTTGCTGCAGAGTAAGGCATGATGCAATATGGTATGGTGGTATGGTATGTTATGGTAGGGTAGACTTCTCCTTGGCGCACATTCCCATCTCTTCTGAAATGCTCATGGTGCCACAGGGCTGAAGGACAAAGCAGTGAAAGCCTGCTGCCGCTAAGTGCTACTTTGTGTGCAAACCTTCACCCTGCTATTCATTCTGGTGTGTGACAGTATTTGTTTTTTCACACCACCAGCCACATGAGTGGAATATACCGAGGGCTCGGAAGCCATGGCAATTTTTATGTGTGATGATGATGATGAGGATGGTGGTATCACAATGCTATGGAGGTCACCGTGGTTTGAGACTGTATGACAGGGCCCCCATTATGTCAAAAATATCCCAGAGTTAATCAGACCCCGGACATACGGCACAAGGGAAGCACCCTCAAAGTGGCACGCGTGAAGTGGGTGACTCTTGGCTGTGTGGCAACAGCCTCCCCATTTGGAACATAGCACACCCGCTCTGGGTAGGAGCTGACCTAAGTAGGACAAATACCGCTTGTCTTGGCTCGGAATCGAACCAGGGTCACCCGGGTCTCCCGGTCCACGGTCCGAAGTGCTAACCACTACACTACAGGGGCTGGTAGGTGGAACAGCCTGTTAAAAAAACAATAAAAATAAGTTTGCACCTTGGCCAGAAGATTGTTGAGCTCATAAGGGTGAAGACGCTGGACCTCCCCAAGCTGTTCCGCAGCCGACTTTCGGATGAGAGGTGTTGAGCCCGTGTCCAGTAACAGGAACAGACGATCAAGCCTGGAAACACACCGATCATTTGTGAGATGTTTTACTTCATTCGGCACTCACTCTTTACTTCGTTCCATCCTCAGCTTCCATTTTCAGTTTGAGGCTAAGTGAGTTTGGAAGGGTGTTCGTTATAGTAATGCATCCTACGAATATGCAGTCAAAGGTCTAATTAGAAAAAAAACACCCTTTGTTTATGGAGTTCACGGCCATCTCCTACAATGGAAAAATAGTAATAGTGACACATGTACCGTCACAAAATATAATATCGACAAGTGTGTGTGTGTGTGTGTGTGTGTGTGTGTGTGATATGAGGTAGGCCCCTACTGTACATATAATTAAAGGAACTAATGCTACCATTTTTATGCTCACAGATCGTTCTGAACTGTTTTCATGGTATAGATCTACCATCACAGCACTTAGACACATGGACAGGGTGGGTGGGAGTTTAACGTCCTTTTCCACCACGTATGGGTGATATCAAAGACGGGGTAACGAAAAAAAGGCCAGCATAAATATGTGGCTCCAGCCAGGATTCGAACTCACGACCCGAGCATTGGGAATCCAACGCTCTACCTTTCAGCTATCCGGCTCCCCTAGACACATGGACAATGACAGCGTCTGTAATACTGGCACTGAGCCAGCAGAAGTGTATTTGATGATGCGGCAACCACACCGAGTGCACCAGTAGTGTAACATATATACTAACAACAGTCGTAGAATTTGCATGTTCGACCTACTGCTTGTGCCAAGTGTAAAAAACATCGTATCGCATGAAGAGTTGAACTAATCACCAAGATAGAGAATTTGGAATGTACAGGTGCACTTACGAGCAAAACTGTTCCAAAACGTAAGTTGGCTCAACAAAGATGGCATTAGCCTGTTCAATATTTTTAATATTCTTTAGTATGTTTCAGCAGTTTGCTTAGCCCTATACAAATACAGTTAATCTGAATCTTCGAAATATTTATGTCATGTTTTACGGGGTCGGAGTTAGGGTCAGTTTGTAGCGATTTACCTGTTGTGTGTGTGTGTGTGTGTGTGTGTGGTGTGTGTGTGTGTGTGTGTGTGTGTGTGTGTGCGTGCGTGCGTGCGTGCGTGTGTGTGTGTCTGGGGAAAATAAAGACTGAAACCTAGGCTGGGGTGCAGAGGCAGTGCCCACCTGGGGCAACACAGGGCCAATGCTCCACTTAAGAAAACAAAATTTTAGCATTTTCAAAGACATAAATTTAACAGCCTCTCCTGGCACCCAAAAGTGTAATACTGCCTTGATACTGACATGCAAATCTTCAAAAAGTAAGTTAGACTGTCCCATATTATGGCATTACATGAATCATGATACATGAGTGTGTGTGCATCCTTTTTCCTCCTTCCTTTTCTTTGGCTGAAACATAGATTTTGTTGCTGAAAGGACAGAAAATGTGGCTGAAAATTGCCAAATGACCGAAAATTCCCCAGCCTGTTGGGTGTGTGTGTGTGGGAGGGGAGAGGGTGGAGGGGGGAGTAGTTGAGAAAGACAGTCACAAGTTTTTATACACACTGGTCTATCTATTTCACTGGAAGATGTTGTATGTCCATGGAATGCACATATATGCACAACTTTGTATGTGTTGAGGTCGTGTGCATTCCATAGACATTGAAGTCAGAATAATTCTCTTTAACTTACGAACTTATCACTATATGATCTTTCCATGATTTGCATCCACCCTGTGGCATGACATGAGATTACCAGTGACTTTTTTCCCCCCTAGAAGTTACCAAACTTCAGCAGCACAAGAACAGTGTTAGATTCAGAGCTACCAAAAAAGCGTAGCAGCTAACACTTGACACTGCAGTCCTATACAATGTACTGTAATTGTATGCACTGGTGTGGCGATTAGCTGCACACAAAATGAGTCACCAATGGCTGTGAGCACATTCTGCATTAATTTGATTGTCAGGAAACAGTGCATGCTGTGCTGTGTTGGAATGTTGAATCCGCATGCCAGTTACAATGTTAGCACACCCTAAGTGTAGAGAATTTCAGCCACATTACAAATACAAAATAACTGCACCTCAGTGCAGGCCAGAATATACAGCTATGGACCGAACTGTGTGTACAATTTATGATAGGAATCTCTTGACCGTCCTTTCTGTATACATCAAGGCCCATATGTGTAAAACTCGAGGTTAATTTAACCCACAGCTATGGGCAAACCCACACTAGGGCAAAACAAACCCCACAATAAAATTAAATAAAAAAGGAAGCGAAGAAAGAAAGACAAAAATCCTTCTATAACGGAATAGGCACCTTGCTGGAGTGGACCCGCTTCCTGATTTAAAACAAAAAGCAACAGAAAATTTAACCCTAGAACTAGTTTAGTTTGAGGTTAGACTCGAACCCGGGGCTAAAACCCCTAACCTCGACTTCTACATGCAGAGCCTGGGCTGAAAATGTTCCATGATCCAACAGGAGGACAAGTGTGTACATGTAGTATTTAGTGACTAAGTGGCAAAACCACGACCACGCGCATGCAAAGCTGTTGTGCTCGGGGCGTCCGGACGCATGCTAGCTTGCTACCCCTGGATTTTTTTTTAAACTTTAGTCTAAAATCTGTGCAATTTGATGGATTTTAGTATAATTTTAAGTGCTTCAGGGGAGGAAAGACTTCTTTGGAGGAAAGTTTTTAGAATAAGAGTGAAGACTAAAATCTGTGCAATGGTGCTTTTCAGCATGATTTCAGCGGAGGAAACACACATTGTGGAAGGATGAACGTGTTTAGCAAGAAGTGGAAATCCGCCAGAAAGTGTTAGATTTTAAGGCGTAAGTGATACATGATACATTTATTTTTAGCCATTTAATGTAGAAATCATATCCAAATGTATAGTGTGTCTATCTGTGGAGAGCAACTGTGACAAGTGAACAAACACTCCTACAACAAAAGCTCATATGGCAATGAAATAGCTGGTACCTGTATTTGTCATTAGTGTAGGGCAGATCACTACAAGTATGAAAGTATGTTAACTGGTTCCAGCAACTCCTACTTTCTCCTCAGTAGACTGGCTGTGCATAAACATGCATGTTTACAAACTGATGGCACACGTGGAAGATATGAATCCATATTAAGACTAGGGATACACCCATGCCAACAGATAATAAAATACCAATATAGTTCGCTGAGCTGCACTGTCACGCACCACGCCACAATCAATAGTTTTGTTTCATAACCTACTTAACAATAACACGCTTGCCAAGATGTACCCAATAGGGCAATACTGCATGACAGTTTGCTATCATTATCAAGCTGTGAAGTGATGCAGAAACAACAAAATGTTCCCTGTCCAACCAGAATCATGTCATGCAGCAAGCCGTAACTAATAACCGCGACAGATGCGACAGATCCATGCCTTTGTATTCAGTTCTAAAGCCAACACACACAAAACAAAAAATGAAATGTAAGGTCTGGTACTGACACTTTGAAGTCTCAATACGTTTGTCAGGTATACGCAACACAAATATATGTTTCTCAAATGCACTTAATCAGTGCATCAGAAAGTCACGTGGGACACAATACTGCTTCTGAAACCATTATAGTGACTCGGGTTGGCGTATATATTGCTCTATGTACATAGAAGCGTACTGCATGCCAAGCTGACGATGCCGTTCGGTTGCACACTGAATGCGACGGTGCGGACTGGTGGCTATTTTTAATAACTTGGTCGTATTGACGTGTAGTACAGGTATGGAAGCAATCTACAGGCGAAAGAAAGTCATATTTCTCTACTATTAGAAGCCGCGATGTCACAAAAATGGTGGCAATGACCAAAAACAACATATTTTGGCAAACAGTCTTAGAGCCTTGTAAGCGGCAGTTTTTCTCCTCAGAACTCATAACGCACTGTAGAGACTTTAAACTACGGATGATGCCCGGTTGGTTGGTTGGTTAGCTGGGGTTTATCGTCCACGCCACAACGTGGTGATGCAGACGGCCCTAGGGGGCAGGTTATGGGGATAACTACCCTAACTGTACAGTCCCGCTGAACACATTCAATCCACTCAGACTGCCACTAGTGCCAAGTCAGCCACATTTTATGTACCCTTGATTGTAATGGACAAGTTACACAAACAGATCCAGTTCACAGTCAGTGGAAGCAGGGCAACGTGAAAAAGGTCTGTACAAATTTTGGTCCTGTCGGGATTCAAACCCAGAACCTTTCGATCTCAATCCTCAAACCGTTGAGCCACCGACTCCCCCTCCCTTTAAACTATGGATGATTGAAAAGTTCTGCACTCACACGCACACACACACAGAGTCCCTCAAGGGCACTCAACAAATTCATGGTACATGAACAACGTACACCCAACTCACCATCATAGTTTTTTTTTTTTTTTTTAAAAGGATGAATGTTTCAGTAGCTGGGATAGTGAGTTCACCATACTTTGTGACAATACCGTCATACGTCATAGGTGTACTGCATCTGTCCACTATGTATGCATGCATGTGGCACATAGATCTACCAGTGCAGAAATTATTTGCCCATAATTAATAATCATGAGAAATCTGACCAAGAATACGAGATCTAAATTATGAATGAAAAATAAAAATTTACGGTATAGTCCCAACCTCTCAGGACACACCTGGTTTTGCCATAGCACACCAGTACACTTCTTTTCCCACACCAGCAGTTTCTCTTTCAGTATAAATTAATTAATTTGTGTTGATCGTTTTCTTCACACGCCCCTTACCACCCCCCCCCCACCCCCAACACACCCACCCCCCAAAAAGTGCACTGGTCGTCTGGTGAAGAAACTATCAGAATGAGATAAATTTCAATGCACAATATGGCTGCGTTGACTGTGCCACCAACCCTTACTCCTAACCAGGAAGCAAAATTGCAGCCTGGGCTGGGGTTTCCCAAGACATCTCGCATCAACTGTGTTAGCAATTTCACACTGGTTAATGATTTCAGTTTCAGTGAATACTGACACCACCAGTTTGCTCAATTATTATCTCATCGTTTTTGAACGATCACTAGTCCAGGTTTATTTGTTAACGTGTACGCATTGTTTCATTTGTCTTCTTTGGATCATCACTCACTTTAAAATTAGTTTAGCTTGTTGTGAAACACTTGTACAGTCTAGTAGGCATGTTTTTGCTCATTACTCCATTTTTCAAACTAGTGTTCCGACATTTCAGGCATTCATTGAGGAGAGTTTGAACAACCATACATGATACAACCTAAGCCTGTGATTGGTAACTCAAGAAACAATGCAATAATAACAATGCAGTAATAACAATGAAATGTCCAAAATCGAGTTATATAGTCTCTGAACCGGTTGAAAAACACCCAGTGACTTTTACGTTTAGCTCATTACTCTCTCATTTTTCAAACCTGTTTTGAGACTTCTGGTATTCCCCAAGGAGACAACTACTGTCTTCTCAAATCTCATGCAAAGCAATGTCCCTTTTGAAGCTCTTCCTGGCATTGAACAATACTGATGTCGCAATGGCATACATGTACCACTCCCCTTGCTTTGAACTATCACAGAACTTGGTAGGAACGGAATTTCATGGGCTGGGGCTGAAGGCTGTTTGTTCTAATAAAATTCCAAAACTCATAATTTCAGTGCCAATTATCATATTATCGGTTTTGATTCCAGAAATCACAGTGTACGAAAAAATACAGATGGTTGGCAGCTATCGCACAGGTATGGATGTTCCATGCTGATGCACAGGTCAACATACAGACATGTAAGAACAGGTGCCAGTTAAGCCTGTGACACTGACAGGATAGATACATGTACTAGATCAGGATAAGCAGACACCTAGTACATCACTATACTCTCCATGAACTGGGCAGGTGGGAATACCACAAAGATTAAGTTTAGTCCATGTTGTAAATAACAACAAACGATAATGTTATCGTTAAAGAATGTAAGGTAAGGGTTGTACCTTTTTACGGGGAGTTATCTGCATGGTCTAGGTTATTCTAACAGTCACCTACAAAACACAATCATCTGTTACTGTTTGTTGTATTCTTCCGATTCCTTTTTTTTTTTTTCCAAGTTCTAGTCCTGGAAACACACTAGGTGAACACAAGCATTTATCAGGGCTCAAAATAGTCCATGATCCAGCAGGAAAGGTGTGTACAGCATTTAGTGATGAAGTGGCAAAGCCACGAGCACGTGTAGAGATGTTTTGCAGACACATCATGCTAGGGGTGTCCGGTGTCATGTTCCCCCCCCCCCCCCACCCCCCAGATGTTTTCTTAAAATTAGGCTAAAGTCTGTGCAATTTGCTGTATTTTGGTTCCAAGTACTTCAGAGGAGAAAACATTTTTGGGGAGGCAATGTTTTTGTGTGTGTGCATTTTGGCTAGATTTTTAAAATTTAAGTGCTTCATACTTCCATAGGAGGCGCTTCTTGGGGGGAGCAAAATTTAATATCAGCCAAAGGTGGAAATCCACCGAAACCCTGATTTTTATAGACTACAAAATGTGTTCAACAATCAACATCTTTAACTAACAGTATGATGCTACTTATTAACTTACTGAATTACCGTCTCTATCTTAAAACGCTTTCTGTGTCACAAGTTTAAATACAGTGACAGTTGAAGTTTCAATTTATAATACATGCATGTGATTTCAAGTTTCTTCAGCCCCGCATGAGGTTCAGGTCCATGGTCACTACATTAAATCATTTCCGTACTTCATATTTCATGTTCCTGCTACAGTGGGGGGAAAAGTGAACACTTTTACACGCCATCCCCTCCCAAGCGTCAAGGATCGTGTAGCCATAACAAGTTTCCGTATTACAATTGTCAGAACTAATACCTTGTAGTCATTGCTCTTGTCGCACAGAGGACGGTTACTTCACTCCCGTGCCTGCTGCAAATAATGTAAACTTTAGCGCACGTCTCCTGCTTCGGACTTTTCAAGCAGGATGCTCGCAAGCGGCGGAAGGGAGAGGCCTGCACGCCATTGTGGACATTTTGCCTTGCGTTTGCACAAGAAGCAAAGAAGAAGTCCAAAGACGATTTCTGAAGAAACGGACGTTGGGACACTCTGTACGCTTCGCAGTTTAGCACTGAAAGTAGGGTAGTTACATAAAAGCTGCAAAAAATGAGACAACATTCAATATAATTGTGAATTTTCTCTTCGACCTTGCCCGGAGCGCGTCGTGTATTTATACTGACAGCCATTTTGGCCTGAGTTGCCTCAAATACCTCGACAGTTTGTCAATGATTGGTTCGCATTGACCAATCAAAAGTCGTCATTCTTCTCCTTTCGTACTTTACGGTTGTCATAATTAGCTTCTTAAAAATATACAAACAAAATGGTCAGTACTAGTGACAAAGAGGAATGACAAATGCGCTTACAGAGATTCTATGATAAACGTCGAATTTTCAACGATTTCTTTGTTTACGACGTGCCATTTACCGAAATGACCATTTTGGGTCCTTGGTAGCGCAGTGAGTGACTTTGCCATGATGGCGGAGCCGGAGTGCAGAGAAGTGGAGTGGATTCACCAGTGTAGTGTGGTCAGGCCTCGGGAATGCAGGAGTAACCGGGGGTACAGGGGAGGGGGAGGGGGGCATGGTCAAACTCATAACCGGACACTACAATAATATAATAACTTCCTTCTTCCTTCCTTTGCTGTTATGTTGTCAATTTCAATGGGCCTCTTTTGAATCAGTAGGGCCTATTCAGTCACTCTGTGTGTGTGTGTGTGAAACCCCCACATCCGCCCTACCCCCCCCCCCCCACCCCGGGCTCTCTCTCTCTCTCTCTCTCTCGCCTACTTCAAAGTGAAAGTCTGAAACAGCGGGTCACCGTGACTCACACTGGCAGTGAGAAGTCCGCTGCATCTCGTAAACAGGAAAGTGTCTTGCGCGTCCTTTTGGTGTATAATCTGAATACTAACCATGTCAGGTGTGTGTGTGTGTGTGTGTGTGTGTGTGTGTGTGTGTGTGTGTGTGTGTGTGTGTGACGGTGTGTGTGTGTGTGTGTGTGTGAGAGAGAGAGAGAGAGAGAGAGAGACTCGGAGAGAGAGTAAAACTGTGATAACGTACTTCGAGTCAAGTCAGTCATTATTATTATTAATAAAGTCGTTTCCTTATGTGGGACATTAATTATTATTATTATGATTATAAGTTTTGTGTCTAGCACATTGCATGCGACTGTTGATATTGTATAATGTCGTTTTAGGCTCCAACTGACAGAACACAAATGAGACTGACAGTGTCATTTCTTATTAATTTTTGGATTATGAATAAAATGTCTCTGCAAGATAAGACAGCCGGCAATACAACAGCTACAGCAACAAAAACACTGAAAACTGACAAAACCGTCCAAACACTGAAAAGAACTCAGTGAAAAAAAAAAAAAAAAAAAAACTGCGTTGTCTTTTTTCGTTGTCTGATTTCGTCAGTGTAATGTGTAGATTTCTTGCCGTTTTCATTACTAGTATAGAGGCTTGTGGTCCAAAGCAGAAAGTTGGTCTCAGTTCTTCGACTGATGAATTTGTTACTGATCTTTAACATTCAAACACTGAAACCTCAATACTGACTTAACCAGCGGCGGGGCAATTCCGCCATCTCGAAAAGGACGTAAGTGCTTTTACAATCCACGCCGCTTAGGCCTTTTTTCCAGGCGACGGTAGAGTGCCAGTCACTGACATTGATCGCCTTTCGTTGAGTCATCATCTTGATCGGTTGCTGTACCCCCTCCCCCCTCCCCTCCCCGGAAGCACTCTGGCGCGCTGCTAGAGCATCCCTCGGTCTGTGCGTGTGTGGCCGAACCAAACGAAGTGCAGCACAGTCAGTGCAGCCAAAACCCCTTGAGCAGAAAAGCCGGGGTGTGCACGACAGAAGGTGGAGGGAGCCGTGCTCTAGCGAAAGGCAGACACAACAGCGGACGAAAAGGCCGCACAGTCACCCAGCGTATAAGCAAAGACATTACATTACCATCTTGGTAATGTAATGTCTTTGGTATAAGTGAGTCAAGTTCTACGATGAAAAATGAACCAGCTGTACTTTACGTCATAACACGGTTTGCCGCGCTATGCTACTGAGGCGGGGACACGCGTGACAAAGACTGAAGAGGTGTGATCGCACTAAGACCCTCTGTAGGGACAGTTTCTGTGTTGGAGGCACTGGTACAAAAGTCACTCATTTTAAACGCCACGCTGGAACGGCCATAATAAGCAGAGGAGTTAGTCCTTATCAGTCATGGCCACTGAGAGGGGCAGCTGCTGAGATGATTAACTACAGATGGGTGCTCAGAACTGATGTAGGAAGTGGCATTGTGATACAGTGACATTGCCAAGCCCACACGAAGAGCTTTTTACGCTAACAGTGAAACAAGCAGACAGCGGATCGCGCGTGTGTGGTTATCGGCGGCGTGCTGAAGATCGGGATGCTGCGAGCATTGGAGCCCCAAACGAATCCAGTCAGCAGAGAGAGAGAGAGAGGAAGTGAAACCCGATGGTACAACAGAGTTGAGGGCATCGAAACCCCAGTACCAGCTGACCACAACGTGACCGCTTTGCTACACACAGTACTTGCCTGGCTGTGCCAGCAGCCGCTCGGTCTGTTTAAATGAGGCAAGTTACGAAGAGACTCACGAAATTACCCAGCACCACCGACGCTGTTTTCGCCAACACGTGGGGAAGTTGCTGAGATGTACACGACCGCAATGTGAGCGTTGAGAAATGGGAAGGTGCCCAGCGCTTGACAAGGCGACTGTGGTGTCCTCTTACACGGCAGTAGTGACTGCCAGTGTCAGTCTTGTCTGTGCCTACAGCAGCATCAGGCACTGACATGCGACTAATTAGGAAGCGGTACTAGGGATACGCGCCGGGCACGACTGGTGAGTCTTTGTATTCAATTATTTCAGACCTTATCTTCAGTATCTGTGAATGCGCCATGGCCTGTCGGTATCTTCTGGTTGGGGGGACAAAATATTAAGCTTTCTTTTTCCCCATTGCCCGGTCTTTGGTGTCAGTCACCCGTGGTAGAAACTTGCAATCAACATCAGTTATTATCACCCCCCCCTCTGTGTGTGTGTGTGTGTGTGTGTGTGTGTGTGTGTCTGTGTGTCTGTGTCTGTGTGTCTGTCTGTGTCTCTCTCTCTCGTATTAACCGCTTCGTTATTAGTTTTTCTTATAGCTGTTTGTCATGTCCCATCACATGTGTTAATTATGTCAATTTTACTGCTTAGTGTATTACCTCTGTGCTGTATAGTGTCATGAATACGTTCAGTGTAGCTACGAGCTGTATGTGTGATACTGTAGGTTATGCATGCAACATTATGTTGTGTATGTAAATTGTAATGTTATGTGCTCTCTCTCTCTCTCTCTCTCTCTCTCTCTCTCTCTCTCTCTCTCTCTCAGTCTGTGTGTGTGTGTGTGTGTGTGTGTGTGTGTGTGTTCTCGCATCGAACTGCCCCCCAAAAGCCAAGTGACCGCGAGGTACAGAGGTCGCGGTTTTGATTGTATCAGTGGCAGACGGACGACCCATGGCGCTGACAGCACAATTAATCGCCCTAGGCGCTACGCTCGTATTCCGTAATTCGTATGCAACGCCACTACCAGCTGGAAATGTCACGCTCCCTCTGTACATACATGTGGAAGGTTGCTTGTTCTTGGCCGGGCTGTAGGCCAGCAGCTGTGTCTACCGTATGTTTTCACATTCCTGAACATACAACAGAATGATCGGGTAACTTTGCAGGAATGTGCAGCAAACTATCAGCTGACAGACAAAGTTCACAGTTCAGTCTGTCGGCGGCAGCTGCTGACGGTCGCTCTGCTTTGTCCGTACTTTTCGCATGAATTGCCTCAGGTGTGCTGTAATACCGATATTACCGGCATAATTAACACTGTATCCACGTGCTTGATGGCGGTGTGTAGGCCTATACACTCACAAAGCTTCGTATAAATTTCGTGATGAACCGCGACAGGAAAACTCCCGCTTGAACGGGCCCCAATCGTGCAAAGCGTGAACAGACTGGGCTGTGCTTGATCGATTTCGCATTCACCTCGCAAATTGACATTTCCGTGAAAGCGTCAGCATGTTTGTTTGTGTCTTTAGTGGAGGTTTAAAACTTGTGTTTTTGTTTGGATTTGAGTGCATGGGTGAATTGACACCGTCTTGACAGCATAAAAAGGCGCACTTTATTCTGTCGGCGTTGTGCTCTGTCGACGTACAAACTCGTTCGTCTGCTGTGTGCAGCCGCTGTCGACTGTCAGTTTTTACTAGGATAAACGTTCAAAATATACTATAAATTGGCCCAAAAAAGGACGATAAAGCATTTACACCCCATCAAGCTGTGGTATACCGACTCGTATTTTGACTCGTATTTCGCTAAAGCTCAGGGTTGATTTGCGTCTTGGATTAAAATACTCGTCGGTATTCCACAGCTTGATGGGGAATAACTGCTAATTAAACAGAGACTTCCCGACTTCTGGCAAGTTTGTCATTGACGCTGTGTGTGTGTGTGTGTGTGTGTGTGTGTGTGTGTGTGTGTGTGTGGAGAGAGGGAGGCGGGTGGGGGGTAGTGTGTGTGTGTGTAACGACAGAGAAGAACCAAGTATGACATCATTTTGTGGGTGTGACATCATTATAAATTATGACATCATTGTGTGTGTGTGTGTGTGTGTGTGTGACATCGTTGAAGAAATGACCGTATTTTTTATGATTGGCTTTTGTTACGAATTCGCGTCACACAATACGTAATCGAACGTAACAAAGGTTTCTGTGTGGCGACCTTTTTAGCAGCCATCTTTGACACACCGGGAGGTAAGAAAAACAGTCAGCTGAAAGTTTTGTGTCATTATGATATATATGCGGGAAAGCAATGTGTTTGGCGTTCTCATGTGATCAGGCTATATTATTAGCATATTTCGTCATTTTATTTCTTTAGAAATTTGGCAGATCAAGTACTCGTCACTAAGAAACGATAAGTGATTCACGCATTAGCCAGACCAGGGACTTACGATACCCCGAGAGCATCGGCGAAACAGTAACAACGAAAACACTCTATTGTGGGCTGAACAGTTCTGTTCCAAAGCAGATGGGGAGGAAGCCGGGGTACCCTGAGAGAACCTCCGACGATTGGCCCGATGAAGGGTGTCACCTACGAGAAGAAAAATGTCCCCCCCCCCCCAAAAAAAAAAAGTTTTCAGCCGAAATAGCGACAGAAAAAAAAAAAATGCCACTCAAGTTTGGCTAACCTCCGTGGTTGCAGTGAGCACGACCTTTGAAACCCCCAACAACACACAGAGGACGACAGCTGGGATTAGCACCCGATTTTGCGCTAGAACAGATCGCAAGGAGTTTAAATTGAGGCAGACACAATGACCGGTCTGAGTAACGTGTTGAGTAATAACAGAGAACATGTAACCTGCTTTCTGTTAGTTTCGGTAAGCCTGTGGTACATGTACTAATGACCAGAACCGCCGTTAAAGTCCCCCCCCCCCCTCTCTCTCTCTCTCCTCTTCCCTCTCTCTCTCTCTCTCTCTGTTGTGTCTTTGTCTGTCGTCTGTACCCCCTCCCTCCCCTCCCTCTCTCTCTGTGTTATGTCTCTGTCTGTCGTCTGCACCCACCCCCTCTCTCTCTCTCAGTCTCTCTCTGTACCCCTCCCTCCCCTCACTCTCTCTCTCTCTCTCTCTCTCTCTCTGTTATGTCATGTCTCTGTCTGTCGTCTGCACCCCCCCCCCCTTCTCTCTCTTTTCTTTTCTTCTTTCTTAATTTTTCAGTAGTATTAGCTCATGTAGTGTAGCAACGGCAAGTTTTAAAATTGGTATGAATATGCCTGTAATTTCTACCGTTGTAAAATAAAGGTTCTTGTTCTTGTTCTCTCTCTCTCTCTCTCTCTCTCTCTCTCTCTCTCTCTCTCGTGTCTCCGTCTGCATGTCTATCTGCCTGTCTGTCTGTCTGTCGTCTATCTCCCCCCCCCCCCTCTCTCTCTCCTATATTTTATTTAAATTTGTGCTCAAGTCTGTTTATATTCCAGCTGTACCGCAGAAGAACAGTCGTGGAAACTTTCAAAGTAGAGTAACACATCTTGTTTAACACCCGTGATTACTGTTGTTTCGATCATTAACACACGAGAACCAACAAGGACATGATCACAGATCAGTCACAAAAAAAGTGTTAGGAAAGAAAACGGAAACCGGTTTCGATGGTGTTTGTTTCTGAACTGTGTTCACTACTCACATCCCGTCTTCTGTTGTGTTGCAGACCCTGTCATCATGCAGATCACGCCGTGGTGGTGGCCGCGTGCCCGCTCACGCCCCAGGGGCAACCAGCTGTTCGTCCTGCTGGTTCTCGTCACCCTCAGCCTCGCTTTCGTGCTCCTCACCACCGTCCACATCCGGCCCGGCGGGACCTCATGCACGACACCGATCTTCCTGCAGAACGCCGACCCAGCCGAGGTGGCGATGTACTTCACGCCCAGGACTCAGCAGGTCACATATCTCGTCAACAGGTTTCTGGTGGAGCCGGACAGTCGGCTGATCTGCAATAGTGCCCCCGATCTGTTGATTCTTGTCCCGTCTCCGCCAGGGGATATTGAGGTGCGTGACGCTGTCCGGCAGACGTGGGGGTCTGCTGTGACGGGAAAGTGGCCTTTTGCGGATCTGACGGGCAAAGTGGCGCTTGTCTTTCTCCTTGGACACCGCGGCTTGGCTGGAGGCGGAGGTACCAATCTTACAGCGTTGCGGGAAGAATCCGCGACTCACGGAGACGTTCTAGTGGGGGATTTCTACGACTCGTACCGGAACCTCACGCGAAAGGTGCTAGCAGGCCTGAACTGGGCAACCCAGAGATGTCCCCAGGCTAAGTTCGTCCTCAAAGCCGACCAAGACAGCTTCGTGAACGTGGAGCGCCTGTTGAATCTGCTGAAGGACATCAGCGAGGTGCGGCCACTTAGCGAGACCATGCTAGGCGAGACGCTGTGTACAGAGCCTGTAGTGCGGGACCCTACCGACCGCGTGACCTTGGACACAGGCTCGTACCCGTTTTCTATGTACCCGCCCTATGTCCGGGGAGGGACGTACGTGCTCGGCGGGCGACTGGTTCCGCGTCTGGTGAACGTTTCCCGCTACATGCCCTACCTGCCCGTGGAAGACGTTTTCATCAACGGTGTTCTGGGTCGCGTGTTACAGGTGGAGCACATGCATCTCCCTCAAGTGATGCAGTCCGTGGCCTGCCCAATGACCCCTTGTCTTTTCGTCAAGGCCGGTCACTTCACGTCCACAGACGTTGACCCCGATCTCATGAGAAGCATCTGGAAAGTTCTGCAGTCCGGGCCTTCGCACTGCGATGGTTTGAGGTTCGTGTTTTCACATGCGTGCGCCTGGGTGAGTAGTGTGATATCGTGACTGACACAAACAGTTGAACGTCGACCTGAATGATCTCAGGAAGGACATCTGGAAAATGTTCAACTCGGGGCATACCCACTTTGGTGGTGTGGGATTCATGTTTACACATGAGTGCGCTTAGATGAACAACATATCGTTACTGACACAGACGACAGTAACCTATGATGATGTTGACGATGCTGATGAAGAGGAAGGCGACTCCACCCTAACTGGTTGCTCACGGCGCTTAGATAACGATTGAGAGAGAGAATGGATGGATCTTGATTTCTCAACGGTAGAAGTTTTAACACAAGGGTCAGTTTTCTAACTTGCCGTTGCTACAAGTACAACATAATTGATTAAAAACAACAAAGACAAAAAACTGCTTAATATTATTAATAGAAAATAAAACAAAAAATACCCCCCCCCCTTTCCCTCCCCCTACTCACACACATGACCGCACGTGCTTCCGAAATGCAATATCCCTCCGTATAGGGTCTTTCCTCGTTCCGTTTTGCTCCTCTCAGGCCGTCAGCCACGATCTCTTGGTCGAAAACTGGAAGATCTTCAACTCCAGTAACAACTTCGTATGACTGTGAGTGAGCAATGTCATGACTGACAGAGACCAACGATCCAGTGTTCACTTTTTAGTCAGGATTTTTTAGAACCTGTTTCATTTCAGTTTGCTGGAAACAAAAATTCAGAGTCGCCAAATCATTTTGCGGCAACTGTTCACATCAATGACTTTCGCTGGTCTGACTTTCACATGTGCTGTGACAAGGATGGCAAATTCAGGATGGCAAATTCAAAGCTGAAGTTGCCACTGTGAAAACGGTCCGTCCCTAACTTTATGATGGACGACTCCACTGCTGTCAATCAAAAGGGTCGAGCCCCCAGAATTCAGACAATCGCGTCCCGCGGCATAACGAGCACAACACATGACATGGTCTGGCAAACTTCCTTGCCAGACACGACAAAGAAGGAAGCACATGTAGTTGGATATGACTGAAACGTGTAAAGCAGTAAGTCCACTAACGTCATTTTGAGGAAGAGGACCATTACGTCAATCGCTTTCATCTTGAAATCACCCCTTTTCCATAAAATGACGTCATGGACGTACTGTGTTTTGCCAACACACGGCAGAGTGAAGGGGCGGGGCTTTGGCCTTGGGGGCTTGCCGAGTGGAGTCGTCTGTTTCGCGTTCATTGCGTAGATTCTCACAAGTCGGTGTACACTGCAGCTGACAGAAATATAAATTATTCTATGTATTATATTTGTAATTCTCCCGTAAAGGTCACTTTTTTTTACACGGACATTTTGTAATGTACAGGTAAATGCAATTCTCAAATTCCGAAACTGAAATTGCTGAGCTGGCCCTTCGCACCACGTGATTGTAATGTGTTCATGCCCAGTGTGTGAGAGAATGCGTGTGATTCACGTGAGCGTGCGTGTTGGGGTCAGCTCGCGGCGCTTTGAGTCAAATATCTGGGATAAAACGCCTATACTAATGCGTTGATTACATGTATTATTATTATTGAAGCTATTCCTATCCAAGAAAATTTTAGTAGAAGTCGCAGGGTGCAGAAAAGTTCGTGTGTAGCACTGTAGCGTATAAGGCGGCTCTTCACTGGGCACTGCGGAGCGTCAGAGTGTTGTGCATACATGTGGCACGGTTGTGATTCCGGGGCTTTCCGCCGCTGTGGCGTCATCACAGCTACTCAGTGGGATTTCAAATCGCCCCAGCTGTGCCTGTGGGTTCCACAACAGATTCTGATTGGTTGTACTACGTCACTCGGCACGCAGACGTGGCGAACAGTGTATCCACAATTGCATTGTCGCCTGAACAGACTTCAGTGTTTACAAACCTTTTCGAAGGGACGAAGGACACAAAATTAAAATGTCTTTGGGACGTCACGGATAAGCACTACAGAGGCCGGACAGCTAGCCTCCGAGCTCTGCTTGCCATTGCGGACGCTGTGAGCGTCGGATGAAATCGTATCGTGATCGTGTGATCCGCGTACGTCACCGTGCACAGCTGCCTTTGTTCAGTTTTGTAGCTAGTAGACACACCGACTGTGGTGTGACGCACATGTGTTTCGCGCGCTGTGCCCAGTTAAAGAGCAGGCTTTAGGGAGGGTGTTTGGCATGATGACGAGTGTCGACTGTGATCCATTGCAGGAGAGTCACACGTGTAATGCGATGTGACAGATAATTTACCCTACACATCGAACATGTAAACTGAATGTCAGTGTGACGTCGACCGTCGAATTCTAAATGACAAAAGGGGATTTTACAAGCAGGCCATGTGTGCGACATTCACCGAATGTATTACCGAGATTTCAAATGTCAGAAGATGTCAGTGCTCTGCCTCACACTCACATAGGAACTGTATTTGGCTATCTGATTTTCAATTTTTTTTTATCTGTTTGTTTGTTTGTTTGTTTGTTTTGAGGGGGGGGGTTGTTGATGGTGGTGGCGTGTTTGTTTTGGGGTGGGTTTTTTTTTTTTTTTTTTTTTTTTGGGGGGGGGCTATGAACAGGTTTGTGTGTGTGTGTGTGTGTGTGTGTGTGTGTGTGTGTGTGTGTGTGTGTGTGTGTGTGTGTGTGTGTTTACAACAGATCACTAGTCTACGCGAGTTAAAACAAAATACTCCTTTGAAATGCATTACCGTCTTGCCACAATTTGCTGGAGGAACGCTTTGTTTTTGTACCTTATGTTATGAATCACACTGTTTGTGTAGCTCTTTTCTCGTCGTTTACATGTTACAGCCTCAGTCGGGGCTGCAGTTGGTGCTTTTGTGATATTGGGTTTAAGGAACATACCGCTCGGTCAGAGGGCTTACGTGGTGCAAAAGGACGTTAAACCCCAAAACACCTATTCACCCGCACGGTCAGAGGGATTCAGGAACGCAGGATAGACGTTTTTGATGACGATAGTATCACTTTGACTTTTTGTAGAACACGCGGACGCAGCCATTTTTATGTGTCATTGTGCACGGCTGTTTCCAGAATCAGGGGCGAGCCCGAAAAAAAATGCTTGCTGTCTGATGCACAGCTAGGGAAAGCGTGCAGGCAACCTCGGATCTGAGGCAGATTTTCTGGCTCGCCCCTGACCTGTTTTGGCCTCCGAGTCGCAACCCTTTTTTGTTTAGTTTCTCATTTTGGATCGGCGTGACAAGCCCACAAGTGATGTCGATATCAGCATAAAACGTGCTCTGTTCATGTGCACGAGCGTGACTTCTGGCGAGTCAATACTGATGATGGCGGGTAATCTTGAAGAATAGTATACGAAATTACCCCAGTAGTGATGACGTTGTGCGCATGTGATCAGCAACCAAAATGGCGCATTGGATTTGCATGCATATCCCTACTTGTGAAATGAAATTATTTGCACCCTCATGTGGGGAAGGAGAGGTCAAAGTGAGCAGGTGAGGGTGTTTTACGTCTCTTTGCATCGAGCAGAACCGAAAGCACCCGAAAAAGTGCGTGCAAATAGCTCCCAGAATTTCGTATACTGTTCTTCAAGATTACCCTGATGGCGTGCACGACTGTTGGACTTGAGCTGGACGCAGTGCTAATATCACGAATAACGAATAACTGTCATTTTGGGGGCTGCACACTCACGTATAACGCCTGCTGCGCGGTGCGCGTCTCGACATCAAGGGTATTCCTGCGCATGGTGCTGTTGACGAGGCCGGTGTAACACGACAAACTTACCCCCAAGACGGATTTACTCCGGAGTAAAAGCTCTCGCGAATAAAGGCTTACTGACTTACTTGAGATTCGTACTCGGGAGAAAGATTTTTTTAAATTTTTTTTTTGTTGTTGTTGCAATACGAGTACTTCAGGGTAAATCCCTCAGGACAAGGTTTTTCTTATTGCACGGGCTGCAATTTGAGTTTGCTTTCATACTTGTAACACTAACAGAAGGTTCTTATCTTAATGCCATGTACATGTGAGGCCAATGTGTTGCACGTTTGTTGGGACTAGCAGGGGATATTCCTGTTTACGATGCAGTTCTCCCCCCCCCCCCCCCCAAAAAAAAAAAAAAAAAAAAAAATGGCAGTAATTTCAGTATGTTTGCTTGCATATAGCGGCCGGTTTTTAGTTTTTAGCTGTATTGCGTCTGAACCTGGTGTGGTGCACGCTCGGTGGAATGGGCAAGGTTACTCCTTTTCATGATGCTGTTCGCATAATCACAAGGCCAACAGTAATTTCAGTTTGCTTGCATACATACATGTATGTAAAAACCGGTAGTGTGTGTGTGTGTGGGGGGGGGGGGGGGGGCGTTTTAGCGAAATTTACAGGTGTAGTCTTATGGTTCAACCGATGGCCACAGGTATTGTGCGTTTGGAATTCCAGCCATAGCTTTTCGGGAATATATTTCTTTGCGTGAAACTGTGATTTTGCGAACAATTTTTAAAAATATTTGTGACCTAACCTGTTGTCGGCCATGGATATTAATCTGAAATAGCGGACGACCTCGGCAGTTTAATGAAAATTTTGGCGAAAATGTGCGCCGGAAGACAGTAAAGCACCGAACTGAGCCTGAGATATACTTAGCGAGCACCCTATAGGCTCAAATGACCATCATAATTATGTCAAATCGAATCTTGCTCAGTAATTGATGACGTGTAATCCTTAATATTGCATTAGACAGTAGGAAAGTGACGTCAGGGTATGACGTCAGAGTGTAATTTTGGAATAGTTTTACTCCTGAAAAGGGTTTGTCGGGTTCGCCACAAAAAAAAGCAGTGAAAGTATCGATTATTGGCTGGTTTTACTGCGCCGAGAAGAAATAGAAAGCCAGCGAACTCTGGTTGTCACAAAAAGATCAGGCCACAACTTCTTGAATGACCTTTTGTCTGCAGTAGGTCTAGAAAAGTGGCTCAATCCAAAGTTACCGCCGAAAATCGTAGGCGAGTGCAACGCGAAACGCACTTCATGAGGCAACTTACTCTGATTCCCGGTGTACCAAGCCAGAATCTACCCCGTCGAGAATCTACCCCGCAGGAACTGGCCTAGGCCCAAATCTACCCGGGTAGAAACTGGACTAGGCCAGAAGCTACACCGGGTTTAAACTGGCCTGGGCCCGCGAGCAGTGAGACGACAGAGGAATGAGGGGTATGTGGTCGCTGCTGGCATTGGAAAAAAAAAACCAAACAACGGAATATTGGAATTTGTTGAAATTTACTCTACACATAAGTGTTGCGTAGCGTGTGCTTCAAAAAGTTTCAATGCTGATTGCTATCACGGCTAGCCATATGTCATTGGAATAGGAGTATACACACGTCTTTGTATTGTGGTGACGCGTTAGTCAGAGTCGTTGGCAGTTCGATAAACGGCCCTTTTCTCAATTTCATGCCGAGAAACCAAAATCCGTTGGAAACACTCGGTGCTACTGAAATTTGAAAATGGAAGCACTCGGTGCTACTGCTAGGAAGCACTCTGTCTGGCGGTGTTTCTGTTTGGAGCGGAGTAGCACCAGAAACACTAGCACCAATTTTGACTACACCCAGTTTACTCTACGTCTCATCGTGCCGTTTTGTGAACAGAATTACGTGTGCATTTACCATGACGCGTCATTTGACTTGACACAAATGACGGTATTTGTGGATTCATCGCAGATTGACAGGATAGCCCACTCTCGAAGTCTTAAACTATTATTTATGTGTGGTCAAGCATTCTCATATATGTACTCGTCTGTACTCGTTTAAATGCACAAACCATTCCAGTATTGTATTCCCGCTCGTCTAGTTTTACACTACATTATACAGTACAAGGTTTGATGTTTTAAAACCTGTACGTGCTTGTCACGCATTTGACATGAACGATTGTAGCCAGTGTACCGTTTTATATGCCATGCTTGTGCTGTTAAGTTTTCAGTATTGCGCTTGTCTTCCACATTCATTGCCAAATCTTCCTTTACCGACAGTCTCAAGCAAGCGTTTCATGATATATGATTTATGTACGTCCTTTTTGCAAGGTTTCCGTGAAGGTGTAGTGACGCTTTCGAATTTGACGTCAGCGCTGTACGTAAACGATTTCCCGCAGTGACTACTGACTGTGGCAGAGACTGAAGACGGGAGAGGGAAGTCGGCGTGCGCAGTGTAGAAATAAAATATGGCTGGGTTTTTCAAACTTTAGACAATCAAATTAATTGTGTCTGTTTGTTTGGTTTTTTTGGTCTGTTTGTTTTGTTTGTTTTGTAGGGTTTTTTTGTGTGGTAGTGGTGTGTGTGTGTGTGTGTGTGTGTGTGTGTGTGTGTGTGTGTGTGTGTGTGTGTGTGTGTGTGTGTGTGTGTGTGTGTGTGTTTCCTCTTTTTTTCATGTGAGGTTTTGTGGGATTTTGTTGTTGTTGCAGTGAAGACTGCTGTAAGACTGCTGTGGTGATGACGTCTTCAATCGCAACTTTGCGACGTTTATGACAAACGCTTATGTACCCTCCGTAGTAATATTCATGTTGCTAGCGCACAAAATGAGATTAACTTCATACTCTTAGGATCCGATAAATACGTTTCTTACAGTTTTGTCTGTGCTCATCAGTGCAGTATTTGTTCATGCATTCATGCGCGGTTTTTTATCACTGTGGTTCATGTACTTCTTCATATTGATATGTTCATGAACTTTTTCATCATGGCACTTGTAAGTGTTTTGTACTTCATGTTCTCATCACCGTGGTATTTGTCTTGTGTTCTTATGTTTTTTACCCATCGCAGTACTTTATCACGTGTTCATGTGTAATTGTTGTAGTCTGTGGCACGTTGTCTTGAGATAATTGCGTTGAGATTGTGTTTGTTCATGTGTTCTTGCGCTGTATTCCTCTGCGGTACTCGTTCCTGTGTTCATGTACTTTTTTTAACCATATTTGTTCATGTGCCCCCCCCCCCGCCCCAATTGCGGTACTTTATGTTATGTTCGTTTGTAATTGTTGTGGGGTTAGGCAAGTCGTGTGAGATAATTGTGTTGTGACCGTGACTTTTTTTCAGTCTTAGACTTTACAGAACAGAGAACCTCACACACGTTATAACAGATTTTCCGTATCATTTTGTCTTCCGTTTTTCCCGAAAAACTTAGTTCCATTACGCCAAAGATGTAAGAAACCTTGTCTCTCTTTTTGTTTTCTAGTCTTTTTTTCACAAGCAAATCAAATGACTCAGACATTCTTGTCTTCCGAAGACTATTCAGTTTTGTGTGTTACCGAGTCGATTTTCTCGTCTTCAAAATCGCCATACCTGTTCTTGCCCCTAGACTGCCATTTTGCTTATAATGATGCGCGTCTCTGTCTCGTCTGGTTACCAAGCCAACAGCATCGAGTTTTTGTCTGGTTCGCCGTGTGTTGAAAAGCGATGGGCAGGGAAGGCTGTGTCTGGTGGTCTCCCGTTACCCACTGTCTTCCTGCTTGCTTACATTTTGAAAGGCATTGTGTAGGCGGGGAATTCCTCGCAGCCTGTCAATCAGTGGTCGATGACTGTAGGTCCTCGACTCTCATAGCTCATGTACCGCCTCAGAGGCTGTAAGAAACGGCTACTTGCAGACCGTACGCTGGTGTGATGAGGAACTAAACGTCAGTTCAGTCCTCATTAGGGATGTGTGTCTCTGCTCTGTGTCAGTATACACGATGAATCAACGGCGAAGCATATTCTTTCATTCATTGACAGGCCCTTTCCTATTCGCGTGTCGCCTGCTTACCGGAGAAACGACACTCGGGCATGTCAACAAGGATACCGAAGCACAGCCCGCTGATTGGCCAAAACATTATCACGTGCGCCTGAGAGCCAATCAGCGCCGGATTACGGTCTGCAATTAGCCGTGTGTGAGGCTGGTTACACTACACAACCCGGGTTTACCTCGCCTCGGGTTGGACTCGGGGTCAATAACCGTTACGCTACATTCTCTGCAAGTCTAACTCTGACAGTGACGTAGGGAAGCTGACGTCATGCCCGCCTTCGTGTCTTGACGAAAGCATCCGCGACTACGCCAATGCATGTTTAGATCTGAAACGCGGGTTGGCTCTGGACCCGGGTTCAACCCAGTTAAACTGGCAAATGTAAACAGCCTCTTTACTATGGCACGTAACAGCGAGCTATTGTAGGGTAATGTATTAGCCTACGTAACCTTTGCTGGTTCTGTGGACTACTGTGTGATAAATGCTCGCATTTTGCGGCAGTGTAACACGACAACTTAACTCCCCGGAAAATTTACTCTGGAGTAAAGGTTGTAAAGATGTGTTTTACTCCGGAGCAAAGATCTCGCAGAATCTCGTACGACAGAAGTACTCCCCCGCCACGACAAACATACTCCCTCTACGAAAATTTGACCGGATATTTTTATTCCGGAAAAGTTAATGTTTTGTAAAACGGCTAACATTAGTGTTTGTGATGTAATTAAATATTATGTTTGATGCAAGGTTATATTACAGCTTGCAATTATCAGCCGACAGTTCAGCTCTTTTTTTAATAGCAAGCGTGATAGTGTTGTTTTGCTCAAAATATTCCCTTCCAGAAAGGATGGACCAAGTGTATTGATTACATTTCCACCAGTGAACCATGGTAGCAGTTTTTCCCTGCACTGTGTAACGAATGAGAACGACCCAAGCATCCCCGCATGGAGAATAAAGAAGCTTTTATGTGGATGACTTGTTCTGTTGTTTGTACCTTGTGACTCGGTGTACGTCATGTGAATATATACACACACCAAGTGAATTACCTTCGTCTTGCACAATGTACAAAAAAAGGGCCATCGCCTCTCTCTCTCTCTCTCTGTGTGTGTGTGTGTGTGTGTGTGTGTGTGTGTGTGTGTGTGTGTGTGTGTGTGTTAGAGAGAGAGAGAGAGAGAGAACTCGAAGTCGGAACTATTTATTACACTGGCATATTTTGTCCACTGAAAGATCTGAACACACTTTAAAAACTCAAAAGGACATTAATACGCACAATGTCAGTGTGTACAAAAACTGTTACAACACAAAGTAGAACTGGATGTTCACACACTATATGCACACAGAAATTGTATACTGTTATGCTACGGATGTCGGGGGGGGGGGGGGGGGGCATTATTATTATTATTATTATTATTTTGTAATTGGACTAAAATCTGTGTAATTTGATGCATTTTAACATGAAAATGGTTAGAGTTCAACTAAAATCAGTCTCAAACAAATTTTGAGTGTGTTTCCTCCTCTGAAACGCTTATAATCATGTATTGTAAACACACACCAAAATACACAGATTCTAGTTTAACTTTACCTATTTTCAACCCCTCAAAAAGTGTTTCTTCCTCTGAAGTACTTAAAATCATGTCAAAATGCACCAAATTACACAGATTATAGTCTAACTTTAAAACAAAAACAACAACAACAACAAAACTTTGCGTCACATTTTCCTTTTTTTTCCCAGAAGTCATGTAGTCCCATTTACACCTCCATATCCGAGCCAGAATGAGTACTATGAAATCTCTCTAAATTTCACATCTACAGGCGGGACAATTTTCTGACATAAAATAAATCCGTAGGCAATTCTGATGACACAAATCATCGATTTTATTGGCCTATTACAACTTTCGGTGTGTTGTAATGGAATGAAATAAGTATTGCGGTTTGACCCTGATACTTAGCAGAGACAATTTATCGACGAAAAAACAAAATGCAACCGTGACTGTTTGCGTGTCAGAATCCGACAGTCGAGGGTGGGTGGGCGGGTGTTTGGGAGTTTAACGTTCTTTTCCACCACATACGGGTGATATCAAAGACGGGGCAACAATGAAAACGCCAGCACAAATATTTGGCCCCAGCCGGGATTCGAACTCACGACCCGAGCATTGGAAGTCCAACGCTCTACCATTCGGCCACCCCGGCTCCCCATCCGACAGTCGAAGATTATAAAACAAACAAACAAAAACAAAACAAATCGACAGTTGCTAAGACAGTGGTATGTGCAAGGAGAGGGTTGGTTGTTATGGCGGCCGATAAGAACTGAACTACCCCGCAATGGACGACTCCACTCCTGTAATTTAAAAGGGTCGATTCAGCCAATCGCGTCCCACGGCATAATGAGCACAACACATGGCATGGTCTGGCAAACCTTTTTTCCAGACACCACAACGAGGAAACCATATGTAGTCTGGGTAATCTTGAAGAATAGTATACGAAATTACCCCAGTAGTGATGACGTTGTGCGCATGTGATCAGCAACCAAAATGGCGCATTGGATTTGCATGCATATCCCTACTTGTGAAATGAAATTATTTGCACCCACATGTGGGGAAGGAGAGGTCAAAGTGAGCAGGTGAGGGTGTTTTACGTCTCTTTGCATCGAGCAGAACCGAAAGCAACCGAAAAAGTGCGTGCAAATAGCTCCCAGAATTTCGTATACTGTTCTTCAAGATTACCTGTAGTCTGCTATGACTGAAACACGGAAAGAAAGCAGTAAGTATATCGAAGTCATTTGAGAGAGGGGGGGAAAAAAAAGACCATTACCTCAATCTCTTTCATGTTGAAATCACCCGTTTTCCATACAATGACGTTACGGGGCGCACTGTGTTTTGCCACTGAATACACGGTAAAGTAAACGGGCGGGGCTTTAGCCGGCCTCGGGGTTTGCCGATTGGAGTCGTCTGTTTATTCAAGAACTGCGGTGCTGTACCAATCACGCTGGGTGTGGTGACAGAGGTCGTGAGGGTTACGAATTCACCGCTGCATTAGACGGTGATGTTTTTTTTCACGATCACAGTACGCTGGAAAATCATGAGCGCAGATTGTGTGCAGTGCCTCAGTCGGACAGTAGCGGTTTCACGGGAGCAAGTCCAGATGGCGGAAGTTTATTTAGTGTTCATTCGATTCAGAAAGGTTTTACGACGATTTCTCTCAGGTGTGTTTGGGAGTTTAACGTCCTTTTCCACCACGTATATGGGTGATATCAAAGACCAGGCAACGAGAAAAAGACCAACAGAAATGCTTGGCCGGGATTCGAACTCAAGACCCGAGCATTGAAAGTCCTACTCTCTACCATTCGGCTATCCCGGCTCCCCGATTTCTCTCAGGTGAAGCCATACCGGCCTTTGAAATTCGACGATGCAGACTTCTTAGTATTGTAGTTTTGGTGTCAGTAAGTGTCGTTTTCTGTTTAATTTGGGCCGACCGTCGGGGCTTCTCTCCGGGTACTGCAGCTTTTCCCCCCGGCTCTGCTTTGGAAATGTCATATTCAGCCCACAAAATTTAAAAAAAAAAAAAAAAAAAAAAACGAAGCAATTCTAAAATTCCGAAACTTAATTAATTTGCTGAGCTGGCCCTTCGCTCCACGTGATTGTAATGTGTTCATGTCCAGTGTGCGAGAGAATGCATGTGATTCACGTGAGGGTGCGTATTGGGTTTATCATCATGATCATGATGATGGTGGTACACGTCTGAAACAGTAGTACTTATATAATACACACATGTACCGATACATACTTACATAGAAACATACAAACATACAGGCAGTCTACGATACATATAATTTACGAAGATGATAATATGAACATGATAACCATACCCGAAAGTGAAAAAAGGCAACAACAAAAACAACACGACCTCCTCAACAACAACAAAAACCAGACTTGAAACATTATCACAAAGTAACTTTGAGCATGCGCGTGCTCATGTATAAGACAGGTGGCTTTGAGAGCAATCGCCGTCGAAACTTTTCAATCGGGGTTGCACCGGGTACAACTTCCCGCCATCTTTGCTACCCCCCTGTGTTTGGATGCACCGTACCCTCAACCCTAGCGGAATGAGGTCGCCTGGGGGTTTGGGCGAGCCCGGCCAACAGACGCATTTTATCGATTTCCTCGTATTTGGCTGACGTACAAAGGAACTATAAGAGCAAGGGCAAAACCCTTCCCCGCTGTACTTCGCTGGATTCACAGTTCAGCCAAGCCTATACTATGTAGTATGCACCAGTTGACAACCCGGCGCAAATATCGTGTCTGTAATGTTCAGGAACGGAGGAAATGCTGCGAAAACAGACAGGAGGAGACAGGAGTGTGTGTGTGTGTGTGTGTGTGTGCATCATCAATCATGATGTGTGCGCTTTCTCTCCCTCGTTCTGTGTGCGCGTGCTTGTGTGTGTGTGTGTGTGTGTGTGCGCGCGCGCGTGCTTGTGTGTGTGCATCATGTGCGCGCGCTTTCTCTCCCTCGTTCTGTGTGTGTGTGTGTGTGTGTGTGTGTGTGTGTGTGCATCATGTGTGCGCGCTCTCTCTCCCTCGTTCTCTGTGTGTGTGTGTGTGTGTGCGCGCGCGCGCGTGCTTGTGTGTGTGTGTGTGTGTGCATCATGTGTGCGCGCTTTCTCTCCCTCGTTCTGTGTGTGTGTGTGTGTGTGTGTGTGTGTGTGTGTGCATCATGTGTGCGCGCTCTCTCTCCCTCGTTCTGTGTGTGTGTGTGTGTGTGTGTGTGTGTGTGTGTGTGTGTGTGTGTGTGTGTGTTCCCAAAACAAGAATGAGAAAAAAAGGATAAACCCGTAACACCAGTGTTCTCCTTTCCGCGTTTCAATTTTACTTGCATCATAGTAACAGTATGCTCAGTTACCGGGACATTATCTATGTAGTTTTGGCCAACTCGGGTTAATACTGACAGTTAGTTTCCCGGCCTCTCCAGTGACCACAATAAACAAACTGAAAGTGCACATACAGCAGTCACTTTCAATCCATAATACTTATAATCAGCATGAATTGAACCTTTCACCACTCAAGCGCCCTTTGCCACCACCACCACCACCACCATTGATGTTTTCATCTGCAGTTTGCAAGGATCTGAGTCGGTTCAAGTTCTGGATAATCACCATTCTGCGTCTTCAGGGTCAGTAACTCTTCTCACTCTGTAAACGCGGGAAAAGAGTTGCTGGCCCTGTGCCCACATGATTTTAGGCACAAATGCACGTTGGCATGTATACATGTATGTATGTATGTATGTAAAAAATGTTACAAAAACAAGAATTTAAGAAAAGAAAGAGTTGTTAGCTCTGAAGGCATAGAATGGATCTCCGTCGGTTAATCTGGACCTGAATCTGGCTTCAGAACAGTCGGAGTGAATCTGGAGTGAAACATGTGTACAGCAGATGTTGAAGGACACTGTTTTGACGCGTGCAGAGGCTAACCTAGGAAGCCAAGGCCGTCAAGCTCTTTGCGCATGTCGTTTTCCTGCTCGGCTGTCAGGTTCGTGAGGGGCAGACGCACAGAGCCACAGTCCACGCCCACACAACGGAGGATGCCTTTCACCATAGCAGGGCCGCCCACTGCACGCACGCGCACACACACACACACACACACACACGCGCGCGCGCGCGCGCACACACACACACACACACACACACACACCGTCGGCACACACACACACATACGGACGAGCTCACACACACACACACACACACACACACACACACACACACACACACATACGGACGAGCTCACACACACACACACACACACACACACACACACACACACACACACACACACACACACACACACACACACACAGAATTAATCAGGCTGCTGCAAGAAGAAGCTCGTTACATCAGTCAAGGTCTGCTAGTGTGGTTCGAATGGAAACAAAAATAAACAACAAAAACAACAAAAAAAGCGATCGTGTTTAGTCCGATCAGAAAATGCTGTGTTTGTGTTCCCGTTAAATAAGTATTAGTTGGTACTGCACATGAACAAAACCTGATGGTCCACCCACCATATCTGCCACGAAGGTTAAACAGCTTGCGCGCCAGAACCTGCGTAAATAAAATTAATGCATTAGTATACACGTATTGATACACAGAGTGCCCAGCCCCCTCCTCCAAAGAAAAAAACATAGGAGAAAAAAAAAAAAAACGCGCCTGAGACACACATACCTCATGAAAACAGTGTACACAATTGTGTTTCTAAGCTTTTGCTGTCAATTAACGTTTTTCGCTCAGTCTTGAGCGGCACGAAATGTCACTGAAATGACCCCGAACTTTCAGCAACTGATCCCTTTCTTGAGTGTGTGCGTGCATGCTTGCGTGCGTGCGTTGCGTGTCAGTGTCAGTCAGTGTTTGCGCACAACCTGCTCTTTCATAGCAGTCTCTTTGTCACCGCTGTCATACGCTGCTTTCAGTCTGTTGTACAAGTCTCCCAGGAAGCTGTTCAACACGGGCACGTCCACTCCCATAGACAACGCCATCAGAAATTGCTGAAACGTACATGGGTTACGATGCTCAGCGAAGTCCTCCTTACGAAGTCCTACTAAACATGCCCATTATTAGTGCATTGCATTGCTGGTTAGTATTCTGAGACTAATTCTAGGTCCCAGACAAGTGTTTAGTCCCTTTCAGCTCATGCACTGATGAGACTGACAGAGCTTTCAAGTAACGTGCACGTACAAAGGAAGGCGGCATTGATACGGTTGTGCAGAATATAAGAGTATCAGGGTGGGGGTGGTTGGGTGGGTGGGGTGGGTGTTCAGGGGTTTAACGTCATTTTCCACCACGTAAGGGTGATATCAAAGACGGGGCAACGAGAAAAAGGCCAGCACAAACATTTGGCCCCAGCCGGGATTCGAACTCACGACCCGAGCATTGAGAGTCCAACGCTCTAACATTCAGTTATCCCGGCTCCCCAAGAGCATCAGTGCTGACTAGACATACTCAGTAAATTTTCTGCCTCTTTTTGACCATAACTGTGATAGTATGATAGTATCAGGTTCACCTCGTCAGTCCCAATCGTCATCTGGTAGCGCCCTCCTGCGACCAGCGTGCAGTCCAGCAGGTTAGGTAACTCTCGTGACGAGATTTTCCCGCCACGAAGATTAGGGATCTTGCCGGCGGCCAACTCGAAAAATCGTGCAGTGTTGACTGTGAAAGAACAAAGTAATTTTTTTAAATACACTCAAAAGAGTGGAAATAAATGTGCGGCCTTATCGCTCATTAATCACCAATTGTGTTTATATGCAACTGTCACTTTTTTTTTTAGGTTGTACTCCGGCCAAACATCTCATCATCATGATCGAATCTGGCATCCAGTCGCCTAAGTGTATGGAAAAAGAAAGGAAAAAAAATCCAAATATCCTATACGTTCGCATCAGTTGGCTAGTGCACATATCTCCTAGTCTTCTAGTCTAAGCAAGATGTATCTGATATTCATACATGAATTATTAAACAAATAAGTAAACAAATGTTCATAGAAAAGAAACAAGATGGTCACCAGCCCAATATGTTGTTTCCGTTCAGTTAACTGTCGTCGCCACGGACGTTCTTTTGTAATGCCATGTATCGGGGAGGAACACACATACTCTCTCTCTCTCTCTCCCTCTCTCTCTCTCTCTGCGTGCATGCGTGAGCTCTCCCAGGAACGCCAGCATTACGTCAATCAAATATGACGTCGGCGATATGACGCTCATACTTTGTGTCACTGCGCGTGTTTCGTTTCTTTGATCTTTGTGAGGCGTGTGATTTGTGGAGAAAATGTGCTTGGGGCACAAACTTTCAACTGACGATAACGGCTGCCGTGATTTTGTTGTTGTTGAATGCTCACTAAGTAACTAACTAGAACACCGGAAGGCAGGTCAGTTGTCTCCTGTACTTACGATACACCCCCGTCATGAAGTTGATGTCGTAGTAGTAGAAGGGGGTGCGTGGTGCTGCTGCCGCCACTTTGGCCATGTACTCCACCAGGCTCTCTGCCATCGAAACAGTGTAGTTGAAAAAAGAAAATGTACACTGATATTATTTAAACTTGAAATATTAGCAAGTAGTGACTGCAGCAGCGAATAGTACACTACTACTCGAAGGGAACAAAATTAATAGGTAAGTGGACGCTGAAAGGGAGATAACTGTGCCTGTATGGGAAGAGTGATCATTAGATCTCTGCATTGGAAATGTTCATCCCACAAAATTCAAAGATCAACGCAATTCTGAAATTCCGAAACTTAAATTCTGAGCTGGCCCTTCGCACCACATGATTGTAATGTGGTCATGTCCAGTGTGTGAGAGAATGCGTGTGATTCAAGTGAGCGTGCGTGTTGGGTTTAGCTCGCGGCACTTTCAGCCAAATATCTGGGATAAAGAGCTTATACAAATGCGATTATTATTAATATTATTATTTACATCTAGAAGAGTGATCACGAACAACACCAAAGCACATTCCTGTTTTCCTATGCTAATTTGAGGACTATTTCCCCCCAAAGTCAAAATGCTCTTTATGTATATTGAAAAGGAAACTGAAATAAGGGCACTTCGAACCTTCTGTTTCCGGTTTGTAGTAAGATGGTGCGATACAGGCAATGGCCGTCGCTCCTATTTGCTCTGCATGCCTCGCCTGTGAGTACACACGAAGAAACGAACAACTTGAGACTTGAAACTCTGATGTGAAATTCAGAAAACTACAGGAGTAATTTCCCCTCTTTATGACATCATGTTTTTCCCGCAACACTAGCGGCCCCCCCCCCCCACACACACACACACCCACACACACTTCCTCCCCCCTTTCCCCCTCACACACACACACCCTCCACACGCAAACATTTGGAGAACAGCTTCCCCAGAAAGATACAGGAGTAGTTTCCCCTCCTTCTGCAGTTGACACCGTGTTCTTCCCGCAAAACCAGACCTCCTCCTCCTCCCCCCCCCCTCCTCATTTTGACAATACCCGCCCCCCTCCGCTTTCCCCATCCTCCCCAGCCGGACACCCCCCCCCCCCCCCCGGGCTTTAAGAAGCCATGCAACAGGCAAAGCACGTACCAACTCAATAGTGTATTTCAGGTTGACCGTCCCAACTTGAACCATCACGCTTTTCAATCTGCACAAAGACAGACCAGCTTTATGATAAATGAGAAGGGGGTTTTGTATACTTAAAGGATCTAGACGTAAGTGGAAAGGGGAGGAGGGGGAGGCTTCGCTTGTGAGTACGCCCGGGCACTCGAAATACTCTACATCGATGATTGGTAGGGCTCTTAATGCGATACAATGTTGTTTACACTTTGTGGGAGCAGTTGAACATTCGAATTCCACGACTGTCTCAGTGTATTAACCGCATCTGTTGGCTCAATGCCAGCATATGAGATGCTGTCACTATGCAGGTGTCTACTGACGTGGCGTGATGCACAAGACACCAGGAAAACAGCTCAGCCGGGACGATCTGTGAGCATAAAATTCGTAAACACTGGTCCTTTAAATGCTTGGTTGGTTGTTTGCCTCTGTCAGCTTTGTTGTTTTCTCTTGTAATAGACAACTGATAAAAAGGCGGAACGCTTATCAAATCCATGGCGCTTGGATCATTTTTTGTTTTCCCAGAGATGCGGCGTATGGATAATCATATGATTAAATAAACGTAACCAGGACTCCAGAATGACCTCTGTGTGCTTTTGATGCTCTTCATCCAGAACTCGGCAACTTGCTTCCGTTCATCAACCGTCATCGACATCCCCTCGCCCAGGGTTCCCGTGACTGTAACATCGGTAACAGTAAACACATCACAGCGTGCGACACATCCAGTGAACAACGCCAAGTATGTACCATTATATTGAAAAAGGGTTTAGGCGCAATTTGCTTCATATGCACGTAACTCCTTTTCTCAAGACAACGGTAGATATCTGTTTAAAACTTCAGAATCACACAAAATCGGCCATTGCGTCAAACGTCATCATTATTCGGTGTCCAAACCTGCTATGGTTGAGACAGTGATAATCCGGTTACGTCAACTTTTTTTTCCCCGCAGGAAAATTTGCAGTTAAACAATTACAGAACAAGGAAAAGCCAGGTCTTTCACAGGTCTATCACTCACACACACACACACACACACACACACACACACACACACACACACACACACACACACACACACACACACACACACACACACACACACTGGCGAGACAAAGTAACCAAGGAGCTACCAGCAAGTCCCTGTCTACCGAACCAGTCTTACTTTCCGTGTCAACAAACGCGTTATCATAAGCAAAACTGTCACTGCTTTCACAAGGGGTGCAGAAAGTCGGAATTTTTTTTTTTTTCGGTGATTTGCTGCTCCACGACAAAGTATCAAACTGGAATGCACTTTGCCTGGCCGTTTTGAATTAGGTCAGTCTGGGTTTTTTTTTTTAATTGAAATTGATTAATCTTGTGTAAGGTCGGACTCTCATCTAGTCTTCACTCAGCAAACCGGCGGTCATGTGTAGCAGACGATCTATTTTAGCGGTTAACGGTAGTTGTCTCCCCCGCCAGAGGGCACTGACATGCTGGCCAGCATCTTCTCTCGCTGCAGTATTTTGTATACACATTTTATTACAGCCAGTTTGTAAGGTGCTTAGGGCTTCACTTAGGAAGCATCCCTAAAATTACCGTATTAAAGTTTACCGTAGGAGGTTGTGCCTTTAAGCAAGTTATTAACTCACTGAATACTCCGTCGATGCCGTGTGTATCCAGGTAGTGAATATACTTTGGCATGGCCTCCAACATCAGCTCCCTGCAAGGTAAATTGATAACTTCATAATTCATAAAATTAACAAAATAAAACATATATAAAATTAAAAGACCAATACATATAATAATAATAATAATAATCGCATTAATATAGGCGCTTTTTCCAAAATTTTTGGCTCAAAGTACCGCGAGCTAAACCCAACACGCACGTTCACGCGAATCACACGCATTCTCTCATACACTAGACATGAACACATTACAATCGCGTGGTGCGAAGGGTCAGCTCAGCAATTTAAGTTTCAGTACTTTAGAACTCCATCTATTTTTTTAATTTTGTGGGCTGAACATTTCCAAAGCAGAGGGGGAGGAAGTCGGAGTACCCGACGATTGAGAACCCCCGACGATCGGCCCGAATGAACGGTGCCACATACGAGAAAGGACATTCTTCGCCCCGAGTGGGACTCGAACCTGATCTCTCGCATTGGTGACTAAGTCTTAACCACTAGACCACCGATCGCCCCGGTCAATTCATAAATTGATAAGACGTTGGGTTTATATTTGTCGATTCCTGTGGGAACAGTAATGCATGTTAATGGATGGGAACTGGCATTTCCTAAAAACCGCTTCATGTGGAGCGGAGGAAAATGCAATTCAAATTCAAATTCAAATTCAAAACATCTTTATTGTCCAGTTTAAAACAACCGGAAAATTTCCTTCTGGTGCCCGCATTGCACAGTATAAAATAAAATAAGGTTAGGAGTATCACAGCATACACGTATACACTTTAAAAAAAATGGAATGACTAAAAATAAGAGTACATTCATTTTAAAAAACCGGACTGCACACACACACACACACACACACACACACACACACACACACACACACACACACACACACACACACACACACACACGATGCACTGTACTTTTAAAGGCATAAAAGGCATAAACCTAAGATACAAGTGAGCAGGCTTCCACATAGAACGTGAACTGTGACAAGACACGGAACACTGCCACGCACGCAATCTACCAATAACAACAACTACATGTACAAAAGACAAAACTTCCTAGCATAATTTCGGCGATTAGCATATTCAGGTCCGTCGCTCGCATAATTTCAATGCTAGTCACGGGATAAGGAAGTGATGTGGTGGTGCTAACTTCTTTCACCACCTCTCTCTTATCTTGAATAAATAAGACTTTGGGATTTGCGTGCATGCGAACTACACCGCCAATGCAGTGTGCACCCGTACCTACAGGTTATTTTCAGGTTTCACTTCACTCAGTCCACACACACACACTATATCTAAAGATGAACGCTGCCTCAGCCGCACCCTGACCAGTCTCGGTTTGGTGTAAGGACACAAACTGAACGTGTGGTTAACTTGAAGTTTGGTGTTTGTTTCAAGTACCCTCTTTTGCGAGAGTGCTACTTTGTGGTGATTTTGTTGTCATGAAAAAGCGTGATTTTCGTGATTTTTGTAGTTGGTAGGGCAAGGTGCATGCCAGGGGGTAGTAAGACAAGGCAAGCTGCCAGTGAAGCTGGGACTTATTGCGCAGAAGAGAGGCAAAGGTGACGTGAGTGGATTTGGGTGAAGTGGCTTTCTAGCCTGAAGAGAAAGCAGACTAGCATTATTCCAGTGAGGCCTGAGCGGAAAGGAGACATTCAATTTTTTAACTCCTGTCTGGTACGTGCCCTTGAATGGTCTGTGCATGGTAATTTTAGTTTCTAGATTGAACCATTTTCAGGGGTGACTGTGATGCCCGAGGCTAGTAGGGACTATCTAGGCATTGTGTGTCTTCGTGCGTTTGTATTCTTTGACCTTTCATTCACTGCAGAATGTTGGTAGTTCCTGCGCAAAAAAGAAGTGCCACCTAGTCCTGCGTGACCAGTGGCCTGTTGACAGTTTCGCGGTGGTCACCATTCAAAATCCAGACCACAACCACACAAACTGACTAACGCCATCTGCAATGACAAGTCCTTCACACAGATGTGCGCCTGATCTGGTTACGGTGAGTAAAATTACTCCAGCATAGTCGGCTGTCAAATAAATCGTGAAGTATTATTCCTATTAAGTATTCCGTTGATGTCTAACTGTAGCGTCATTCCGGAGGTGTTTTTTTGTGTATGTTTTTGCCCCAACTCTTTTTGCCAGCTCCAGTTGTGTTCCTCCCAGGTCATGGGTGGAATCCACGGAGGGATCGAAAGCTGGGGCAATTTTTATTATGCATGAGGGTGGAGATGAGGATGACGGTAAGATGATGCCATGGAGGTCCGTGTGGTTTGGGACTGCGGGACAGGGCCGCATTCCACGCTTCCTGTCATGAATATCCCGGCGTTCATCAGGCCCGGGAACTACGGCCCTGCGGTGCCGGCCGTGTAATCATCCACATCATAAGACGTGTCATACCAAGGGAAGCACCCCCAAAGTCGCACCCGTGAAGTGGGTGAAGCTCGGCTGTGTGGCAACAGCCTCCCCATTGGGCCCATAGCACACCCGCTCTGGGTAGGAGCCGGCCTAGATAGGAAAAATCTCGCTTGCCTCGGCTGGGATTCGAACCCGGGTCTCCTTCTCCACTACACTACGGGGGCCGGTCTCATTCCTGACTTAGTTGTGGATAGGATGACTGTGCGTGCTACACGAGGAAAAACTACAGCAAAATATGTAATAAATTGCACAAAGGAAAATTTGAAGGAAAACCTTGGCGATATCGAGCTGTGGACAGTGGGTGAAAGGAGATATAACGTCACCGGCAGAGTTGGCCCGGTGCCCTTTGACCTATAAGCTGGGATTAGCATTAGGCAACTGTGAGGGTGTGCAAGCTGTAATGGGGACTTCGGGCCGCCGGATACACACTTGATAAAGTGGCCTGCACCACGGTAACGTCCCATGCTGCTGACACAGTGGTCAGTGAGTATCATTTCTTTATAAATCATTTTGAAAGGAAGCGTTATTGTTGTTCATGCTGATTTGTTGTTGTTCTTGGTGGTGGTCGGCAGTGGTGGTGGTGGGGGTGGTGGTGGTGGTGGTGCTGCTGCTGCTGTTTAATTATAAAACTGATTCTTATTGTCGTGGTTGTTGTTTGAATTCCTGGGCGGCCGAACACTGTCATTGTCATCCCACAAACTGGATAAAGGAGTTCGAGAATATTAACACATTTCGTTCCGTGCACGACTATCCCACGTTTTTTACTCGTTTTTTTTTTCTCTCTGTATGCGAAACTCATGCAAGATTAACAGTTCCTTGACGGCGCTTACAGCAGGAAACTCGAGCATAATCAAAATGCAACACTCCCACTGCGCATGCGCCAAATTTAAATCCAAGCAGACATTATTAATTAATTATGAATTTTTTTTTAGTGAGGCCACCGGTGCAAACTTACTTGGTAGGAATTGAGTTAAAGAGTAAAACAACAACAACAACAAAACAATTCAGTTAGGTAGTTAGTTATTTGTGACTTTACGCCGCGGAAGCAACAAAGACTATATCGCGGCTAATTTATAAACAAGACAGTGTCTGCGACAAAGTGCATCCATTACATCGACCCCCATATACTACGACTGTGACCTTTTCAGCGACTTTCATTTTATTTCATTTTTTAGTTTAAACGGACTGCGATTTCAGGACTAGGTAAGGAAAAGAGTTGAGATTTAGGGTCGCAATACAAAACGTGCAGTTCAGAGTTAGCTGGGTTTTATTCCGGAATAGTAAATAAGTATGATCCGGGACAAAGTACCTGAGGTACTTTGTGGTCAGGGGCAATGTACCTTGGGTACGTTTTGTAGTCGGCAATAATGTACCTAAGGTGTGTTGTTGTCGGATACAATTTTATCTTGGCCCGTATGTAAAACTCGAGGTTAATTTAACCCACGGCTACGGGCCTAGCCCAGTCTAGGACAAAAGAAACCCCGAAACAAAATTAAATAAGAAAAGGAAGCGAAGAAAGAAAGACAAAAATCCTTCTATAACAACATAGGCACCTTGCTGGAATGGGCCCGCTTCCTGATTTAAAACAAAAAACAACAGAAAATTTAACCCTAGAGCTAGTTTAGTTCGAGGTTAGACTCTAACCCGGGGCTAAAGTCCCTTACCCTGACTTTTACATGCGTGTCCAGATTCTATAGTCAGAGCCCATGATGTACCTAAGGTACAGTTTGGTACGATAGTGGACTTCAGCTCAACAAGTACTTACCCATCTGGCCTGAATGGAGTGACCGGGGCGCAGAGTGTGCCGGTAATACGGAAATTTGGGTCCACCTGATTGAAAGACATAATAATAATAATAATAAATACCGGCCCCCGTAGTGTAGTGGTTAGCACTTCGGACCATGGACCGGGAGACCCGGGTTCGAGTCCCAGCCGAGACAAGCGGGATTTTTCCTACCTAGGTCGGCTCCTACCCAGAGCGGGTGTGCTATGGGCCCGATGGGGAGGCTGTTGCCACACAGCCGAGATTCACCCACTTCACGGGTGCGACTTTGGGGGTGCTTCCCTTAGTATGACACGTCGTATGATGTGGATGATTACACGGCCGGCACCTGGTTAATGCCGGGGTATTTATGGCAGGAAGCGTGGAATGCGGCCCTGTCCCGCAGTCCCAAACCACATGGACCTCCATAGCATCATCTTACTATCATCCTCATCTCCATCATCATGCATAATAAAAATTTTCCCGGCTTCTGAGTCCTCCGTGGGTTCCACCCATGACCTGGGAGGAACACCACTGGAGCTGGCAAAGAGTTGGGAAAAAAAAATAATAATAATAAATTGTTCTTATATAGCGCAGAAATCTGCCCAAGAGAGCACTCAGTGCGCTACACACACACACACACACACACACACACACGGCGGATGTGGGATACAGGGGAGGATACGGTAAACATTTTAGTGGAAAGCTTGCCGAAACAGATAGGTTTTAAGGTGTGCCTTGAACTGTGACAGAGTAGGGAGGCTTCAAAGGGAGACGGGCAGTGAGTTCCAGATTTGGGGAGCAGAGTAACTGAAGGAACGTTGGCCATAAGTGAAAGTCTCAATACGTATGAGACGCATACAACAGCGAATGGGAAACTTTTCATCGAATGTGGGAAACTTTTCATCGAATGTGGGAAACGTTTCATCGAATGTGGGAAACGTTTCATCGAGTGTGGGAAACTTTTCATCGAGTGTGGGAAACTTTTCATCGAATGTGGGGAAACTTTTCATCGAATGTGGGGAAACTTTTCATCGAATGTGGGGAAACTTTTCATCGAATGTGGGGAAACTTTTCAGAATCAACCACTTGAGTGGGAGGGTGGGTGTCTGGGAGTTTAACGTCCTTTTCCACCACGTATGGGTGCTATCAAAGACGGGGCAACAAGAAACAAGGAGGAACGGCCCCGTCCTACAAAGTTGTTTCTCCAAACTTTATTTTATTTTGTCTGTTTTGTTGTTATTGTTGCCGGTTCTCCCCTCTCCAAGTTCTACCAATGACACTAGATCCTCTACGACCTCGACCGATTAGCCACGTGACTTCGCGTGGGGCCGGGTGGGGGGAGAGAGAGAGAGGGAGAGGAAGAGAGACAGGGACAGAGAGAGCGGGTGGGCGGGTGGGTGTTTAGGAGTTTAACGTCCTTTTCCACCACATAAGGGTGATATCAAAGACGGGGCAACGAGAAAAAAAGGTCCGAGCACATATATTTGGCCCCAGTCAGGATTCAAACTCACGACCCGAGTACTGAGAGTCCAACGCTCTACCATTCGGCTATCCCGGCTCCTCCTGAACCACTTGGGACACAGTATAGGGTGGGTGGGTGTTTGGGAGTTTAACGTCCTTTTCCACCACGTAAGGGTGATATCAAAGACGGGGCAACGAGAAAAACACCAACGCAAATATTTGGGGGCACAGTATAACACCTGACACCGTTGTGTCGATTCAGGTCGGCGTGTTCTAGAAGTGCACTGTGCACTGACTGAGCAGAGGACGGTACTGATTTGGTTGCCGACTGACCAGCTACACGGCGCTGACTGGCAGCTGTTTTTCGAGTCCCATTCTGTTCAAGAATGGGACAGTAGGCTCAGAGAAAGTCGTTTTTCTCTAAAAGCAGAAGCCACAAAGTCACGAAAACGGTCGAGATGGCCAAATGAAACATGATCCTTCTATCTGGCCAACAGCCGCCTAACAGCTTCGAAAGCGGCAGTTTTCCATCAGTGTCGTTACCAACATAGAGGCTTTGAGGTTATCTACGTAAACAGCCGGTTTTTTCATGCACTAGTGTCTGATGATCTCGGTCGGTTTCAGTTTAGTGTTTCGGTCTTCATTGACTGAATTGACAGGACAAAGCAGCGCAGGAGGGTAACTTGATTTGAGGAAATCGGTGTTGACGCGTCGTGAGGGAAAATGTACACCGAGCCACACAAAAAAACGCGAATTTCACATGACGGCAGCCTTCGTGGCTTTATACTGGA
>JACVVK020000026.1:392500-422500 GCA_018292915.2 Batillaria attramentaria | reverse complement strand
AAACAGCTCAGAATGATCTATGAGCACACAAATGGTAGGATTACCCCTTTTACAGTATTCATCGGATTCTGTTTCCGCGGTCATTCTGAATACCTCCTTCACTCAAGTCAGGCGATGTCAATTAAAAAGAATTAGAAACAAACAAACAAGCATGACTACATTTTTACATTATTTGTTGTTGTTCTTGTTGTTCTTGTTGTCGTCGTTGTCTTCATCGTCGTCGTTGCTGTTGTTTTAAACGGCACATTTGAAAATTAGCCGAAAGACAAAAGTTATAAAGATAAAAAGTTACCTCAACTCCAGTTTCAAATTTCAAGATCAACATTTCAGCTTCCAGCAGAGAGGACAAAAAAAGAAGAAGAGAATAAACATCCGCATGCAAGTGGAACAGTCATTCGCTGAATTTATACCAGCAAGTGCGGGTTCAAATAATTTTATTCTGTACAGACACATTTGTCTTCGGCAATGGGAACTAAAGTAGAGAGAGAGAGAGAGAGAGAGAGAGAGAGATATGAAACTTTGTTTGTCAACGGTAAAAGACTTTGGAATAGTAGTCCAGTTTTCGTTCTTGCCGTTGCTAATGCTACACACACACACACACACACACACACACACACACACACACACACACACACACACACACACACACACACATCGGGGCACACACACACACATCGGGGCACACACACACACACACCGGGGCACACACACACACACACACACACACACACACACACACACACACACACACACACACACACACACACACACAACTTGTATATCTACGTACGTAGAGGAAGACAGAGACAGAGACAGACAGAGAGAATGACAATGACATGACAATGACACTTTATTTTTCAGATTAGGTACAATGTCCTTTCGTCTGTCTTGTCCTCGCTGTATTCTACTACTACAGGTACTATTACAAGTAGAAAGAGAGGGGGACCGGCCCCCGTAGTGTAGTGGTTAGCACTTCGGACCATGGACCGGGAGACCCGGGTTCGAGTCCCAGCCGAGGCAAGCGGGATTTTTCCTACCTAGGTCGGCTCCTACCCAGAGCGGGTGTGCTATGGGCCCGATGGGGAGGCTGTTGCCACACGGCCGAGATTCACCCACTTCACAGGTGCGACTTTGGGGGTGCTTCCCTTGGTATGACACGTCTTATGATGTGGATGATTACACGGCCGGCACCGCAGGTGCCGTAGTTCCCGGGCCTGGTTAATGCCGGGATAATTATGACAGGAAGCGTGGAATGCTATCTGGCCTATAACTGGTATGAATGACGAGTGAGTGCCGCTTCAACTGAACTGGAGCGTGAAATTCGCCGAAACATCCTGCACTGCACGGAATTACATTGAATTAAGATGACCTCCGGTTTAGTTTTGACGAACTTGTACTCGGCTGTCGCGAGTCACTGACAGTTTTAGAACAACAGCACTTCTAACTTCCTCCTCACGGGATCAGTCGGCCAACAATAACACACTCTCACCCACAACGGGGTCAGCCAAGACGGCGGGAAGTATTTCTGGTGTTACTGCGATTCAAATGTTTTTGGGACGATCAGTTTCTCTCATGTGCAGCCACATAGTTCAATTTTGGGCTTGCAGGTGTGAAAGTAACGGATCGTATTTCGGCCAGAACAAAACGCTATTACAATGTAAACACGGCTGCGTGCGCATATTTCAAACGTATACCTTTCCCTCAGAGAAATCCTAATCAAAATTCTTAAATCGAAGTACCACTGGTAAAATCCTCCGCCATGTGGCTTAACCCCCGTGCAATAACACACACTGGCTGGCCGCGCCTGGGCCGCATGGGGCCGGGTCGTGTAACGGGAAGTAAATTGCAAGGAAAGCAAGGGCACTGTTAGTTACCCGGACAGTATGGCTAGCCAGCGTTGCCTTTCCCTAGTAGATCGCGCTGTACTCAAAGCAGCCACAGTAAATATGGTCCGCTTTCGTAAACTTTCAAAACAACCTGTTACCCGGCCTTTTAACAGACGCTGCCACTGATGTAACCCGCCATTCAATCGTTTTTCACTGTTGAAAACCTTGAGAAATCTTAGAGGGATATTGTTTATGAGCCGTTTCTACAGATCCTGTCCGCGCACAAGCGGTAAATTCGGTTGTGAAACTGAGAAGCGTGTCGCCATTTCAATGCCTTACAACCACTGCTTCCTAAACCAGTAAGGCCGCCGGGGAAATCCACACTGTGGCATGTGCGGCAGGTATGAACTGTGAACTGAAGCGGCCTGAGAGGACTTGAACGAGCGACTTCCACTTCAGTCCAGGCATGAGCCGTGTGGCGCCTCGCAGTAGAGGTAAATAGCTGTCATCTGGTCGTTTCAGTATTGACTTTATAAAAAAAAAAAGGATGTCATTACCAGGTTGACACTGAGGACACAAATGCGCCCACACAAACCGTCGCCCACACAAACCTCAGTCCTGCTCGTATTGTGTGCATCTCGTCGTGTTATTTTTCAAGAGCTTGAAAGTTGACTGACGTTTTATGTCTGCCAACCTTGCAGTCATTGTCATCGTACATCAGTCTTTACTCAGTGCAACTCTCGCCTGACACGTGGTCAGTCCTGCTTCTCACTGAGACGTTGAAACGTAAAATGTGAAATGCTGTGAGCGGCAGACTGTACGGCGTGCAGATGAAGGTCAAGGAGACACTTGTGTACTGCAGAGTACTGTGGCGGCGTGAGGCGAGTGCATTATGTTCTTGGCAAGTGTTCTGTTTTGAGGACTTGTGAACCAACGACCTTTTTCATTGCTTCAATATCCACTTCAGGTGATATACGCAACTTTTATCGTCGCCAGGTAGGTCTCTGTCTCTGTCTCTCTATGTCTCTCTCTCTCTCTCTCTCTCTCTCCGAGGCTCTCTCAGTCTCACGTGTGCCGGCGGTCACTGAGTCAGTGTGTGTGTGTGTGTGAGAGAGAGAGAGAGAGAGTGAGTGTGCATTTGTGTGTGTGTGTGTGTGTGTGTGTGTGTGTGTGAGAGAGAGAGAGAGAGAGCCGGAGAGAGAGAGAGATAGAGAGAGAGAGAGACACACACACACACACACACACACACACACACACACACACACGCGTACGTATCACACAGAGTGCAGCACTGTGACAAGTATCATACTATATATATATTACCAGTGTAAAAGCATCACTGAACTTATCTCACTTGACTTAGTATCTCGTTTAACTTATCTCACTTCATCCGAGTGAAAGTTAGACAATCGCCATGGCCAGCCTTGACGGATTGAACACGTGTGACTGAGTGGCCATTAAACGGGCTAATTCCATCTTTCCAAAGCCAACTTATGCTTTAGAGCAGTGTCGCGCATGAGTGTTCATGTACGCTCGAAATAATAATAATAATAATGAGTATTGTATAGGCGCTTTACCCAATTTCATGAATCGGCTCAAAGCGCCGCGAACTGAACCCAACACGCACTCTCACGTGAATCACACGCATTCTCTCACACACTTGACATAAACACGTGGTGCGAAGGGTCAGCTCAGCTATTTAAATTTCGGAATTTAGAATTGCATTTATTTTTCAAATATGGTGGGCTGAACATTTCCAAAGCAGAGGGGGAGGAAGCCGGAGTACCCGGAGAGAACCCCCGACGATCGGCCCGAATGAACGGTGCCACATACGAGAAGGAAAAATTCTGTCTAAATATTTGTACCGGCCTATTTCTCGTTACCCCGTCTTTGCTATCGCCTTTACGTGGTGGAAAAAGACGTTAAACTCCTAAACAAAAGTCACCAGTTACACCCACACTGTCAGTTACTGTCCAAGTGTCTTGACTCTTGAGTGGTGTGATGATAGATGCCACGAAAACAGCTCAGAACAACCGGTGAGGATAAAACTAGTAAGCCCTTCATGTGAAACCGGACCAGGGACATTTTGATTTCCTCCTGCGTGTTTCGATAGCACATCCAAATTACACAGACCCACAGCCGGTTGCTAAGTTACCGATACAACCGTTGTGGGATGACAACTACCCAGGGTCACAGCGATCAAACAAGTGGGCGAAGTAGGCAGAACGAAATAGCCTTTGCGCAGCTCCCCCTATCTTTTTTTATTTTTTTTTAACCTGAATACTGCGCGACAAAAATGGCAACAGATTGCTTCCGACTGTCTGAAGTGGGTTAAACCCCGGAATGATTTCCTGATCAAATGAAAAAAGGGCCTATGAACTTCTCAGCTCCATGGCGATTAGGTCCTTTTCTTACCGACTGACGCGCTATATATGCGTGATAACTGGACAACTCAGCACTGACGCTAGCACAAAACGGATCGAGCCATTCGTGCACTCACACGCACACGCACTGTTAGTGTTGTGTTGTTTATCACACACACACAAAAATGTCAGTCGTGACAAGGAAGTATGACAGTGTGGGTACAGGACTAGGAATCATGAATGAACACGATGAAGTCTGTACTTGATCGATCAATTGTTACTGACATCCGGGACAGAAAACAATAGCAGCTGATGAAGGAATTTAATTAACGGCCTGGCCCGCCTGCTCCCGTGGTTGAGTCGATCCGGCCGGGACCACTGAAAGTGTCTTCTCCCAATTTTGATGTAGACTCTTCCACCTGTATATACCCCCTCCCCCCCCCCCCCCACACACACACATTACTAGTTTCCAGCCCATCCCCTCCCTTCACGTCTCCATCCTGCCACTCTAATCATGAATGAAGGTAATGAAATCTTTACTTCAGTGGCTGATTCGGCCGGGTTATGACAACCGGCATAAAGAAATAGCAGCTGATGAAATCATCATCATCATCATCATCATCGTCGTCGTCAGTCTGTGTGTGTGTGTGTGTGTGTGTGTGTGTGTGTGTGTGTGTGTGTGTGTGTGTGTTGCGTCTTTCCAGGTTGTCTTCAAGTTCTCGGTGAAGGCTTAGTTTACTCGTAACGCACGTGCACTATTATCTGGCGACCGGCAGAGCCGACAGACAGATCGCCCATAGTTTACACAATCCGTGACTAAACACACAGAAACTTCCTTGATCGTGGCAGGTCATAGTCCACCCGTCTCCCTTAGCGACAATTATACCTTTCTACAACCCTCAGCTAGTCACCCGACCTGTCTCACTAGGGGGTGGTCGAGGTGGCGTTGTTTTGTTTTGGTTTGGTTTGGTTTGTTTTTGTTTTATCATTTTTGTTGTTGTTGTTTTTGGTTCGTTTGTTTTTATTTTTTTGTTGTTGTGTTGGATTTCGTTGGGTGTCTTTTGTGTGTGTGTGTGTGTGTGTGTGTTTTGTTGTGCTTCCTCCCCCCCCCCCCCGTTGCTACTTGTGTTCAAAAGTTTTAACGACTTCTGTCAGGTAAGCCGTGCGTCCTGGTGGTAGCTGAATTTCAGTTTGCCTGTGTGAAAGAAATGGTCAGCAAAAAGAGTACAGCATGAGCGTATTTCAAGCATGTGCTTTTACACGCAGTCACGGTCGTCGTCAAAACCTTTTTGAATCGTAGTACCACCGCCAAAAAGAAGTCCGCAATTTTGATACCACCCCCTCCCTGCCCTATAAACACATTGACTCCCAGTGGCGCGTGGCACCTGAATGCTGTACTGCCGACGACTACTGCGTTTATCCGCGAACAAGTTCACAGCTCAGAGACTGATAAGAGCGTACACATTGTGACAGGTGGGAAGCGCAAACACTGACTAGTACATCAATGACGCGGAAATCTGGGGGAATCCCCAACCCATCTGCTGTGTCAGACAGTGCACGGCCGGAATCTCCAACACTGGCCCCATTTACATTAGCTTAAAATACCGCCCTGAGAGCGCTGTGAGAGCGCCCTGTCGCGTTTACACTTGGACAAACCGCTCCGAAAGCACACCGTTCTCAGACTACCTGCAGTGGGTAGTCTGAGGGCGCTCTAGCTTAGCCGGTCGCTTTCGTCACTGACGTCACGTGGGGCCCTGTGTCACCGTAGCAACAGGCCATTTTTGCAAATGGCGAAAGATCGTTGTTTTTCTGCCAGGCATACAAAAACACGTGCTTTCTGGGCGCTGCCATCTTGAATATGTCACATTCCTCGAGAGCACGTGACGTATCAGCTCCCCTTCCACGATTGTGTAACGTAAACGCCTTGGAGAGCTCTCAGTACGGTGCGCTTTAGGGGCGCCCTCAGAGCGCTCTATAATGTAAATGGGGCCACTGTCTCTGATTGTATCTTATCCCCTGCTAGGAACGCATTGTTGGGAACTTTCACGCTCTCAGTTTCCACCGAATGGTTCATGTTCAGGCATAAAACAACGTGTGGAGAGTTTTTCATCGCGTGTGTTTGATCTGTGCATCAGACGGAATCACTGAGTCACTTGGATCACAATGTAGCATCTGAAACCATAGTGCTGACTCTGGCCGGCGCTAGAAGAGTACCGCGCACTGAGCAGACGACATTCATTTGATTGTGGACTGGGGAGCAGCTAGACTGCGCTGATTGGTTGCTATATTTAGAAGATTTTTCGAGTCCCAGTCTGTTCTGTCACGGCGGGTCGTTTTGGTCGAGCTGTCTTGGGTTTGTCAGTGTCTGACATCGTAGCACTTACACGCCTGCACAGTGACAGCATCTCAGAGGCTGGCACTGAGCCAACACTGAGGAGGCCTTACTCAGCGACGCGAATATCTCGGGCCGAAGGAGTCAGCCATGGGCTTGCGGCAGGGTCATCTGCTGAGTCGGAGAATATGAATTTCATGTGTGTTCGTGTGTGTTTGTGTGAATATTACGCTGTCCACACTTGCGAATGTCCTCCGAGTGTTTTTTGTTTCATAAAAGCTCGTTTTGCTGCCGCCAATATACATTTTTTCTCCCTTTTCTGTTTGCACGCATCGTATATTTTTGTTTAATATTATTGTTGTACCATTTATGCATGTCTTATCCCTTTTTACTTTGTCCAATCTTCCACACCCCGATAGGGAAGAACGGAAGAAAATCTTTTGACGTTTGACTTTGGCTGGCTCGCACGGTTTCTACATCCGGCAGAGCAGTGGAAGAAACACCATGGTACGGTTCTCTGATCATAATCAGATATGTGTGATTTGCTTATACATACTACGTAGGCTTGTGACTGTACCAAGGAAGTCAGACTACGGCATGTGCTTACTATGTTATCGGCACAGCGCATGTCAGCAAACTAAATACATATGTACCATTGGAGATGTGCCAGTTGAAATGAACAGCACGGTATTCCAACGATGTCAGTGTGTGACGTGTGTCTGTGCCTATCATTCTATAGACATTTCAGTCTCGGGCGGGGAGCCGGGGTGGTCGAATGGTAGAGCGTTGGACTTCTAACCCTCGGGTGATGAGTTCGATCCCGGCTGGGGCCAAATATTTGTGCTGGCTTTTTCATCGTTGCCCCGTCTTTGATATCACCCGTATGTGGTGGAAAAGGACGTTAAACCCCTAAACACCCACACCACCCACCCCAGTCTCGGGCAGTTGTCAGTTCCTTGGCACAGTTCCAGTTAAAAGTCAGCTGGATTGTATTTACACGAAATCAGTTGTACGAGGATGACATATGCATGATGTAGTACATGTGCACTCTTTAGGTACAGTCATAATTCACGTGTGAGTGAATTATGGATTTTAAACCATGACCTGTAAGAGTGGTAGAGTGATATATATGTTAAGTAAACAGACGTTTGCTGCAGTTCCTCCAATGACAAAAGAGAAAATCTAAAAGGGAACACACACACACACGCACGCACGCACACACGTACGCAGGCACCGCCCCCCCCCCCACACACACGCACGCACGCGCACGCACGCACGCACACGCACACACGGTACGCAGCCCCCCCCCCCCCACACACACACACGTACGCAGCCCCCCCCCCCCCCCCCACACACACACACACACGCACGCACGCACGCACGCACGCACGCACGCACTGCACACACACACACACACACACACACACACACGTACGCAGGCACCCTCCCCCCCCCCACACACACACACTGACAAACTCACTATTTCCAACCGGTCGTTGCGCTTGCTAACTGTATTAACTTACAAAATCGTGAATACGTTTTGAAGTGCACATATATTATCGTATTACCCAAGACCCTGAAGTGTTGTTGGTTATAAATGTGAGCTGTTCGTCTGCTTGAAGAGTCATTACCCCCTTTCCACACAACTTGTGTCCACAGTGGTGGTCTCAGTGTAAACGGTCTTCAGCACAACGGAAGAAGATATAGATCTTTTACTAGACAGCAGGGGCGCCGGAAGATGTTGGGGGGGAGGGGGGGCAGAATCTCGGAGGGGGGAAACGTTGCCCGAAGAAAGTGAAAAGCGGGGGGGGGGGGGGGGGGGGGAGGGGGGCGATCAAATGCTGCGTAGACAAAAAAACCTTTACGAACCAGGGACGTTGCCCGAAAAAAGTGAAAAGCGGGGGAGGGGGGGGGGGGTATCAGAGGAGCGGACAGCTTTCGGTCCGCAAAAACAGAAGTTCTCTGTTGGGTGGGATGAGGGAGAGAGCACTAAGAAGGGGTAGGGGGAGAGGTAGGGGAAGGGGGGGGGCAAGACCATGGCTTTGCCCCCCCTCTTGCCATAGTCACCTGATTTTCCAGGGGGGGGGGGGGGGCAAAAAAGACACTCTTGCCCCCCCCCCCTGCTTGGGTACAGGGGGGGTAGCTGCCCCCCCCCCCCGTTCCGGCGCCCCTGGACAGTTGCCAAATACACAAGACTCAAGTTACACAATACTTGGGAGACAAAATATACTGCTGTACTGAGACATTTAACAGCCTGCTACATCGTAGATACCGGGTGGGGTGGGTGGGTGTTTAGGAGTTTAACGTCCTTTTCCACCACATAGGGTGATATCAAAGACGGGGCAGCGATGAAAAAGCCAGCACAAATATTTGGCCCCAGCCGGGATCGAACTCACGACCCGGCCGAGCATTAGAAGTCCAACGCTCTACCATTCGACCACCCCGGCTCCCCCACACTTGGGAGACAAAATATACTGCTCTACTGAGACACTTTAACAGCCTGCTACATTGTAGATACAATGTTATCTACCGTCAAATTGTAAAAGGATCGAAGTGCTGATGAAACCTATGGTGCGTATACTCTTTGTGAAACCAAATGACGCTGGATAAATTATGTGTGCTACAGTATTTTACGTCACTCCACTTCCTTTTTCAAATTTGAATATCGTGTTTGCTGACCTGATCAGGCCCACCAGGCCTCGGGGCTGAGGTTATCAGTGCACTGTTGACAGCAGTGTTTGGAGCGAGCATGTGAGAAAGCTGTGAAAAATACCTACAGTTACCAACTTGTTGCTTCCTGTTTGATTTAAAGGCACCAGGCTCACCGTTTCAGTTGTCACAAATCGATCGGAACGTTTCAGGTTATGTTAAAAGCCCATTTTCCGACACCACGACTTTATATCCTTGGGAACTGCAAGAGGACAAAATTAATGTCCTAAATGACTGTAAACACTTAGGACATGTGTCCCGAATATTGTCCTCTGTGGCAAAAACGAACGAAAAAAGCTGTCGTCATTAATTATGTTTCACACGGAAAACCCGACAAGTCAACTTCGAAGGAATATAACTCACTGTTAAGGGTGGGTGGGTGAGTGTTTGCAGGTTTAACGTCCTTTTCCACCACATACGGGTGATATCAAAGACGGGGCAACGATGAAAAAGCCAGCACAAATATTTGGCCCCAGCCGGGATACGAACTCACGACCCGAGCATTAGAAGTCCAACGCTCGGCCACGACGCCTCCCCAACTCCCTGTTAAACTACTGTAACTCCGAGCTGAACATTTTTCGATATCTGGATGAATGATTGTTCGTTTTCCCCGCTGTGCCATTCATCTTGCATGTAATATCAGCCGTACAAGGAAGTGTACGTTGTATGTGGGATCTTCAATTGAAAGTGGTTTGAATAGAGCTAGCTGCCTGGATGTAGGGTAGGTTGTGGCGAAGAACCCCTTGGTGAACCGTACTGTTGTATGTGATATTTTGTTGGTTGGGGAAAGTGCATTCAAAATTAGTAGCTTACTAATGAAAGTCGCAGATTCCCTCATGATCGAACTTTTAAGTAAAATAAAATAAAACCCACACGATTTATTTAGGTGAATTAAGATAAAGGCGCACGTGTTTGTCTCTCATAAATGTGTACGCTTGAGTTAAACTGGCTAATTCCAACTTTGCGAGGGGAGCCGGGGTGGCCGAGTGGTAGAGCGTTGGACTTCTAATGCTCGGGTCGTGAGTTCGTATCCCGGCTGGGGCCAAATATTTGTGCTGGTTTTTCATCGTTGCCCCGTCTTTGATATCACCCGTATGTGGTGGAAAAGGACGTTAAACACCAAACACCCACCCACCCACCCACCCAACTTTGCGACATTGTGGAACAGTTTCGCTCGTGAGTGTGTACCTGTGCGCTCGAAATACTTCATCTTGATGATAAGTGCAGCGATACATTGTCGATACAATGTTGTTTACACTTTGCGCGAGCGATCGAACATTCAAATTCGACCACTGTTGTTACACTGCTGAAGCGCTCAGGGCGGTCGCCGCATCATCGAGTACGCTTCTGTTGGCTCAGTGCCAGCATTACAGACACTGTCACTGTCCAGGTGTCTAAGTGATGTGATGACAAATACCACGAATACAGCTGAGAATGATCTATGATATAAAAAAAAAATGGTAGCATTAACGCCTTTAAGTTGATGAAGCAGATTTTCGCCTGTGGCGTAGGGGTGGGGATGGGGGTGGGGGTAGGGGAGGGTGGGGGGTGGGACATAAACTGGATTGATGGACGCGTCAGTTTCAGTTGAAGAAGTCTTGGGAAGAAGTCTTAGATGGCCTCGCCATAAGTATCATTTCTCATTTAATGTTATAACCATAAAAGAATAAAAATGGAGAGTTTGAAAGCATGATTTTTTAAATTTTATTTTACTTTATTTATTTATTTATTTATTTATTATTATTATTTTTTTTTTTTTTGGGGGGGGGGGTAATTTACCTCTCCTTATTACAGTATTTGATATTCTCTCTCTCTCTCTCTCTGTTTTGGGTGGGGGGGGGGTGCGGTTAAGGGGTGAGGTAGGAAGAATCCACTGAACAGTGCCCCATGCAGACGTCATGTGCAGCTTCGGTATCTGACTATCTCGTTACATTTCAGAATGACATCCACCGATGACACAACAAAACCCCATGAACATTGGCCTTGACTGCGTGATAATTCTGTTTTAGCGGCAAGCACGGGTGTTTTGGGCGTACTATGATCCGCTTGTCAAATGTATGTATACGTGCTGATATACAACACGTAGCTGATTGGCTGCTTGTGCCGTTGCTGATAACTTCCGCAGCGCGCCCCAGATCGAACAAAAAGACATAAGGGTGATCTTCGTCAGACACATGAAAAGTAGCGAGTGTACTAGTGAGCAGACAAAATGGCAGACACCCCAAAAGAACGCCGTACTATGAAACAGCCGTCTGTTCCTTTGGACTTCAGTTACGAGGAGTTTCGGAAACAGTAAATATGTCATTTTGTTTGGGTCTGTTCTGTCTTGACATTGACACGGTATTTCCTTGTTTCGTGTCTTCTGCGCAGCGAATATCTTTGCATTATCCTGCATTCGTGTTTGCAGTCATGCAGGCTATGACACCATATACCGCCCATGCCTGTTGGGTGTTCAAACTTCATAACATTAATGAAGAAGTGGGTTATCTAAGCAACGTAGTAATTTACTGCATGTAATGCAGAATGTGGTTTATGTCGTTTTGTGTTGCTGCTTGCAGTGTACCTTTTTCATTACTTCGCCATTTTCTTACTCCCCCCCCCCCCCCCCCCCCCCCCCCCCCCAACCCCCCCCCCCCCCCCCCCCCCCCCCCCCCCCCCCCCCCCCCCCCCCCCCCCCCCCCCCCCCCCCCCCCCCCCCCCTATAATCATTCTTTTGGGCAGCCGGATGCATACAGTAATATCACAGAGTATCATCTGATACTGAGCTTTATCCAGTCTCTCTGTTAAATGTCTCTGCTGCAGCCTGCAGAGGCTGCTGTATGTATGTATGTACGTACGTACGTATGTATGTATGTATGTATGTATGTATGTATGTATGTATGTATGTATGTACGCACGCACGCACGCACGCACGCACGCACGCACGCACGCACGCACGCACGTATGTATGTATGTATGTATGTATCAGTATGTATGTATGTATGTATGTATGTATGTATGTATGTATGTATGTATGTATGTATGTATGTATGTATGTATGTATGTATGTATGTATGTATGTATGTATGTATCAGTATGTATGTGTACATGTGTGTATTTATGTATCATGTGAGTACCACTGTTTCGTACGTGTATCGCCATCATCATGGATATGATGTTTGTAAGAATGTATTGAGACTGTATGCTTGACTGTGTGTACGTAACGGTTTTGCTATTGTAAGAGCTCCAACAGGAGGTTGGGCGCCGGACAAATCCTCATTATCAATATCGCAAAACTCTAAGGCTGTTTGCGTAGTCAATAGATGTTCCGCCTGGCCACTGCAACCATTTTCGTGACTTCAGTGGCGGATTCCAATAGGAGAGGACTATGACTTTCTTTGGCTTAACGCTTCCATACTTGATCATGAATGTCTTCAGTGGCGGATTCCAATAGGAGAGGACTATGACTTTCTTTGGCTTAACGCTTCCATACTTGATCATGAATGTCTTCAGTGGCGGATTCCAATAGGAGAGGACTATGACTTTCTTTGGCTTAACGCTTCCATACTTGATCACGAATGTCTTCAGTGGCGGATTCCAATAGGAGAGGACTATGACTTTCTTTGGCTTAACGCTTCCATACTTGATCACGAATGTCTTAAAAATAGAAAAAAAAGCAAGTGTACACGCGACTTCGGGCATATAACACTGAAAAGTACAGAGAGATCTGTCAACTACATGGAAGGCGTCGGATCCACATGAATAAGGACGTAGATCTGACTGGGATAAGCTCAGATTTTTTTTACCCCCCCCCCCCCCCCCCCCTAGTACTACACTTGGATGACAAACTGAAAGTCGCTAAAAATAGCCACTAATCAGCGCTGTCTAGATGGTCGTAAGTCCGCAGCCACATAATGTCGTCTGCTCAGTACGCGGTGTGCTTATACGTACACAAAAAAAAAATATATATATATACGCCAGCCAGAGTCAACACAATGGTTTCATACCCTGTATTGTGTCCCGAGTGAATCCTGATGAACGGATTAGTGGCACTGGCCCTCAATACCTTTCCGACCTCCTTCACATGTACACTCCCTCCCGACAACTGCGTTCATCCTCTGACACCTACATATTCCAGATTCCCTCCTGCAGAACTAAACCATTCGGTCAGCGTTCCTTCCGTTACCAGGCCCCTGTTACTTGGAATCAGCTCCCTCTTACAATCAGAAACAGTTCAAACTAGGAAACCTTCAAGTCCCGACTGAAAACCCATCTCTTCACCCTCTCATAGCCGTGCCATGTTGTCGTTCTGCTGGTGTGAGTGCGTGTGTGCGCAGGGAACGTGTGTGTGTGTGTGTGTGTGTGTGTGTGTGTGTGTGTGTGTGTGTGTGTGTGTGTGTGTGTGTGGATATGAGTTTTTATTAGTTTTTATCTGTTTTATCAGTTTTACCTGTGTTTATCTGTCTTTAGTGCTTTTTATGTCTTAATATGAATAAATATGTATTTTATGTAAAGCGCCTACAGCTTAGATAAGATTAGGCGCTATATAAATATTCTATTATTATTATTATTATTATTATTATTATTAAGCGCATTCGACGAAAGGTTTTCCACAGAGTTGTTGTGTGCCTGAAAAACGCATTGAGACTTCAAAGAAACCACTGCTGCCATTTCAAGGCTTAAATTCATTCAGGGAAAAATTCTGTGTTTAGAACAGGTGCGCTTGTGACCGCGCCTGTTCGCCCGAAATAGCCTATTTTAGAGATTAGTAAAGCTCCGAATACAACACACTGACGTTTGACGGCCGTGTAAACGAAGAAAAGTCAACCGTCCGTATTAGACGTCCGCCATGTTTGTCGATTGTCGTGTGTGACCATGCCACCGGCTTCTGCAATTTGGCTCCAGTCGGCTGAACGCAAGTCTGTCTGCGCGTGTATTTGTGTATGTGTCTTAGTGATATGTGATGCTAGACACGAGAGCCCGCATGTAAAAGTCGGGGTTAGGGAGTGTAGCCCCGGGTTAGAGTCTAACCTCGAACTAAACTAGCTCTAGGGTTAAATTTACTGTTTTTTTGTTTTTTAAATCAGGAAGCGGGTCCATTCCAGCAAGGTACCTATGCCGTTATAGAAGGCTTTTTGTCTTTCTTTCTTCGTTTCCTTTTTTTAAAATTTAATTTTGTGCCCATAGCCGTGGGTTAAATTAACCTTGAGTTCTACATACGGGCCCAGCAAAACAGCCCAGAACTATCCGTGAGCCTAAAAATGCTAACAATGGGGCCTTTAAATAACCAGCGAAGTATCTGATAATATCAAGAAACGGCTGAGCCGCGGAATTGTTGATACGAGGAACAAACGACTAGGCTTACAACCACTGCACCCTGATTACAAAAACTACAGCTTTTCGTCAAAACTAATGCTCGTCAGTTGACCCTTCCTAGCGAGTGAGACACAGATAGTGATCGCTGAGTGAATTAGGGAGTTTTCCGCGTTCCAGTGTTGCGTGATTCATCCAGTGAAATATGGGCGGAGATCTGTTTGCTGCATGTCGATAACACACGTCAGGGACCAAACCGAAAAGACTGCCTCAGCTCTGAGGTAGACTGTGGGCTGTAACTGTGTCCCTAACCCTTGCTGTGCAGTTGAGAGGACTTGATTTGTCGGGTTTGTCCCAGTGCTGAACGGAACGAAGGCTGCTCCATCTTCTTCCGGTATTTTCTGTAATAACCCACCAATACGCACACTGACGCGCATTCTAGTACTTACTCTTGAGCCTCACGGGGTGAAGTCAAAATGGTTGCTAGTGTTTCCCGTGCTGCTGCACTCCAAATAGTGGCACCGCCAAATCAGAGTGTGTTCAGGCCGTAGCACCGAGTGCTTCCATTTTCAAATTTGAGTAGCACCGAGTGTTTCCAACGGACTTTGGTCTGTTGGCGTGAAACTGAGAACGGGTGGGGTGGGTGTTTGGGGGTTTAACGTCCTTTTCCACCACATAGGGTGATATCAAAGACGGGGCAACGATGAAAAAGCCAGCACAAATATTTGGCCCCAGCCGGGATCGAACTCACGACCCGAGCATTAGAAGTCCAACGCTCTACCATTCGGCCACCCCGGCTGTCCCCTGAGAACGGATCCGTTTATCAACCAGATACAGATTTCAGCTAACGCGTGACTAAAATACAAAGACTTTAACGAACGCGTGACTACACCACAAAGACTTTGACTAGCGCGTCACTGCAATACAAAAACTTTGAGTTTGACCAACGCGTCACTACAATACAAAAACTTTCAGTTTGAGTAATGCGTCACTGCAAAACAAAGACTTTCACTAACGCGTCACTCCAATACACAGACTGTGACTAACGCGTCACTACAATACACAGACTTTAACTAACGCGTCACTACAACACAAAGACTTAAACTAACGCGTCACTACAAAACAAAGACTTTGATTAACGCTTCACTACAAAACAAAGACTTTGATTAACGCGTCACTACAACACAAAGACTTAAACTACCGCGTCACAACAAAACAAAGACTTTGACTAACGCGTCACTACAATACACAGACTTTGTCTAACGCGTCACTACAAAACAAAGACTTTGACTAACGCGTCACTACAATACATAGACTTTGACTAACGCGTCACTTCAAAACAAAGACTTCGACAAACGCGTCACTACAATACAAAAACTTTGAGTTTGACTAACGCGTCACTTCAAATCAAAGACTTTGACGAACGCGCCACTACAGTGCAAAGATTCAATGCGTGCTCAATATCTCAGGCATAATTATGGTTTTCCGTGACAGCAATCATCAATTTTTTTTTTTTAAAGCGGAGTAGCACCGAAAACACTGACTTCAAATTTGACTGCACACCGCGAGTGTCGGTGGTCCTATATTTACATGCTCTTGAGTGAGACCGCACAATGTCTTTCCCGTGAACCAGCGACAATATTTCCTTTTGAAATGAAGGCTATTGAAACTTGCCAGCATGGGGTGTTCCGACTTCCAAATCCCTGCGAAAGAAAAAAGCCAGACAACCTTTTCCTCCTGCTCTGACAGCTCTCTAAATTACGCCACCGGTAAACAAGTGTGAAAGACTGAAAGGCTGAAAGGGTTTTTAACCTTGCTTAGAAGTGCAGTGTGTAAAAACAGCTCAATGCACAGCCAGTCAGGATAAACAACATCAACAGCAAGCAACTCCTAGTGCAGAATGGGCATTCTTCCTCAAAGCAAGCTGGGTTTCAACTCCGCGTCGGACATCGGTCATAGTAGAGCGACTAGTACGCATGTAGCCTTCTACTGGCTCAGTGCCAGACTGAGACAGGACATGATTCTGCAGGTGTCTTAAGTTGTACAGTACTAGACATCACCAAAACAGCTCAGACTGATTTCTTAGTGTAAATGTGTTGGAAGATGTGCCCTTAAAAAAAGAAACCTATCATGTTCATTCTTCAGTGTTCATTTATGTATATCTGTTCTTCAGTGTTCATTTATGTATATCTGTTCTTCAATTTCATTTCTGTATTTGCTCCTTCAATTTCATTTATGTATTTTTCTTCTTCAATGTTCATTTTTGTATTTTTCTTCTTCAATGTTCATTTATGTATTTCTCTTCTTCCAAACAGATGCCGTGAAAAAGCCAGGACTATGACGTCACCTAGTGACCTCATGCTACTGCAGACGTCAGACGGGGCGGCGTGGGGCAGCTACCTGTCACAGAAACTGGACGCCTTCTCCAAGGTGACCCACCGTTCTCTCCTCCTGGACGAGCAGGAGTACGAAAACCCACCGGAAGTGACGAAAGCATGTCGCGAATCGACAGTCGTGCTGCTTCTGGCGACCCCTGGGTTACTGGACTACATGACAGACAAGGCCGGGTGGTTCTCGAAGACTCTGCAGGAAGTCTCCTCCACCAGCGCCATCGTGGTGATCTTGCTGCTGGAGAAAGATGACGTGGACGAAGTGACCGGGAACACATACAACACATCCAACTGGAAGTACTTTGATCCCGGTTACCACGAGCCTGACGTGCGCAAGATGGTGGCCGATGTGTTGGACGTTCTGGAGGAGTGTTTGAGGGACAAACGGAAGAAGGCGGAGGCGGAGGGAGCTGGGAAAGTTACTGCTGGAAAGCCACGTAGTGGAAAAGATCCCCCACGGACAAAGTCTAAGTCCAGAGGTTCTGTGGAGCTCATACCACATACCATATACCAGGTGCGTGCTTCCACGTCCACGTTTGGTCCGTCTGTCGTTCTGTGCTGTTCATTTCTTTTGTGTGTGTGTGTGTGTGTGGGGGGGGGGGGGGGTTGCTGCCCCAACTTTTTGCCAGTTCCAGTGGTGTTCCTCCCAGTAATGGGTGGAATCCACGAAGGGCTCGGAAACTGGGGAATTTTTTTTATATTATGCATGATGATGGAGATGAGGATGATTGTAAGATGATGCTATGGAGGTCCGTGTGGTTTGGGACTGCGGGACGGCCGCATTTCACGCTTCCTGTCATAAATATCCCGGCATTAACCAGGCCCGGGAACTACGGCACCTGCCATGCCGGCCGTGTAATCATCCACATCATAAGACGTGTGATACCAAGGGAAGCGCCCCCAAAGTCGCACCCGTGAAGTGGGTGAATCTCGGCTGTGTGTTTTGGGAGTTTAACGTCCTTTTCGACCACGCATGGGTGATAGCAAAGACGGGGCAAAGAGAAAAAGGCCAGCACAAATATTTGGCCCCGACCGGGATTCGCACTCACGACCCGAGCATTGAATGTTCAATGCTACATGTATATCATTCGGCTATCCCTGCTCCTCTTTTACACGCATGGCAGCGTCTTCCAAGTTCAGATCATCTGCATACTGATGTTTCACATAGAGATGTTATTTTCATGAGTGTAGAATAGTCAGAGAACACGTGCAGCATTTCTGATTGTCTTCAGTTATTCAGAGAGAAGTGAGGACTGGAAGTAAATGTGGGTTAACCTGCTGAAGTGTTTTCTTTCTCACACAGACCAATGAGAAGGTGGCAGTTGTTTTCGCAGAAGAAACGAAGGGAGAAGTGACACTCAAGATCGACGGTACCGAAAATCAGCCTCAGTTGAAGCGGATTAACCCTTTTGTGTTTACCTTTCACGCGCCTGGTACGTTGAAGATCTTTATTATGTTTCTGGGTTAAAGGTCTGCAATTTCAACAAAAAGCCACAAACAGGTTTTAATTTTTTTTTAAAAGCTGTCCGACTATGCAAAATGCACAGTCAACTCTGTCACAGTCACGGAGTTTCGGCGTCCCTGAAACCCGTATAAAAGCCAAGGGGAGCCTGATTTCACAGATCAGTTTGCTTTTTGACACTGAGCGAGAAAGATCGCAGTGACTAGTCTTCTCGTGCAGCACGCATCACCCGTTAGACGCTGTAGCGATGTGTCTCGCTCACTGACCAAAAGCACAGTGAAGTCACTGCAAACTCACGCTTTGGTTTTATAAGGGTCTCTGAAGCGCTGAAAACTCCGCAACTGTGGCACAGTTGCTTGCATTATACACAGTCGCAGGAGTCGCAGTTTAAAAAAAAACAAATGACAATGTTTGCGGCTTTATGTTGAAATTGCAGACCTTTATTGTATCTTTTCACTTGCACGTGAGCAGAGACAAATGGAGACAGAGACAGGAAGCGAAAGTACTGTAGGGATTTCCATTGAGTAACTCTTCCTTACTTAATCATTTCGATGACTAAATCGCTCGCCTTACTCCCCTCTGTGCACTACATCAGGCATTTCTTTTATCAGTAGAATGTGTAAGTTATTCAGTAATTTTAGTGTCTCCCTCAATGCACTGTTTGGGTCAGAATACGTTTTCATGTTTCTCATATTTAGATACCCTCTTCTAAAGTGGTTTTCGGTCTTTCTGAGACTGTTCGAGGTAAACGATAAACGCTACCTGGAAACGTATGAACAAGACAGATAGCCACCAACATCGCCACGAAACGCCGCCAAGGAGCCGAGTCGAACACGCACACAACACACGAAGCTGAAGCTAGCGGACGTAAAGCGGCACAACACACTTTCACGAGGCAACACTCGAGAAGACGAACTACTGTTTTACTGCCTGCTGTGATGAAAATTCGAAGATATGACCTTCACAATGTGCACCCAGCGACTCTTGACGCTGTTGATTGTGTTCGAATTTGGCCACTTTTTCCCCCTGTTGCTACGGAGGCCGACGCTAGCAGCCACCAACACCAACACAAGAATTTAGCGCAGGACTATGTCCACGCAGATTGTAAACTTTTGAAATTATTCTTTGGAATATCGATTTTTGAAACTTGAATTTGCTGTGATGGCAGTTTGTTTCGACATGTAAGCTCTATTTATTTGGCCATCGCGGCCGTTTTCGAGACATAGCTGCTTCTACTTTTAGAGGAATACGACTTTCTTTCAGCCTACGGTCCATTTCCTGTACTGAGTGGGACTCGAAAAATCTTCTGAAAATAGCAACCAATCAGCGCCATCTAGCTGGTCCTCAGTCCGCAACCGTTGTCTGCTCAGTGCGCGGTACATTTCTACAACAACGTATACGCCGGCCAGAGTCACCATAATTTTTTTTTTTTTTTTTTTACTACACCTGTACTTTATTGTCCCTTTCGGGAAATTCAGGCTGCTTCCCCCGGGGGAAGCGCGTCGCCGCGGTGCAGCGCCACGCAATACCTATCCTTCCCTTTTTTTTTTTTTTTACAATTTTGCAATTTTGCTGGGGGAGGAAAGCCGGATAACCCGGAAAGAAACCCCCGATGAGCAGCCCGGTAGCCAGGAAAAACCGGTATCACATATATATCACAAGCTCGACCTGGGCTCGAACCCGAGCTTCATCGCCGTGACATTGGTGACGGGCCGTTCAGTAGCGCAGCGGCTAAATCCGACGCGCTACCTGTTAGACCACCGATCACCCCATGATTTCAGATGTAATATATTGTGACCAAAGTGACTGATTCTGATGCACGGATTAAGAGCATTCGTTGAAAAGTTTTGCACACGCTGCTTTATGCCTGTCTTACGTACTGACACTTGAAACTGAAACAACTCACCCGAATTCCTTTCGAGAGATGTGAATGACTCTGGGAGGGTCAATCAAACGTTCTCCTGCTCTCTTGAATCTTACCAGAGTAGGGGAGGAGGGGGGGGGGCAATTCACGCCTCGATGAAGTTGATCGTACATGAATATTTGTGTTTATTGCTTCACTTTATAACACATCTGTATCGATTCGCGCGTGTTGCCTGGTGTTCGTGCGAATGTAGGGCAAAACAATATTGTCTGCCAGTGTCAAAATATCGTACTTATTCTTTGCTGAGCACAACATTATGGTGAATTATGTCTCCCTGTAGTGGAAGTGGTTGTAAAAGTGCTTTAAAGCATCGTGCAGGTGGCCTTTTCAAAAGTGGCTGAGATGAATTGGCCCATATGTTTTTTGCCTGTCAGTCGTAGTTCGTGTTTGTCTGAGTACAGAATTGCAACAATGTCCAACATAAGTACCTTTTGGTCTATGAAGCGAATACAGTCTTACAGAGACTAGAACTCGTATTCAATCAATCAGTCACTCGTAATCAATCAATCAATCAATCAATCAATCAATCAATCAATCAATCAATCAATCAATAATGATAATAACAAGAACCATAAACACTTATACAGCGCCTGCTCTTGCCAAATAAACAAACAAAAACGACCCAGGACGCTAAAGCGAACACACACACACACACACACACACACACACACACACACACACACACACACACACACACACACACACACACACACACACACACACACAAACACACACACACACACATGGCCGAACATGGTTCGCGCGTGCGTGTGTGTATGTGGACAAAAATCTTGTTTCCGTCGAAAATGCACCTTGAGAATGTTATCAGGTCTGCCACGCCAAAATGTTCTTTTTCGGGATAATGATTGACTGGTTGATTGTTTGTTGTTTTTTTATTTTTCTTTTTAGGGATAATGACTGACTGACTGACTGACTGACTGACTGACTGACAGACAGACAGACAGAATGATTTTTTTTAATTCGTTTTTTTTGGTATATCTGACATATATATATATATATATATATCTGACATATATATATATATATATATATATATATATATATATATATATATATATATATATATATATATATAGAACAAACATTCATACTTTGGGGCTTACAAACATACACAGTTATATCATTAGAATCAGACAGAATGAATTTAACGTGAAACAAACAACGCCCCACATTTTCAGAGCTTCCCCCGGGCCAGCACAGCGTCACGACTTTCGTGGACGGCAAGAAACACAAGCGGTTGCAGCTGGTGTACCACAGTGTAGACGTGGCGTCCTTCACCAGCCCCAACTACCTGTGTCAATGTCTCAACGTCCCCGACAAGCAGGCGCTGGACCAGCGACTTCACGACGCTTTCACTGCAAGTGTTCCGGCCGACAAAGCTCTGGAGACCGTCTTTCAGCTTCTGCCTGATTCAGAGCCCACCGGTGAGTTTGCTGATTCTCACGTTCACATCGCAGAATGTCTTTAACACATTCTACACTGAGGCTATCAGTATACGTGTAGCACCAGCTGCCTGGGTCCCATGGTAACATTGCGTCATGTGGACCAAATGATTTTATATTTAGGGGAAGTGTTGTTTAGATGTTCTTTACTTTGACATCATCTTCAGCGGGTTGCCAAGGAAACCTGATAGCAGACATGTTGAAAAAAAGGGTGCTAACTAACTGTTACGACTAAAGTTCCCCCCCCCCCCCAACATTCCTCAACTTACTGGTAAATCTTTCCAAGGTGACGTAATCTACTGACGTTACTGCACCAGCATGTTCTGGGTTGGTCTAGAAATTTCCATCGAAATGCAGTGGCTTTTCGCGATCTCTACAACATTCAGCAATACCCCAGCCTGGTTGCCGGATAAAGGAAATTCGCACACTTATTGAGGTACTTGATTTTCCAACAGAAATTCGACACCGGTCCAGCGACGTGTACCCGACGTTACTACACTACGCAGCAGCGCAAGGTCTGTCCGAGTTTTGCTCCGCCCTCATGGAGTGTCCCGGAAGTTCTCGTGCATTCCGTGTCCTCAACAAGGACGGCCATGACCCTGCTGACATGGCGCTCGAGAACGACTTCCAGGAATTGGCTGACTACATCAACGACTTCATGGTGAGAGAGAGAGAGAGAGAGAGTTAATCCTTTTTTACCCAGTAATCTTTGCTAAGTAATCTTGGAATATGCGCGGTTTAAATGGCCGTCTGGGCGGAGGTTCAAAGCTCCACTCGTTAGGACCAAACGCTACAAACTCAGTTTTGTCCCAACTGCTATCCGTCTCCTGAATGAAGTCGTTTCTGGTTCTTTGTGGGGAGAGCTGCCGGTGATTGAGTGTCAGATATTGTGATATTTCTGTGTGCGTGTGCGTGTGTGTGTGCGTGCGTGTGTGTGTGTGTGTGTGTGTGTGTGTGTGTGTGTGTGTGTGTGTGTGTGTGTGTGTGTGCGTGCGAGCGTGCGTGCGTGCGTGCGTGCGTGTGTGTGTGTGATGTGATGAAGGAGGGTGGTGGTGTAAGTGGTATGTAGATAGTATTGGAATTTGAGTGTATTTAGTTACCGTAATTTCTATTTTAACCACCAGTATTATAAGCTCAGTTTAGTTAGTTGGTAATTAGTGGTGAATCAATTTTATGCATTGTGTCCTTTCTTATCACTTTTAGTTTGCTCAACTTATATTAGTTATACATCGTGAAGTTTCCTTTAAATATTAACCCTTTATTTTATTAAAGTTTACATGCCAAAAACAAATTTGTTCTTAATGGACACAATAAAGTCGTTTGAATTGAATTGAATTGAATTGAAATATTGTGGGTTTTCTGTACAGGATCTCCTGACAGCCAATGAAATTTACGGACGATACATGGTCATGAACCCACTGGAGGGAGGTGAGTACTGCTTTGCACGTAAACACTGCCTGTAATTTGTATGTCTGTGCGTGATAATACCTGATTTAGAGTTCTCACATGGCGATCCAAATTGGTCGGTGTACCTAGGGGAACCCTGGGCTCATTTCAGCGGAAACAAATTAGGAAATCGGAGTTTAACGTCCTTTTTAAACACCAATCAGGGTGACCAGAAAACACTTACAAGACAGGTTACATCATAAATCCTGGCTGCACCCCCCCCCAAAAAAAAACAACAACAACAAACAAACAAACAAAAAAAAACCCAAAAAACAAAAACAAACAAAACAAAACCAACCACCCACCCAGTCTGGTGGGGGAAAATCTCGGAAAATCGGACTTTCACGCCCTCTTCCACCATGTATTTCCAGACAGGGAGACGAGAAAACACTTACTACACATATCACACCATCAGCCCGTGTTAGGCCGTCAGTGTACATCAGCTAGCAGAGATATAACACGATACATAATCCATGTATCCCGTTACCCAAACACCGACTATCGAATCTTCTCAATCTTTCCTTTCATTAGCAGCACCCGGGGACGACGAGGACCCATACGACACAGTGAACGTGGCGCGCGGTCAAACCCTTCCCGTGCCTCCCGCTGACACCCGGCCCCCTCCTCCCCCACCCGGCTCCCCAACCACAGGAGTACGCGCCGACCGCCCGCCCCAACCGCCGCCTCGGATTCGATCCAAGTCCAGTTCCGGTAAGTACGATAACTCTCGACCATTTCCAACGTTTCAAATGTGATTGTGTCTACAGTTATTCGACTTGACTCGATCAAGCGAATGTGATTATTCGGAGGTAATACTCAAATGAGAATGACTATTATTGAATATTTACTGCCTTCGCACATTATTCAAGTAATACATATTATTATTATTATTATTGCTGCGACCCCTGCGACTGTGCATAATGCAGGCAACTCTGTCACAGTAGCGAATGTTATGTACAGCACAAGAAGACTTGCCACTGCGATCTTTCTCGCTCAGTGTCAAACGCAAACTGAGCTCTGAAGTCATTATCATCATTAGCTTGCTTTACGTCCTATGGCTTTTGGCCCTTAAGGACAAGTTGTTCCTGGCGTGTGTGTTTGGTTGCTTGGCTGGGCGAGTGTCTTTGGGCTCTGAAGTCAGGCCGCCCTTGGCTTTTATGGGGGTTTCAGGGACGCTGAAAACTCTTGTGACTGTGACAGAGTTGACTGTGCGTTTTTCAAACACACTGTTTGTGGCTATTTGTTGAGATCGCAGACCTTTGAACGAGACCAAACATCATTGGCTGGTGCGTCTAAATTCCCGTAGTGTCAGTTGCATACGACTACCTATAGAGCTTTTTCACTTTGCGTATCATCACGTGGTACTCGTACTGGCCAGTGCCCGTATGTAGAACTCGAGGTTAATTTAACCCACGGCTACGGGCCTAACCCAGACTAGGACAAAAGAAACCCCAAACCAAAATTAAATACAAAAAAAAAGAAGCGAAGAAAGAAAGACAAAAGGCCCTCTATAACGGCATAGGCACCTTGCTGGAATGGACCCGCTTCCTGATTTAAAACAAAAAAGAAAATTTAACCCTCGAGCTAGTTTAGTTCGAGGTTAGACTCTAACCCGGGGCTAAACTCCCTAACCCCGACTTTTACATGCGGGCCCTGGACAACAGAGATACCATGAAACCTGGCGGACGGCTGGCGGACAGCTGGGGGACAAACAAAACGTTCCCCCTGTGAAAAACACGGCCGGGGCTGGCCGCCAGCCACGATTTGATGACGCATCGTGCGAGAGGTGAAGATTGGAAAACCGTAACGTCACGTTTGTCGGGTTGGAAATAACTTTGGCCATCCTCTCTGTGTGTGTGTGTGTGTGTGTGTGTGTGTGTGTGTGTGTGTGTGTGTGTGTGCACTGTCAGTTCTTCCAGTATCATCTCCTCCAGTGCCTTCAGCCAAACCACAGAGGACCAACTCTGAACGTTTCGCCAGCTCACTCCCGACGCTGATGGAGAACCCTAGCAGCCGCACACAGTCACTAGGCCGGGGTACGGACTCGTCAGCAATGTTAGCCCACTCTGACCCCTCGCAGCCTGCTAACCCTGCAACCTTCATGGGCATGAAAGCTGGACAGACACGTGAGTTGCACTCACTGACTCAATTTCGTGTGTTATGTTCTGAGTTGGCACAATGTCACACGCGCTCTGACACAGCAAGGTCACGGACAAAACACATCCACTCAGACAGCGATTGAACAGTATTTACAACTACACATTTACATGTACACAAACCCAAGCATTTCTCAATACAATGTATACAACATTATATATTCAAGAATGCAGATTCTGCTTACCCTGAACAAGCAATGTAGGGGTATTATTATTATTATTATTATTATTATTGTTGTTGTTGTTGTTATTATTTTTATTATACAGAATACAGAAAACTTTAGTAATCCCGAAAAGGGAAACTGTTTTTTTTTTTTTGTCTCGCATAAGCAACAAACATATTCATAAATAAGACTTGACCAATAAAATTACTTAAAATCAAGTCGGAAATCTTGGTGTATAACACACTAGGCCTATCACAGACATGCATTTTAATATCACATTCGTCATCTGGTATACTCTTTCCGGCATTATTATTATTATTGCTGTCATTAATAGTAGTAGTATTGCTATTATCATCATCCTCCTGCCTCCTTGACTCTGTCGACAGTACCACCTGAGCTGCCCAAGGAAGCGATGGGGTCACGTGGTCAGAGTGAACTGCTCGATATCTACGCCATGGTCAAGTCGGGCGAGATTAACACTAACGAAGCCGAGATGTTCTTCAACTCGTGGAGGGAACGTTACGGCAGAAGGTCGACCGCCAGCTTCAAGGACAAACAGGTCAGTAGGTCATCTCTGGGCAGATCTGATGATTGGCTAGCATATTTTGCGTATTTTACCGCCGCTGTCAGATTTGGAAGGCGCTTAGGGCTGCGTTCTCCAACGATTCAGGCTTCGGCAATAACAGTTAAAATGGTCCACGATCCAAAAGGAGGAAGAATGCGTTGCATTCACTGATTAACCCAGACTAGGACAAAAGAAAAGCAGTCACTGGAGTGGAACTCCCCCCTCTACATCAACTTCATAGACTATGAGAAGGCCTTCGACAGTGTAGACAGAGAGGCGCTGTGGAAGCTGCTAAGGCACTATGGAGTTCCCGGGAAGATCATCTCCCTGATCCAGTGCACCTACCAAGACATGAGCTGCAGGATTGCCCATGCCGGCCAGTTGTCAGAAAGCTTCGAGGTGAAGACCGGAGTCCGCCAGGGATGCCTGTTGTCCCCGTTTCTCTTCCTCCTGGTCATCGACTGGATCATGAAGACCACTACAGCAGGCAGGAAAAACGGGATACAGTGGACACTCTGGACGCAGCTGGATGACCTCGACTTCGCGGACGACCTGGCGCTCCTGTCTCACAGCCACAGCCAGATGCAGGACAAGACTACGTGCCTGGAAGCCACATCAGCCGGAACAGGGCTCAAGATCAACAGGAAGAAAACCGAGCTGATGAAGATCAACACCACTGCCAACACACCAGTCACAGTCGGTGGAGAGCCCATCAGGGAGGTGGAGTCTTTTGTCTACCTGGGGAGTGTGGTTGATGGACAGGGAGGCACAGACCGAGACGTCACAGCCAGAATCGGCAAGGCAAGGGCAGCAATGGTCATGCTGAAGAACGTCTGGGCATCCAAAGTTGTCAGCATAAGAACCAAACTTCGCATCTTCAACTCCAACGTGAAGTCAGTTCTGCTCTACGGATGCGAAACATGGAGGACAACGAAGACGATGCAGCAGAAGATCCAGACATTTCTCAACACCTGTCTGAGGCGCATCTTCAACATCCGATGGCCAGAGAAGATCCGGAATGAAGAGCTGTGGGAGCGAGCGGGGCAGGAACCAGTGGCCAAGCAGATCCTGCGGAGGAAGTGGGGCTGGATTGGACACACCCTCAGGAAGCCAGCATCCAGCACCACACGCCAAGCCCTGACATGGAACCCGCAGGGGAAAAGGAAGAGAGGCCGGCCTCGCAACAGCTGGAGGCGGGACACTGAGGCAGAGCTATGTAAGCAGGGGACCAACTGGACTGGAGTGGCAAGACTAGCCCAGAACAGAGTGCGATGGCGAAGGGTTGTCGATGGCCTATGCTCCACGTGGAGCCAAGGGCCTAAGTAAGTAAGTAAGGACAAAAGAAACCCAAAAGCAAAATTAAATTAAAAAAAAAATGGAAGCGAAGAAAGGAAGAAAACAATCCTTCTATAACGGCTCAGACACCTTCCTGGAATGGGTCAGCTTTTTGATTAAAAAAAAAATTAACCCAAGAGCTAGTTTAGTTCGAGGTTAGGCTCTAACCCGGGGCTAAAAGCCCTAACCTCGACTATTTCATACGGGCCCAGGGAAGGAAACATACTTTATGGGGGGAGGAAAAGCCTAAAGCCAGTGGAGGAAATCCGCCAAAAAGTGGAGGACTTTAAGCCCTGTATGATGTTGGTGTTGGTGTTGTTGGTGCTGTTGCTGTGCTGAACACTTCCAGGGACATCGCACTAGTCAGGCAAAGTCAAGCTGGTCAGTTTATTCCTGACCCCGATAGGGGTACATGAATCAGTTGAATTACATACATAACATCAACTCACTTGACACACACACGAATTACATATCACACGAACGTAGAACTGAAAGGTAACAAACTACATGCAACAATCAAGAAGTTAGATAAGGAGAACTGCATGTAACAACAACCAAAGCAAACAAACAAACAAACCATGAATTTAAATAAAGAGAACTACATGTAACAACAACCAAAACAAACAAACAAACAAACCATGAATTTAAATAAAGTGAACTGCATGTAACAACAACCAAAACAAACAAACAAACAAACCATGAATTTATATAAAGTGAACTACATGTAACAACAACCAAAACAACAAACAAACAAAAAACAAACAAACCATGAATTTAAATAAAGAGAACTACATGCACCAGTCAAAACAACATACGTTTAAAGGAAACTACATGCGCATGCATACAACAAAATACAGAGACAGTATTGGATGAGGGGATTGCGTGTGTGGCTGTTTCCAAGTGAGCTGCCTAGATGTTGTACACAGAGTCTGAGGTAGTATACCGGCAAGATACGCAGGGTCATTATCAGCAAGGAAGTTGTAGAAAAGACACACCGCTTTGTACTGAATGCGGGACTGCACAGGTAGCCAGTGGAGAGAATTTAGGCCAGAGTCGGCGATAACAAGATCTTTCATTTCTTGAATGATCTGGGGCGGTCGGTGGTCTAGTGGTTTAGAGACTTGTCACCAATGCGAGAGGTCGGGAGTTCGAGTCCCACTCGGGGCAAAGAATTTTTCCTTCTCGTATGTGGCACCGTTCATTCGGGCCGATCGTCGGGGGTTCTCTCCGGGTACTCCGGCTTCCTCCCCCTCTGCTTTGGAAATGTTCAGCCCACCAAATTTGAAAAATAAACGCAATTCTAAATTCCGAAATTTAAATAGCTGAGCTGACCCTTCGCACCACGTGATTGTAATGTGTTTATGTCCAGTGTGTGAGAGAATGCGTGTGATTCACGTGAGCGTGCGTGTTGGGTTCAGTTCGCGGCGCTTTGAGCCGATTCATGAAATTGGGAAAAGCGCCTATACAATACTCATTATTATTATTATTATTATTATTTGTCACTAAGTAAACCTATTTTCTTCTACAGAAAGAATTGCAGCAAATAAAACAGGAGTACATGAAGGAACGGGAGAAGCAGGGTCAAAGTTCAGGCTTTCTGTCAAGGCTCGGACTGTTCAAACACAAAAAAGAGACCATTAAATTGAACATTTCAGTAAGTGCTTCTTCACTACTGACGCCGCCGTTGTCCTCTCTCTCTCTGTGTCTCTCTCTGTCTCTCTCTGTCTCCCCCCCCCCTCTCTCTCTTTCTCTGTCTCTGTCTCTCTCTCTTTCTGTCTCTCTCTCCCTCCATTTCTTTGTTTTTCTTACACTCTGAACAGTCGTTTTCCTCTTGATATCTGGCGTTTTACCGATTGTATAAGACCAGCTTCTATTTCTTTCTTTCTTTCTTACTTTTTCCCGGAATACTCTTCGTATTTTGCTAGTCTAACCTGTCTGTATTTTGTTTGCAAGCTTGTCTTCAGCTTTCCTGTCTTTCTTGTTACACTTTCGCATGTAAATAGTGCTCCACTGAATAAGTAATTTAACTAACTCGTTACTAACTGTATGGCTGTATAACTTCGTATTGTGCTTTCGTACACTCCGTCGTTACTAACTAGCTGTATGACTTCGTCTTGTGTTTTCGCAGTCCTTTTCCACGCCTTTGTTTCATGAGACTCCTCCGTTACAGCTGAGCAGATCGGTACGTGGGTTGAAAAGCTAAACGTTAATTTGAGTGGCCACTGTGATACCGTAGCACGTACCCCGGGCACGTTTTCCTTCTCATTTGTACCGCGAGCACAATGTCACCATTACCACTTCTAATTGTAAACATGCGAGACCAATAGCAAATGTAAACTAAAACAATTGTCGTATGAAGCCCTTGAACAAAGGCACTCTGTTTGAAGGAAAGGATTTACATTACAATCATCGACAGTTACACTTTGCACACTCTGTGTGTGTGTGTGTGTGTGTGTGTGTGTGTGTGTGTGTGTGTGTGTGTGCTCTTTTTCCTGGGATTGGTTCATTTTCAAGGATGTGTGTGTGTGTGTGTGTGTGTGTGTGTGTGTGTGTGTGTGTGTGTGTGTGTGTGT